>VXAA01002208.1:833475-851270 GCA_013399115.1 Anseranas semipalmata | reverse complement strand
GGGGGGGGGGGGGAGAAAAACCACTTGACGAGTGCTTCCTGGATGTGGATGAATTTTCAGTACACATCACAGGGTGTCAGGTGCAATTTTAAGAATAGTTCATTGCCTGAAGTGTTAGTTGTAGCTTTGATGAAGCATGTTAAAACATCTCAGGGTTGAGAGAAGCTTCTAATAAAATCTGTCAGCCTTTTGTCTTGGATTGGTAAAAGTGATTATTTCTCTTTAACAGTTTGAGTGATTGCTTTTTTGCTTCAATTGCCTCAGTTGCCTTTTCTGTTACTTTCATTAAGACCTTCTGTGGAAACTGTCATGCTGTTAAGAGAATACTGGTTTCGCTGCTGTGGTAAAATAAGGTGACGTAAGATGTGGGAGCAAGCCCTCTTTTGAACAATCTGTTCTTCAAATTAGTAAGTGTAACAGATGTAACTAAGAAAATAAATACACAGGGACATTTCCACTGGGGAAAAAGGTAATGGGAGTGATTCAAGATCATTATGCCATATCTCTCAATTCAGAAAGGAGAAGCAGCAAATCATAAAAGTGTTCTTGGATTCTTAAAACATATTACACAATGTACTGGGATCCTCCCATTAGCTGTTGAGCATTATTAATTATATGTTTGGAGAGAAATTTTGTAACAAAAAGCAGTTTGCTAGTTTAGTAACACTAAATATTCATGTCAAACACCATGAATTTTTCTTGCCATTGTCTTGAGTGTCATAGGCTGGAAAAATGTTTTTGTGTTGCATCTCAAACGTAGTAGGCACAAAGTCTCAAAAGATCTGCGTGCTATTACTGATGGTGATGACATGGTAAAATCAGACGTTCTTTGTCTTGAATTCATAGGTTTGGTGTATTAACAAGCTGTGTGCTGCTTTCTACTGTGAAGTTCTAACTTTTTATTAAACTATTAGAAAAGAAGAAGGAGTACGTACCTTCCCTAGCTTGTTCTGGTCTTCATTTGAGGGCAGCGGATGTTTTAAAAGCAGTTCTGTTGGTATATTCAAATCTCTCAGTCCAGTAGCGTGTTGCAGGCTTGAGGGTTTTTCTGCTGAAACAAATCTAGATAGAGGCTGTAGCAAAGTCACCAGTGATGCAAACAGCACTTTGGCTTATATGCCAAACTTTAGTCTTTGCGGTGCTGCCAATTTGAAGATCAATTGCCTTCCCAGGGTTCTCTAAAAAAAAAAAACAGAGCTGGATTCTGATATGCCTGTGTGTGTGTGTGTGTATGTATATATTTATATTTTAATTGGGTCAGACTCTGAAGACTAGTAACAGCTCTTGTTGACGCCAAGTGAAGCAAGGACACGTGCAGTACAGGAGAGGTTTGGTAAGTGTCACCAAAGAGAAAAGCAGTGGAGATGTAGTACCTGGACTGAACGCTGGCAAGCAATTTAGCTTTATAGTTTGAATTACACACTGAAGACATAACAATGAGTGTCATTAAAAGGCAATACATGATACAGTCATCTCACGTAGTTTCCATATTGGCAGAATTTAGCCATACAACTAACTGTCCATTACAAGAGCCAACAGCGATCTTTTAGCTTATTAGTCTTGTTTTATAAAGACCTCAGGTTGTAAAGTTGAATCTCTCTCCAGAGTGCTGCGTCCTCCTGGTGGTGGATCCAACTTTTCCTTGGGTTTTGACGAACCAAAAGAACAACCCGTGCGAAGGAACAAAATGGCATCCAGTATCTTTGGAACTCCTGAAGAAAATCCACCTTCCTGGGCTAAATCATCGGGTAAGAATGTAGTGCTTTGTTTCCAGGTCTGCTGACAGGCGTTAATCCATTCTTGGTATTGGCCTGGAGCTGCTGGTGCCTCTGTGTGGAAACCTGAGTTCGCTTCCTACGTGGTAGTTCGGGGCTAGAAATGATGTCGACTTGCAAGGGATTTTTTCTTTTTTATTTTTGAATTACTTTCAGACTATTTTTTTCAAACTTAGTTTTTTATGTAAGTCTTGGCCATAGGTGTTGCAAGCAGATAGCTTAAGAGGAATGTATTTTGGATGTGATTTCTCCAAATGAATCACATTAGAGTAGGGCAAACTTACATCTTAGAATGTGGATGAGCACTGATTGTTCTTGATTAATCAGAGGAAATTTAGCTTTGTTGTACTTGCAGCTGGGGTTAAGCTTCCATTTCTGCAGGGCATTTCCAGTATGGATGGCCTTGGGAACCTACTTTCCATCTAAGCGATACCCTCAACTGCACAAGATGCTGTTGTAAAACGGTAATTTGTGACTCATTATGTAAAGGACCAGGACAAACCTTAGAATGGTAAAGCTGTAATTCAAAAAAGAAACAAAGAAAAACACCACATCATTTTTCATCTGCTTTCCCAGTAAGTTTATCTTGCAACCTGATTAGAATCAATCTCTGCTTCTAGGGACTAAGCCGGGTGAAATCAGAGAAGACTGTGAATCATCTGGACCACAAAGAAGAAACTCAACTGATGCTAACTGTGGAGACTTTGTAGATCCGAAGGTCAGTACATTAACTATGAAAAGCCTGATAAGGGGACACTTCACTCTCTGTATGTGATTGCTTTATCACTGATACCTGCACAGTTGAAAGCATTGCAGGATTTCAAGTCTTATTCTCAAATCTGTTCTTATCGTGAAGGTTCTCTTTTCCACATGATAGTCTTATAGCACGTTGGTGAAGGCTTGGATTTTTCTCAAAGGAGTGCTTTCCACAGCTCTTAATTCTTATTGATGGGACAGTAATGAGGTGGTGTGAGATCTTGCTTTAGCCTTAAGCGTGTAATTGTGTTTTTTTAACAGATTGTACAAACAATAGGTACCTACAGTGAACTCTGTGTGGATTTATTGACTTACAAGGGACTTGGTTTCATATCCCAACAACATGCCCCTCAGTGGCGTGTTTTATTTGTTACTGTCTTTAGTAACACCATCAGATGTGTTACTTTCTATGTAAGCTGTCTACTACTTGATAGCAATATGGAGCATAATTTGTAGTGTTAACATGGATTTTGGTTGATGTATGATTACAGTTAATGAAAAAACAGGTTGAAGAGTAATAATTCCTCTGAACATGGGGGGAAAAAAATGGAAACCTAGAGCAGACTGCACTTGCATAAGCAAGTTCTATAGGTGGAAAAAAAAAAAAAGAAAACCTCTCGCTTTCAGTTTTCAGAACAGAACTTTGTAGGTAAATCACTGCTTAAATCTTGTGGCAGATACCTTTTGCCTTATGGGTTATAAATAGCAAGTTTTATTTTGATAATTGGCATCAATCATCAGTTTAACCCATTTTGTTGTTAATAGCCTCTTTGAGCCACAGAATTGTTTCTTGTTGCGTAAAATGTCTTGTTCCAATTTAGCAAATATGAGATTAAATTTATAGCTGCTACCACAGAAAACAAAAGTAAACTGTGTAGTCTAATTCTGTTTTCTACTTAATTGTATTAAATACTCAACTTTGCAAACATGATTCTTGCAATGCAGAATACTTTAATTTTGTGCAGTGATTAAAGCTACAAGCAGCAGAAACTGGAGCTAATGTACTATAGTCCAGTCTGAGATTTAAGGGGATGTATTTGCATGCATTTGGGTGTACTAATATCCTGACAACTGCAGGTTCACTATGTAATTAACAATGTTAAATCTGTGGAAGTTGATAAAACATCATGCCATTGAAGAACCTTAGCTGTTGCTGGAGGACTTTCTGTATCTTTATGTCAAGGTACAGTCTGAACAGATTGAGTATGAAAAGAATGTTTAGCTGTTTATGTAACGAAGGAAACTTTATCTGTAACATTGTCAAACTTTTTGGTATTTCACAAATGAAGTTAAATATCCTGGATGGAACAAACGTTCTTGACCTTGCTAAGAGTTACATGTTTGGTGTTTGAAAGAGTTGCTTAGGAGAAAGGAGAGGACACTGAATTATTTCTAATTGCTTAGAGTATAATTTTCTTGTCATTACGGCTTGGCAATTGCAATGTTTTGGTTACTGTCAGTTCTGCCTAATGAAGGATGTTGTATATGCAAGTGCTCTTGCCCACCCGCATCCTTCCCAGTGTGGGAATAACAAGTACACCATATGTTACAAGTCATCAAGATTACTTCGGTAGTGTCTGTCTGTTTAAACTTTTAAAACTATGTTAGGTAAATAAGCAGTTGATGAAATTAAATTAGTCACTCTGTAAGATCTGGTGCTTACAAACCCATCATATTAATCTGTAGAAATATGTATCTAGAACCAACCATGCTACTCTGATATCTGTCCCTAGGAGCCTGTTCTTGGTCTAAAAGTGCTTCATTGGGTCTGGCAGTCTGTTGCTGGGTAGAGCAGCATGCCTGACCAGCTGTGTCTGGCCACCACGGCTTGATTAGTCATAGCACGGAGTATTGAGTACCCTCGTGATGGACGCGGGGGAAAAATATGTTTTGAAGTATGAGATATAATGTGTTCCTCTCTCTTCTAGGGAGGAGATGGTGGTGGTGAAACTTCTGGTGAGTAACTCCTTCAGACTCTTCTGGTGAAAACATTTTGCACTTACTCTCTTTTGAAATAGAAGAGGTTATGGTATATATAAATGGTATCTCTCAAAAGAGAGAGACAGCTCGGGGTTGTCACTTGAATACATCAAATCAATAAAGTGACCTGACTACTTCAGTGGAAGTTGTTAGTGTGGATATGGAATGCAATGGCAGAATGCCTCTGTTAGTCATCAGGTTAAAACAAGAACAGTCCTGTTCATTTATTTTGCCAGCAGCAGCTGGTGTCAAGATTTGTTTAAGTACTAAGAGGCAAGGTGGATACCATCTTGCAAAGACTTATGTGATTGAAAGACTATAATACTGTTATAGTAGCTTGTAATTAAACAGTACAGTCAGCTTCATAGATTTTAGTTCAGCAGTTTACCTCTTTCCATATTGTCTTCCCACACAGCAAACACTTGATTCACAGAAATAAGCAAGAACAGCTACTGCATCTGAAAGTGTCTGCATTAACTAGCTTTTAAGTTCCTGCTGCTTTTTTAAATGCTGATTTTTGCCAAGGAAGTGTATATGCATACTGCGCATTTTGTGTAAACAGAGGCACTTCCCCTAGCAGCATGCATTTTACCTTGAAGATTTTTTTTTGAGCTCCGAGGCTGGAAATATCTCCTTTGTAAGATTTACCTTAAGAATAGCTTACTTCCTGATGTGAGGAATGTGTTTGTTGACCAAGTACTTGAAGTGCTACTTCTAACACCTAAGAGTTGTGGAAGATCACAAAAGCTATTAGCGGTTCCATATCCTGAACAGACTTCTGCTGGGAGGGTGGGAGGTTTTCCAGAGTGCTTACTAACTACAGCTAAGTGGTATCTCTGGCCAAAATAAGTCTTGCTCCTCCAGCAGGCTGTGATACAACATCACTGCTTCTAATGGAACTATACAGACTCCTTCAGTGTTTCTTTCCCATGTTTGTCTGATCTTAATTAGCACCCTAGTGTGAGCATTTGGAGTCTGTGCCTCAGGTAGGAGAATGTGGTTTGAGCCTGCAAGGAGTGGTGAAGCAAGAAGAGGTGGGATTGGAGGCAGCGGAAATACGGCTGCCTGGGTTAGCAACCGCTGACTGAAACTTTGAGTCCAAAATGATATTCCTGACTCTTAGAACAAGTTCCCACTTTCACAGGTCTAATATTTGTTGGCATTTGGTTTGTTTCCAGAAGGTGACAATGAAGGAAGGTCTTATGAAGTACTGAGTAAATGTGTGCTGGGAAGTGGTTTTCCAAATAAGTAAATAAGCAGTCTATTATTGGAAAGTAACACAAGTTAGTGTTCCTAACTGGAATTATCTGCTGTTGTGGCTATGACTAAAAATTAAATTTTTGAAGACAGTCATGGCAAAATAAAAATGGTAAACACGTTTGGCTGTTCTACTTCCCACTGATGGTAGGATTAGAAAGTTAATGATTCCTGGAAGTGGTGTGTGTGGCGGATACCTGAGAATCTTGATGAATTGTTAAATTAATCTCTGCCTTTGATAGCTTAGGGTATCTTAGCTTAATGGAGCACAGAGTCCTGTTAAGCTAGCTGTGTCACTCCACCGCTTGATATTCCTGCTGTGTAAGATGGCAGACACTAGCTGGTGAATGTCCCACTTGTTGCACATGTAATTTTGCACCTGATGCTGCATAGCTGTCTCCATGGTTTGAAAGGGGACGAATGCGTCTCCAAATAAAAGCTGCCTGCTTACATGTTCACAGCGTAACTAGACTTTTTAATAGGCTCCCATCATTAAAAAATGTTTCCTCTTCTGCATTTGGAAATGATTTTCTGTCTGTAACTGATTATAAAACCCCAATTAGGTGTCAGATGGGATATGCATTTTTATTAATCATGTCTGTCTAGGGGAAGAAAAGTTGTTCCTTTTGCAGAAGCATTCATGCTTCCTGTTTAGAATCTGTAGTTCCTTTTTGTGCATCAAAGGTTCCAACAGTTTGCAGTGTACTCAGTAGCAAACTGACTCAGAGATCGTACCCTTTCCAATAAGGGAAGAACTCCAATGTTTGATCTGATCCTGTTGCCTTTTACCACGTCAGTTATTAGGTTAGCAAACTGTTCTATACCTTGGTTATGTGGGAAGTACTATTGTGTGTATCAGCTGGCTAAACGAGTTTCTAACATGCTATACAAACTTCCAAAGAGTCTCCTGTGATAGTAATTCATGTTTCTTTTGTGATTCAGTTAGTGCGGTGTACTTGATGAATGTGACTAGCTAAGGAGAACTAGTCAGCACTTAATTGACTGTCACCAGTGACTGCCTTTACATGATACACAGGAAGGTGAAGTCTCGCATTTGGTAGACAGATTATCATTGCGAGTACTTCATAGTCCTCGGGCTGTCTGCTTAAAGCACAGACAATGAAGCATTCAGTGCTGGATGAACAGTGGGCATGGCTACAGTTCTCAGCTTGCTGAGTAAGCAGGCAGTGGTATGCATGAGCTGCAGAAGCGTCAAGCTTAAAACTTTCTATTAACTGTTTTGTTCAGATGTGCCTGTGGGTTAATGAATGCAGCAGAGAATCTATACTGTAGATTATCTCTGATTGCACCGATTGCTGCTAGAGTTCTTTGAGATTATTATAAGCATGGATACAGGTGGTTCAGTGGACATGAGTGGTTTTTCAGCATTTCTGATAAAATCCAGCATCAAAAAATTATTTAAAAACAAAAACAACAGTAAGCTGCCACAGCATTGGAGAAAAGCATCTCCTGTGGATAAGAAACTAGCTAAATAATAGGAGGCAAACGGTAGGGCTTAGTGATTGCTTTTCAGGTTGGAAAAATGAGCCATGGGAAGTGGTGCTGGGACTAGTTTTATTCAGTGTCTTGTCATCCATGACCTGGAAAAGGTAATGAACAGTGAAGTCTCCAATTTTGTTGGTGATAGCTAAGCTCTTTCAATGTGCTGATGGTGAGAAAATCTCACTGTCAGAAGGGCTCAACAAAGTAGGCAGATTAAAAGGTCTTTGTATAAGTAAATAGGAAGAAATGGTAACTTAAACCATCTAGGAAAAAATAACAACCTAAACCATGCCAGTGTTGTGTTCAGCTCTGTGCAGCAGTTACCTCTCAAGATCTGCCTTGTGTCTAACTACTGGAAGTTCTCTGAAATGTTTGGAGGCAGGTAACAAAATGTTGAATGTCATCGGGAAGAGAACTGGAAACAAGACATCATTTTGCTTCTCAAAATCACAATATGCCCACATCTTACAGTGTGCATACAGTCCCCGAAGTGTTAAGACCAGACGGTTGTAGTGGAGGTAAAGAAGGAGCAGAGGAAGGTAGCAGAAAAGATCAAGGAGATAGAGCAGCTGCCTTGCGAGGAAAGACTAAAATGGCTGTGCTTCTCCAGTTTGAAGATAAGGTTGAGAGAGAGGGAATATGATCAAGATGTGCAAAATCAGGAAGGTACTGGTTAAGGTGAATGTGCAGATGTTTCCCAAATCCTCCAAAAAGAGAACTAGTGCTCATTAGATGAAACTAAGAGATCTGTTAAAAGCAGATGAAGTACATATTCACAGAGCTGGCCACACACCCACGCGCAGGCACACAAGTATCAGAAAACTTCTTGGTGCTGATTTAGGCCTTTGGCTGATAACTGATTGTGTTAATCTATGAAAGCATGAGGTGCTAATGATCTCGCTGCCCTCATTAATTAATTGTCAATGAAGTAGATATATTAGTTATTTGCTAGAGTATCTAAAGTGCTTCCTGTGAAGAATTCCTTCTGTGTCCTGTCTTCACTTGTGGTTGTTCAGAAGTATTTAAAATAGATCACATTCTTGTGTGATTTCCAGGGAATGTAAGATTTGAGCCTACCCATGCATGGATATTCCCTAGTCTGTTCTGTGTGAAGCCTCAGAATTGTGTCAGATATTCTTCCCTCTAAACTCCAGTTCTGAAATTGGGAATGTAGTTTGAATCTGAGCTCTTGCTTACAAGCACCGATGCTTCTGTGACTTGGTTTCCAGCAACTGCTCAGATTTTGAGTTGAAATCATTAGGGTAGTCATACACTGACTATGTACAAAGCTTAATTGTAGCTGCTTGTCATTAAAAAAAAAAAATAAATAAAATTGCTGGGGTCCCCTAATAGCAGCTGAGTGACTGTGACTCTTGAATGCCTGAATCTGAACTGGGAGGCATCAGAGTTCCTCTGAAAAATACTTCAGGCAGCTGAAAGTCTGTCGTGCCAACAGATTACAGCAGCACTCTGTGTCTGTAAGCCTGGAGAAAACTTACAGGGGCTGATCTTCTGTCTAAGCCAGCAAAACCTCTGGCTTTCATCATCCATATCAAACACCTTAAAAGCTTCTTTTCTTCTAGAAAACACTGAGGCTGATGTAGAAGCTGCCCCAGGTCAGAATGAAGAAAAATCCCTGCCTGCTGCACCTGTTCCTAGCCCAGTAGCACCAGCACCTGCACCGTCCAGGAGAAATCCACCCGGTGGCAAGTCCAGCCTAGTCCTTGGTTAAACCCTTCCCTTCCTGACTGTTTTGAACTCGTGTCTGTTTCTTTTCCCCCATGCTTGTGAACTGCACAACTTGAGCCTGACTGTACATCTCGAATTTCTTTCATTAAAAAGAAGCACTTTATGTACTCCATCTTTTTTTGAGATCAAGGTTTTTTTTCCACTTCTGTCCTGTGTTTCCCCCAGATCTACTGGAAGTGACATGAGTGTTTTCTAGTGATAGACTTGAGGGAAAGCTTTATGAAGTATAGTAATGTAATTCAAAGGAGAGTAGATTGGTTCTAAATGTGCTTAGAGGGTTTTTGTACTGAGATTTTTAGAACCCCTTAGCTTTACATGGATCTAGAGTCCTGGTTAAAGAGGCCAGCAAACAATCACTGAGAGCGGTCCCTTCCTCCACACGTGAGTTTTGGGGATCTAGAAGAATTCATTGTCTGCATGTGGTAAATGCCTTGAGCCCTGCTGTGCCATTTCAAGTGGTTAGTGTACACCATGCTGCCTTTAACAAACAAAAAAATCTTGGTACTGGACTACTATAAAGCAGGGTATGTGCCAAATAGAGGGCTGATGACCAGAGCCACCTGGCCTGATGCTAGGAGGGGATTTATTCAGACTTCGTTCAGTAAAGGTGGAGTGGATCATATAAATAAAAATTACAGGGCATTTTTTTTTACAACTGACTCAATGCTGTGCATGATCATGCTGGTGCTTGACCATGAGGTGAAAATCTCATCCTTTAAATTGTGTGTTGTAATTTCACGAAGCTGGACTGTTGCTTAAAGTAAATAATATAGAAATTTTGAAGCAGTGTTTCCTGTGTGGGTTTTATTTCATGGGTTTGGTTCCACATTGCTCTCGGCTGTCTGTGTCTCAGCTGACCTGCCCTACTCTGACATAGGTGGGATGGAGCAGAAGCGGAGAGTTCAAACACCTGACGTGGGGGTGCCATCACATGCTGTCTCCCATTGAAGAAAGCATCTGACTTATCTCTTCATTTTTATCTTCTAGAACAGAGAGGCATGCAATATGGCTTGATATATGTAATCTGTTTTACCAGAATTTTTTTTTTCCTCAAGAAAATAGAGGAAATGAAAGTTTCTTCTCCTCACAAAAATAAATCAGACTCTAACCAAAAAAGGGAGCGTAAGGGAGACAGAATGATCAAGTGCTCTACTGTCATAAAGGGTATCTGCTGCATGATAAGCCAAAGCATGGAGATTTGTACAGAACTTGTGTGTCTGCTGGAGAGACTGTGCCTTTTCCACCCTTCCCCCCCTGTCTTCCTGGAAGAACAGTATCTAAAAATACCCTGGCTTTCCAAATAAGTTTTGGAGAAGCCTTAGTCTTAGGTGCTTAACCTATAAAACTGGATTTGCTCTAATGTGCTCTTCCCTACATCTGGGGATGTTCTTCCTTACAGCTGATATGAAATGCTGTCTGGCTGCTGGGTACATGTAAATCATGCCTACATGTTTCCTGGCCTAGGAGGAGGAAAATAATAAAATTACATTTCCTTTACAAGCCCCACAACCAGAGGAACTTGTTAATTCTCCTTTACAGTTACTGAGACTTTGGACAAGCTAAGTTGCCTTTCCACGTGTCTCGATCAGAGCATTGCAGCCACAGCCAAGATTCACTAAAAAGATGCAGAATGCATAAAAAGGCAGTTGCTCGCTATGATTGCTGATCAATTTTTTCTCACCATTAGCATAAGCCCAATTAGTGGTGTAGCCCACTCGTGCTCCCATTCGAGTGCTGGGTGGGGGGGATTCACGCCTGAATATCCCAGCTCATCCTGCGGGCCCAGCTCATCCGTGTTTGTGCTGCTGGGGGCCACCCCGTGCTGGTGGCACTTGGGGGCCATGGGCCCGGTGCTGCCCGCACAGCACAGCGGCATGGTGGGCCTGCTGCAGATCCTGGTGGACGTGGATGGTGTCCTGGCCAACTTCAAGGGTGCGGAGCTGCGGGGCTTCCTCTCCTGGTTCTGTGGTGAGTCGCGCCTGGAGCTGGTGGAGCAGCGGGACTTCTTGGTGTGGAGCAGCAGCACAAATGCAGCCAGAGCTGGGGGTGAGCAGCGGGGTGCTGTGGGCAGGGGGCTGCTGGCTGTGGGAGCACAAAATTGGGGCTCCCCTGCTTGTACGGGAGCGCTGCGAAGGGTTCTTTCATGCTAGTGACCTTAATTAGCAGAGTGGTAACAAGTGGCTTCTTCCAGGGGGATTGCTAGCCCTTTTCAGGGAGACACGTGTAAGAATGAGGGATTCTGGTGTAAAAATAACTGGATGAAGCTCTTTGCAGAACCATGTTCAGCTTGTTCATTGCCTGCTCACAGACTGCTCTGCAGCTGTGTGGTAACGACCCTGCAGCTCTCCGAGTGCTCCGCAAGCGTTAACGTAGTTCCGCAGCAGGCCAATAAATACAGATATTATATATGGACCTTACATGGGTAATAAAACCCCATTTCTATATCATTCCCTCTGCATGCTCTGAGAAGCAAAGTGCATGGTAGGGAAGTGATCTGGAAAAATATGTAAAAGGCTTGTGGTACACCCTACATCTGTGCAAATTGCTGCTGTTTTTAGCCTCTATTATGTTTGCTAATGACTGAATGAATATCAGAGTTATTTGCAAGGCAAAATTAAAAATACTGTGAATCAAGAATTATGCTTCCTTCTGGTTACCACAGGACAACTGGGACTCTGTAAGAAGGCTGGATGGATGCTGATCCAGGCTGTGCCAATACTTTCCCTGAGAAGTTCATTGTTAACTTTAAGATCCTGCACTGAGCATGTAAATTTATTTTTTTTATTTCTAAGAAGTGACAACTCACATCCATTTCCCTCCTCTTCCCTAGCTAGGTGCAGGCTTCTGCAGCAGTGTGACAAACGGGTGCTGGGTCCAGGCAGCATTTTCACAGGCTCCAAGCTGACCAAGCTCTCATCTATGGCTACTGATGCTTGAAACTTCTGGAACTAGTAACTTGTAAATATGGGGAGTAGACATTATTTCTTTCTTGCTTTATATAAATGGACACAATTTATTGCTTAAGTGAGTACTGTTTAGATATTTATTTATGTGAGTCCTGTTTAGGTGTATTTGGACAAAAAAAAATTGCAAGTAATTTAAGGGGTCGTGATCTGTCATGAAAGTTTCATTCTGTTCTATTTCTGACATTTCTATTTCCTAATTTGGTTCACACTCATCCTGTTCATTCCCAGACCTTATGTGTGTCAATGAATTAACCAGATAGCTGGTTTGGATCCCACGCAGATCAGCAGGGGCAGAAAGTTCTTATCTTACTGTTCATTACTAGTTGGGCTTCGTAAGGAAATTAGGTTTATGTATTCGTGTCTGTCTCCCTCTTCAGTAACCTCTGGATGTCTGGGCTGTTTTAGGCACATTTGGCAGAACAGTGATTTTGCAAAGATTTGAAGCTCCTACAAATTTTATGTAAATAACACGTCTGGTTAAAAATAGAGACCTTGTTAGTTCTGCTGCAGAGGTAAAGGGCGTCTGGGATGCTGGAGAATTCCTGCGGGAGAAGGTCTCTCCACCTTGTCCCAAGCCACAGGAAAAGCCTCAGCAGGAGCCCTCCGCACAGACACCGAGCGAGCCGCTGGTTTTCACTGCCACAGCAAAGAGGGTGCAGCGATGCCCGGCACCGAGAGTCCGCGGGGCTGCGTGTCTGTGCGGAAACAGAATCCGCAGATTTTCAGAAGTCAAAAGGACTGGGATCAGCCTGACACTGAGCTCTTTGTGACAGGTGTCTACTATGTCTATCCAGGAACATCAGAGGTGTTAAGATACCATCGTGTGTGGTACTGTGATAATGATTTATGCAGTCCCTTCTTAGTGTTGTTTGTGCTTTGTGAGTGCTTATCAGCTGTCTCTTGAAACTCAGTCCATTACTTGCTTAACTGTTTGTTTTTTTTCTTTTGTTTTTGATCGTAAATTAATCATTAATTTCACATGGTAAATCCTTAGCCATTTTATTTAGAAAGCATTTTGTTCGAGACTTTCTTTACAGTACTTGTCTGAAACCACCACTTACAGGTCTGCTGTTTGTAGCCATTTTGTTGATAGGGATTTATCTTACAAGTGTTTAGGATGTAAAACCTGTCCCCAGACAGTTTCAAAAAAGGATTCAACACCTCCAGCAGTGGCAAGAATTTCTAGAATTACTGTAAGTATTGAAAATGGGAAAGCCTATGCACAGATGTAAATCCTTCAGCTTTGTGTCCAAGTTGTTCTTGCTAATGGGAGTCATCAGGAGATGTTCTCCTGGGCAGGTGCTCCTGAGAGTTTTTGTAGCTTACTCTGAAGTCAGAAAATTAGATTAAATTAATCTGAGGGCTGATCTGATGTGTTAGCCCTCGTAATTAACACAGCTGACTTCCTGAGGCAACCTCATGAGTACAATGGCTTGACTAGGCTATCGAGAATTAGCAGATGGTTATTCCAAGAGATGGGGCAAGAAGAGCAAGGGTGGGATGAGAATGAGGAAGAAAATTGTTTTGTCCCTCCCCCTTTTTTGTTTTCCTGTTGCTGTTTTTTTTGTTTGCTTTTTTTGTGTGTGCTTTTTTTTTTCTTTTTAGAAATGGTTTCTGATTCTCAGAGTCATCAAGTCAAATTTCTTTTTCCAGCAAAGCCAGACTTTTTTTTGTGATATGGAAAGCTGCCAGTTTCTGTTGTCTTGCTCTGGGATAAAAGAGCTTTCAGACACAAGCCCTGATTCTGTAATCAAATCTCCTTGGGAAGAGCTCCAAGGAATTGTTGCTGAGATCAGTGAAGCTTTGCGTGGAAATAGAGACCTGGGCAGATCTGATTGCCATGTCTTCACCTAGACTCCTTACCCTCTTCTGATTTGCATGTGAATTCAGGCAGTGCTTCCAGCTTTCTGTCTGTTGGTTTATGGGTATTTGTAAATTTTGATAGCTGAGTGAGCACCATGATTTGAGGGACGACTTTAGTGCTGAGTACTTCTCATTGCTGCTTAATTGAAAAGTATTTTTGTGTTCATGTTCCACTGGTGATAGAACAGGGAGATCATCAGCTGGACAATAAACACAATCTTGTACAATCGCTAAGCAAAGGCTGCCAGCCTGCCTTTGAAGAAACTCACAAGAACTAAGTTTTCCAAACTATTTGGTGGTGTGGGAATGTAAGACCTCAATGCTTCTGGAAAAATGCTAGCGTGACACTGTTGAAATTCTCTGTATGACCCCAGGAAAGGTAAGACTCGTGTCTTAGAGCAGAAGAGATACTGGAAGCTTAACCTCTCAGCCTGAGAACAAAACATAGGCCTGGAGGTGTGCTCGGCCCTGAGCGCTGCTGGGACGGGAAGGTTGTGTGCTGGGACCTGCAGTGACGCGCTAGCTTAACACACGCCACCAAATGGTCACCAGTCTGCAGTTTGGAAAGTTAACTTACCAGAGCTGGATTCAAAACAGTGGACCTCCTAATATTAAAAGGTGCAAGAATGTCTTATCTGTACATTTAAAATAAAACAAAAAACTGTCCTTCCAGTCCTATCTAGAGACACTGGAATTGTCGTGGAAATACTACTTTTCCTTTCAAATATCAAAGATGCCTCTGTACTGTATAGTATTAAATTTTAAAGTATTAAATATTAAAATATTTAAAATTTTAGCCCCCCAGCTCACCCCGGCTTTCCTCCCTTGCCCTCCTCAGGTGCAGAGCTGCAGCCGAGCTGGGAGCACATCCTGTTTGCCTGCTGCCACAACAGGCACATCCAGCTGAAGCCACCACACAGGTGGCTGCTGTCCTGGGCTGATGATTGGAAGGCAATCCTGGAAAGCAAATGCAGGCAGTAATGCAAAAATGGGGTGCTGTGCTCGTCCCACAGCCAGGGCAACAACCAGGTCACCAGCTGGTAGGGAAACCCATCCCCAGGAAGCAGAGCACTGTGACCAGGGCAGGGCACTGCAGGGGGTAGGCAGTTACAGCAGGAAGTGAGCTGAGTTAGACATCCCGAGTCCTCCCCAGGTTTCTGGAAGGTTGTCCTGCATTCAGTTAATCTCTATAGAGTTGTTACTGATGTTTGCTATTGATGGAGAGATGCTATAAAAGTCAAGCAGTTGTGTTTTTTTGTGCTTTTAAGCCAAAACTGTGTGTTTTGGGCTGATTGGAGGTAGAGGGGGGAAAAAGAGGAAGTAAAGCTCTGGAACTTGCACAGCCACGGGGTGGTTGTCTTTCAGGGAGCACTGGTCAATAGCCAAACCCTGTATTTTATGTATTTAGCCACCCTGGCTTTTGGGTTGCCTTTTACATGATTGGCTGATAATGAAAGGAGACCAAGCTGGCTTCAATTTCTGGCCCATGTGCGTTAGTGAGTGCAAAGGCTGGGCTGCAAGTGCTGTAGAGAAATATTTATGAGCTTATACAAAATTGTTTACACGGCATTTAAGTTAATGTTTTATTAAGAGAAGGTTTTACAAGACAGCTATTCTTGTAAGCCTGAGTGCCATGAGACTTTTTTCAATCTTCACCTTTCTCACCAGTGGTAATGAAAGAAATACAACTTTCCACTCCCTGATTTACAGAATAGCTGCAACCTGTTCTGTGTAGTAACGTACTAGCCAGATGCCTTTGCATGATGATAGGATGGCATATTTAGTACCAAAGCAATGTAATAAAATTGCAAATTGCCAGGGCAGGGAAACACCTTCTTTCTTCTGCAGGAGGAATGAAGTTTATGTGACATTTCAAAGTCATTTGAGTTGACAATGAAGGGGGGAACTGCAGCAGAACCAGCCAGGAACTGGAGGGGATGGAAGCTGCTCAATAACCCAAACAGAAAAAAACAATTGCTAGGAAGGGTTATTTGTGCAAGCTGCACTTGGCAACCTGCTGTCCAACAGCCATGACCTGTTTTATTTTAAGTATTTGCTTGCAGTTTTAACTACATGCTTGGCCTGTTGTAGTGCTGTACTGTCCTCTTCATTAATAACTAAAATCCAGCAGTAGTCTGACCAATTTCCCTCTTTGTTGCTCTCACCACGCTCTTGACCTGCTGAGCAGAAAGTGGAGACCTGGGAAAACAGAGGCTGAGCTCCCTATTAAAAGCTCCAAACTGCTCTGACACCTTCAGTCCTTAGGAAGAGGAATCCCTACTGCTGTGTGTTTGCTTAGGTTCCTGGCCTCTTCCACCTGCAGAGGTGTGCAGTAATCCTCCAAGAAGACAGTTGCCAGATTGCTTAGCCTTCTGCTGGCTGAGAGAGAGAAGCGAAGCATGCACTCCACCACTGGGAGAGCCGTGGTCTGCTGGCGCGACTGCGGCGTTGTCAGGTACATCAGCGTTGTGACTGCAGACATGACTGTCTCCTCGTTGGAACTGGAGAGGCAATTTATTACGGGCTCTACCCCATTGGCCTCCAGGATATAGTCTTTGTTAGTTTTATCCAGGCACAGGTTACAAAGACCACCTGAGACAGCAAAAGATAGTGTCTGACACAGGCAAGACAAATTCTTTTTGCACCATTATCAGGATGCACTCTTCTCTCTGCCCCCCCCCCCCTCCTTTTTTTCCCTGTTTAAATAATCGGGCACCTTATTTGGGAATAAATGGCAACAGCCTGAATGTATTCCATGGGTTTATATTTACTGATACCAACACAATTTGATCCTGACCAGTCAGACACTTGCACCGAGTTGTCCTCGGATGGCCATTCAATCTTTCCTCCTTTTTATAAGGCAATACACAAGAATAATTTTCCTGAACAGTAAGAGACAAATACTCTAAATCTCAGGAATTGTAAAATGGGATTTTAATTACCTTACATAACCTCTTTTTTTTTTTTTTCCAACTCAGTGTGGTAATGGAAATTATTTCCTTAAATGCAATTGCATTCTGTATTCTTCCTGGAGATTTTCTACCAGAACACTCCTCCCCCTGTATGTCATTAGAGGGCACTGTACTGCTGTCAGCTAGCGTTTTCTTATAGTCTTAAAAAAAATGTTTTCTGGATTTTTTTTTTTTTTAAGCACAGTAGCTACATTAAAATGAAGGAGAGAGATTGTCCTTAAAATCCTTCCTGATCACTCCTACCTCTCACCCATTCCACTAATTTTCCACTAGCCCAAGGCCTTACCGGCATGCAGCACGGCTACCATCACCTGCCTGCTTGATGCTGGGAGAGTGGCTACCGAACCGAGGTGCCGGGACCGGCATCCCAGCACCTGTCAGCCCCCTACCCCTGCATGTCATTTTATGAATGTACTCGGGTACAGTTCTTACCAATAGCAAACTCCACAAGGGTCTCGTTGTCTTCGGTCAGCATATCGAGGAACAGATCCAGGACCTGAAGCTGCCGGAGATACTCGTAATTTTTGGGGTCGTAGGCAAAGTTGGCCAGGTTGGCCAGCACCTGCTCCTTGGCCTCTGCAAGGGAGAAGCATCGCGTGAAGGAAGGAATGGTGCCAGTGGCACCCACCACGTGCGACGTAAAGGTTGGCAAGCGATGGGGTTTGTGCTTGTAAACGCGGGGTTACCTGTGCTGTCCGTCACCTGGAACTCGGTGACGAGGGCCTGCAGGTACTCCAGCCTCCCCAGCTCCATCCCGCGCTGGCGGCAGCACGCCTCTCCCCAGCGAGCCCCGAGCTCGGAGGCTGAGCACCCGCTGCTTTGCTCTCCCCTCCCCGGGGGAGGCGGACACGGCGCCGGGCTGCACACGCTGCCGCCTCACGGCCAGGGCCCTTGGGATGCGCGGGGGAAGGGCCTGGCTGCCCGGCACGGCCCTGAAGCGAGGGACGAGGCCTCGCCGGGCCCAGCGGAGGAGC
>VXAA01002208.1:802413-828461 GCA_013399115.1 Anseranas semipalmata | reverse complement strand
CCCCCAAAAAAAAAAAAAAAAAGGAATGTGTCCCAGTTAATGCTGGAAAGAAATATATTTATACAAGCCATGAATCTCATTTTATGATACATCAGGAAGCACTAGAGATACCACTAGTTATACAAAGCAGGCACTCTAAGGTTTGCATCTTTTTGTTTTTGATGCTCTGGAGTTGACCCTTTGAGGCTTTGAAAATGCCCTTGGCATGAAGAACTCATATATACCTCATAGGAAAAAATATTTGATCTTACTAGAGACTTGCCTGAGTTCTGTGACCCGTACGGCAGCCTCCGTTTAATATTTTGAGACGTGGGAACTAGTAACACACTTCCAATTGACAGTGTTTGTTTTGTGCCCCCCCCAACGTGGGAGGCTGCCAGAAAAATTCATATAAATCTGCACCAAAATTGTATGTTCAGACCAGGCGAGTAATACTTCTTTGTGAAAGAGCTACCATTGTGCAAAGCCATCAATATATATTTTCCAGTTCTAACAACTGAAATGTGTATATGAAATTCCAGTGACTTCTGAAAGGCACCAACTTAAACCAATTGAATCAACATGGCTTTTGTTTCTCAGAGCTGGTTGCCATGGCTGTTATCCCATGGTCTGCTTTAGCAAAGCTCAGTTCTGTTTGTCCTTTGGCTCTTTGGCCGGCGCTGGGCTCAGCCCGTGATCCGCATTGCTCGCTTGGAGTCTGACACGGCCCCACCGAGCGGAGGTGCGGGGCAGAAGGACGATAGCTGTGGGATGCAGACGCTTGGTTTCTCTGCCATCGGTGCCGGGCCTTGTGTAGCTTTGTACAGGCCAGGTAATTGTTTGTATTCCTCGCTCTTTCTCTCCCTCTCTCTCTCTCTCTCTCTTTTTTTTTTGTTCTCTTTTCATATGCTTGTGACATACACGACTGCTGGAGTGGATTGACTTTCAGACTGTGGTTCAGTTGGCGTGTCATTGTATTGATATCCGGAGGGATTATCCAAAGGTACTTTTGAGGTCTCTTTCAATTTTTTTTTTCTTTCCAGAGCGCAGAAGCTGAGCCCCATGAACAGTGCAGCTGATATCAGTAAGAAACTGGAGGTGTAGAAGACATAGTGGAAATCATTGGTTATGTCCACCAGGAGACCTGAAATGGAAACCACAGCTTAGTCAAAGAGAAGATGCATACTAAAGACAACTGTATGGCATTTACAGAAACATTAAACTTAAATAGTTCAACAAACTGCCATATACAAAAGATAAGCATTCATAGATGAGTTAAGTTCTCTTCTCCAGATTGTAGAGCTTGTTCGTAGTCACTGCTCAGGTGGTGTTTCTGCTCCTATATAAAGTATTTCCCAATAAACAGAGAAATCGGGAAAGAAAGGAAATTGTAGCTTTTTCCCAAACTTGCTGATTCATTTTGTTTACTCGGCAGAGGACCCCTGTGCCACTGCCACTTGCTGGATTTTGGAACAAATGACCCGGTTACATTCCAGGTCAGAAAATAGAACAAATAAATAAAGAAATCGCTCACAAAATTGACATGTTGGGGTCTCTAAGCTGAAAACTTGTCTCTAAAAGTGTGTAACTGGTGAGAGAAAAATTCACAGCACAGCAGGCATTATAAAGAACTTTAAGTGCCTCAATGTAAAACATTTAGAAGAGCAATATATCAAGTGAGTAATTTAACACTAATACTAGATACAGAAAGGTAATATTCAGGTAAAATATATGATGCCTCCTCTATAAGCTGCTTATTTATGTAGAAATATTGGAGTAATTCTTTAACAGGTTTTAGGTCTCCAAGTAAAAATGGAGCTTCTCTTACTATACTTTGTTTTGCCCATCTGCCACTCCTATCAGAGATGTCCAAGAAAAGATCTTTTTTGCGCTTTGAGAAAAGTGACTGACACACTTTGCCTGGGAATACCATTAAATATGATGCATATTATCCCATTCTTAGAACAGACAGATATTTTCCTGCTGGATGGGACACAATCCATTGTCTGGAGAACAGAACTAAAACCCGAATAGAGGATTCATGCTCAGGTTCACATTTGTTTGTCAGTCTTTTGAATTTGCTGCTGCACTGCAGGAGCAGGTGTGTCTTGGACAGGTCAATTAGAGGTGTTTGAAGTGAACTGTGAAATCTGTGAATAATTTATTGGATTGGAGGCCATAACTGGTTCCCTTTCTTGTCTCCAGAGAAAAATGAATACACTTCAGGACACAGAAAAACAAGTGAGTAGAAGAGCCTTTTACTCTAAGCCTCTTCAGTGATGTAGAGCTGGTAATACTTCTGATCACAGTAAATGTGTTTAATGGGATGTTCACAATTTCTTGAGACTTCACAGATGAATCAGTGCATACTAGCAAAGCAGTGAAAGAGTTCTAAGACAGCAAGATCTTACCACTGTAATTCTTCTCTGTGTCCTGCCACTCGGGGAAAAAAGTTCTCATCATTCTCATGCCTATTGAAGCTGCCTGCCAAAAGGGCAACTTTTTCACTGCCTGCTGTTCCTTCAGTAACACTTGGGCAGCTATAGAAATGACCCTTGTTCAGCTGTGAGAAGGGGCAGATCATACCTTTCTGACTCTCCCTTTTATATTGCTCCCTTTGCATAAATCACCTACCTGCATGGACTTAGAAACTCCCTCATTCCTCTTCTTTATGCTCCCAAACACTTGTCACCAGTGTCTAAAAAAGCTATTTTTCTCCAGCATGCTTTAATAGCTTTTCTCACCTGTGAGAGGGGGTCCAATGAGGAGAGTGATACTCTCCAAGACAGTGAAGAGCCCTAGAGCACTTGAGAACCTGTCCATCTCCACCACATCCATCAGCACCTGGAAGGTGAGTGCCCCGATGCCACTCATGGCTATGCTGAGGATGATGCAGTAGATGATGAGCGAGCTGAACTCAGCTGAAATGACACAAATGAAATTGCTCAGCCCGCAGAGGAGCACAGCCAGGCTGAACAGGTAGATGCGTCTCCCTGTGAAGACTCTATGTCCTGAAAGCAGCCCCGTCAGAGGGCGTATGAAGATGTTGATGAACCCAATAATGGAGATGAGGAGGGCTGCCCTGCGTTCCTCCACCCCATTCTGGATGGCATAAGGTACAAGGTAGACGTGGGGTAACACAAACCCCATCATCATCCAGGTCACTCCAATAGTGTAAATCTGGTAACCTTTGTTTTGACAGAAGATATCAAAAGCCAGGTACTTCTGCAGCATCTGGAAGCAAGCAGTCTTTCTGTTCTGCTGCTGGAGCTTTAGGTGGGGAGAAGATGCTCCATTGGACAGCTGTGCATCTTCTGCTCTTCTCCCTGGCTCCTCTCCAGGCCTGGGTAACTGCAGTAGTGACCCTGATGCAAGCTGCACTGGTCTCATAATGGCTCCACAGACGCAACAGTTCAATAGTATTCCTCCAAAGATAAGAAAAGTGTTTCTCCAGCCCATCTCATCCAGCATGTATTGAGAAAGCAGCGGCCACAGTGTGAAACCGAGAGAGACGCCGGTGGATGCCATGGCATTGGCCAACGTTTGCCACCGCACAAAGTAGTGGCCCAGCGCAGTCACTCCTGCCTGGAAGCTGAAACAAGATCCCAGACCTAAAGGTAAGAATGAAAGAGAAAACAACAGCACGTCATCTCTCTGTAGTGTCTTGCAGTGTGAAAAGAGCCCAGATACATGGGGTACCCACAGATGACTTCACCTACCACTGAAGCATTTCCTCACCTGCCAGGCTGCACAAAGCCTGGTGATTAATACTCAGTAACCCCACACGAGGAGTGAAGAAGGGTATTGTGTATAAATTAAACTCCTCATGTTCTCGGGAATACTAAATACACTGATCTAAGGTGATGTTTGGCTGAGCTGCACTGCCGTGCCTATGATTGTTATGGAATTGTTCATTAGAAAAATTGCCAGGACTTGTTTTTCATACTGCATGCACCAGGCAGTGCTGCTTTCCTGACACTTTCATCAGGGCCCAGGGAGTTAATTCTTGTTTTTCTCCATGCAGCAGACACAGCTTAGCTTGCAAGAGCCAACAGGTTTGGTCCCAAAGTGACCTGGCTGCAGAATTTCATTTCTCTGTGTTAGAAAAAAATATGGGTTGAAAAACAGCTACATAGGAGAAATATTTGGAAAGGAAAATTTCCCATCTGTTACTTCTGTTCAAAACCAACACATTCTTTTGTTAAGAAAAGATAACTCCATATTTCCCCAGATTGGGAGTGGTGAAATCCAAGCCCAAGGAACTTGTGAAGGATGTTGTCCCAACGCATTGCATTTCAAGATGGAAAAAACTCCCCTCTCCAAAGACAAAAGGCTGTGAAGCTCCTAAAGATAACAGACATCTTGGCTCTCCACTTCACCCCTTACAGACCTGTAGCCTTTTCCAGAGAGAAGCACTTTCCAGTGAGCTCAGCTGGGTGAGGTGTGTTAAAAGGGTGTGAAGGGCAAAGACCATCCAGCGTGCAATTCCTGCTGAGCTGTGGGGCTTTTGATTTATCCTAGTTCACAGCTGAATGAAAAACGTGAGCACTTAGTCTGGAGTCTCACCACTTCCCGGCTCTCAAATAATGCACAGCAGCTGGGTTTTCCTGCTGTTCCTTGGTACTTACCAGTGATGAGGCCAGCTGTTATGTAAAGCTGGCTGAGGGACTTGCAGAAGGAGCTGGACACCATGCCCACGCTGCTGAGCAGGCCTCCCAGCATCACAGCAAACCTGTAGCCAAATCGCTTCACCAAGATGCTGCAGAGGGGCCCTGGGAGCAGACAGACAAGCAAAAGGGAAGCGGTTAGGGAGGAAGGAATTATTTCATAGCTGCTAGACTGCTGCAGTTATGAACCGATTTAGTCTAGAGACCCTGAGGATTGTCCCAGCAGCATGATGTAATGGGGGAGCCAGAAATAGAAAATACATTCCCTGGTCAGCTTGTTAGCTGAAGGGAATACTCCTGTGATCTGCTTGGATTTGGTCATGAAGTAGGATTCCTAAGCTTCCCTGTGATGGATTTTAGGTAAAACTCTTGGAAATGGAATGGAAGAAGGACCTTCAAGCATACTTCTGTTCTCACATGATATCAATTCCAGGAATGATTTGAAAAGGAGAGGACTTGGATTTCTATGCCCCTGAGTAAGAGATGCTGAGCAGGGTGATATATTCTGCTTGCATATTTCCACTCTCATTTTGCTGTGTTTTTCAAATATTCTGCCACAAAATCTCATCAATCGCCCTTGGTGTTCTGCTAGGTAGGTGAAATTCCCTGCAAGAGAAGGCAGATTGACTCCAAAATTGATCAAGAATGGGAGAAAAAGGAGGGTTGTCCTTGAGGAAGATTATTTGAAAATGGCTGGAAGCATATTCATGTCTGCATTGGAATCAGTTTAAGCTTCAGGCTGTGGCATCCAGGCTCCAGCTTGTGGAGTCTTGCAGCTGTCCTGCAAGTCATCTCCCCATGAAAATAATAAGATGTTGCTGTCAGTACAGCTCTTTGCACATGCCTGTCCTGGCATACCTGGCCAGGGTGGGTAGGCGTGACTGTGTCCACTTCCAAAAGGACAAAGCCTAGGAGCAGACTGTGCACAACCAGCACAGAGGCAAGGGCGAGACCTGGGTGCTGCTGGGGGGCCAGAGCCTGGGTCTGCACTTCTGGAGCAGAAGCTGGGGTCTTACTGTGTGCATACATTGCTGGCAGGCTTTTCTAAGTAGGAGCTATGCTATTTCATCAGAGAAAGCAATGAACAAATAGGCATGGAGGTACGTGCTTAAGGTCAGTTAATTCTTTAATTTTCATAGGCTTTTGGTGAATTCCATGAGATTGGGGTGAATTACCAGTTTGCTGATGTCATAGATTTAGTGTGCTTCATTTTGGGGTAGGAGGAGATTAGTTCAGACCTGCAGACTGTCAGTGGAAAACACGGTTCTCTGCATGCTCTGTTAGAGGATCTTCTGAAGGTAGAGTTGTTTCTTTTTGTGTTCCTGTGAGGATCCTCATGGCTTTACAGGTTTTATTTTTTTTCCCTATTCCTAACACTTAAGGTTATGTAAGCAAATTCAAAATAACTGCAAGCTTCAGAATTTGGAATCAATTAGTGTGGGGAAAATAACCTGTGGCATATTTATGACCTAAAACAAAGCCTGGTTGGAAATAAAATCCACAGTCAAGGAAGCAGTGGAACGTTATTAAAATCAGGACTGCAGCTGTCTGTATTTTGATCTGCTTGGGAGATTTTCACCTTGGACTTCAAATGGCCTTTGAAAAAGTATTCACCAGGCTCAGCAAACCGGTGACTGCATTATTTTTCCTCCTGCTGAGGACATTAAGGATGGTGCTGCTGTTTAACCAACCTGAGTAGCCAGAAATCATAAATCAAACACTCCAAAATCATGGGTTTGGCTCAAAAAATCCTAACTGCTTTTCATTATTTGTTCCTGTTAACTTGCTTTCTAGGTTTCAAATATTATTGCTCACTTGCTTAGGGCTTTTGTGCTTTCCTTTGCAAAAATATTTCCAATAAAACTGCAGCATTTGTACTAGTGCGAGTCCAGAGAGTTATGCTTGCATGAATATCTAGAAGCAGGAGCCTGTAAGGGCTTGAACTCCTACATTTCCCCTTTCAGAGTCAGCCATAGGATCCTGAGGTCTCTCAAATGATTCTTACAGCAAAATAATTATTAATCACTTTTACCTAGGAACATTGCATGGGTAATGAGATATGTTTGCCTTAGTAAGTTATGAGCTATTCTTCACACCGTGCCTTTCCCTGTTTCCTTGCACATCTCTGTTGAGCTGAGGTTAGCTCCCCTGCATGGGAGCTTCTCACTCAACTGACCTCTCTGAGAATGGAGCACTCTGTCCATTTCCCTTGCTGTTTACTAATTTTGCAACAAATATTTATTTTTCGCTTGAGTTCCTCTGAATTAAGAGTAAAGCAGAACAAAAGTGAGAAGAACCCTTAAGGGATCCTGGTAACATAGCAGAAAACAATTTTAGAAAGGGTTTAAATGCCAAGATGATGGATGCAACCTGAGAACCCGAATCAAACAAAATGTGACCCACTGCAAATAAGGTCAGAAGTTGCAGCAAAAGTCGTACGTGCTTGGCCTGAGAGGGAGTCCTTTATCTCTGATTTTTTATTGTTTTTTTTCTTCCTTATAGCTCCCTATTTATGCTTTTGTGGGACACGAACAAATATTCCTCTGCTGTAACAGCCTGCAGTAGGAGACACAACTGGCAAGCAAAGTAACAATGCCCTTGTAACCCACTGGTTGTGCCCTTACAAATTCTATTAGTGAATATAATTGCCATGAGGCTACTCTTTCCTTGAGTAATTTATAACTTTTGGATCTATTCATTGGCTGTCTTTATATTACCTTTCACTGTGGTCCCAGCCTCCTACAAAACAATTACTTCACTACAGAAAATGGGAAAGTTGATATTTTCTTGCAGATGCTGCCAGACTTGTCCTTCCCGAGCACACTGGGGCTGAGCTGCTTTTCAGACCATTCCCAGAGCCACTGTCTCCCATTCAGGTCCTTCCCACTAACAACAGCCAGGCCACAGGGGTTGGAAGCCAGCACAGGGAATGCCCAGCAGCTTCCGAATTCAAAGACCCAAGACACTGCTCTATTTCTGCTGAGCCTCAGTGATGATTCCTCCCGTAGCTGCTTCCCCTGAGGTCTCTTTCTGTCTGTGCCTTGCAATTCTGGACCCAGCTGCTTCTGCTAAGGTGCAAATTCTTTGCCCCATGTCATGCTGTCAGCCAAGTCCTACATGGGAGACACTGAACCCGTCATAGCTGTCACGACTGGGGGGCTCCACTGTTTTTTTTTTTTTCCCCCATACTACAGTGTCACCTTTCACCAATATTGGAAAGGGGCAGGTATGAACTAAGGGAGCAGCTCAGATATATGGGTGTTGTTAGATACTTTGCTCCCGCTGCTAGGTGGGGTTCCACTACTCCGTTTATCACATAAGCACGGGAGTTGCATGTGGAGGGGTCAGCAGCAACACAGACCGCTCACTGGGAGGTCCTCAAGCTGCTGGGTGTGTTTTTCTCTTCTATGCAGAAATACCAGTCCAGATGTGGCTCTGTCCTGCGTAGCCCCCACATTTTTTGGGGGGGAAAAAACAGCGCTTAGTTTTCCAGGAGTGATTCACTCCCCTGTCTGCATCTCCCTCCTTCCATCCCCCTTCACCTGGAGGTGCTGCCTGACCCACATTCTGCACTAAACCAGCTACACTCACCTCTACTGTGATGCCTGCGAGCGTGTGCGCTTGATGCCGCCACCCGGGGAGTTGCTTTAACCCCATGCCTCAGCTAGCTGCCCAGGGGAGCTTGGATTTGGCAGCTTTTCAGCCATGAAGAACACGGTTGCCGCATGGAAGGAGATATGCTTTTGTGGACAGAAGGTGGAAGGAAGTACTCAAGCTCACCTTCGTTGGCCAAAGGTCTTGGTTATCTCTTAGGGTGGCATAAGGGAGCTTGGTATCTGTGGACAGTTGGCTTTGGACTCTGTGGGCAGGGATCAAAGTGACTGGGAGATGCCTGTGCACTGCCAACCAGCCAGCCTGCTCAGACCTCCCAGGCCCTTCCGCCTTCCTCCTTAAGGAAATGCTAAAAGTGCCCTCGTAACAGCCCCTCGTCTGCACCAGAAACGCAAGAGACAGCAGAGGGCACTTGCCGCGGCCTTGACTTACCGCCTCCGTGCAGCACGGCCACCATGATGGATGGGAACCACGACGTCTCGCTGTTGGTGGCCTGGAACTCATGCTGGAGGTCCGTGAAGAAGACGCCGATGCAGGAGGGGAAGCCCAGCGTCAGCCCCTGCAGCAGCACTGCGGCGAACAGCACCATCCATGCCCAGCCCCGGTCCTGGGGCTTGGCAGCTCCACGTGCTGCTGCTCCTCCTCGGGACATGGTGGCTTCTTTCTCCTCCCGAGGCAGCCCGCTGGGGAAGGGAGTGCAGCCACCATGCAACCCTCAGCCCAGGGAACGGACCTGCAGAGAGAGGGGCTAGTGGTAGTCCCTGGCCTCAGAGACACCAGCGTGTCCCAAGCCTCTTGCCGCTGACGCTCTGGACTTCTTGCTCTGCATTTCTTCCAGCACCTCCCTTCCTTCTCGCTCCAGGATCCTGGCAGCAGATTACTTGAGAAACGACTGCCTTCCCCTTTTATATTGCACAAGACCGTGAGTGCAGCCAGGTACAGAACGGGACCACACCTCCTCTGAGGTATGAATTGGCCTTACCTAGTTCCCGCCCTTATTTTCCCTTTCACCTGCTTTCATCATATGGAGTCCCCTTGCTGGCAATTGCTAAGGTCACCAAGTCCTCACACTGAGAGGAGAAGGAAAAACTCTGCAAATGCCAAGAAAAATAGAAACTTACAAAGCTTGCATGGTGCAGCAGAGCTCAGCGTGAACCTTTTATGACAACTGCTCCTGCGTATAGTTCAAAGTGCTAGTGCTGAAAAAACATTTTAAAAACTATTAATTAATTAGGATCTGGTGGTCTCAGACATGCTTTTGCTTTACCTTGGTTTAGGTCTAGAGCTGCTTCTGAGAGATTCCAGGTTTGATTTCTTTGAGACCAGCAGCATGAAACATATAGCAATAGCACTCCCCATCCTCTCCACATGAATAAACACACATACAAAATCTTTGGCAGCTGGATGAGCTCAAGAAAAGCACCCATAAGGTCACTGCACGGTGCAGTATTTATTTAGCACTCAAGTAATGCTTTTTCCCTAAAACAATAGGTACAAATGAATGTTGCGTGCAGCTTTAAAAATGAATAATAGTTTGTTCTTGCTCATTATTTCAAATTTGCCATGGCAGCACGCTCCCAAGAGTTAGTTTCATACCTCGGGCTGAGACCAGGCTTGGTGCAGCGAAGGCTCGGGAGCGTGTGGTTGTGTGCGCAGCGCGGGCAGCTCAGCCCCTGTGTGCGCAGCCCGGTCAGCTCATTGCCCACGGTTAGATACTTCTGCTTCAGTAGCGACTAAAAGCTTTGATGAAGTCTTTTGTAATATTAACCTAGGCATCACTTCTGTAAACAGGGCTCTTATGCCGGCTGGATCACAGCCAGAAATAAAAGGGCTGCAAGCTGAGGGGGCCCGTGGGAAGGGGCTCTAACATGCAAATCACGGTGGTGGTGCTCAGCACACTTTAATCCTTTGTCCACTTTAGCTGGGTGCAGATAATGCAACTAATTCAAGTGCTTGTCTCTCTGGTGTGAATTAGCTGGATGACAGCCTAAAACCTCTCCCCGGCAACAGCAAACCTGAAAAAAAGGCAGAAGCACAGCTCCTCTCTGTTCCCAGCTGCCCTGTCCAACACTTGAGCTCGTCCAGCAGAAGATTTCTGTAGCCCTGGCTCCCCCTGCGCGTCCCCACGCTCATCGGGAAGAGCCGTCCGCCTCCCGCCTCTGGCTGCGGGACACCTTCTCCCCTCGGCAGCCCGAGCTGCGGGATCGCCCGGGCCTTCTGCTGCGAGGAGATGCGCTGCCGAGGGCCACGTGGCCTCCTCGCCGCCTTCTGCCTGCACAGGAGTAAAGGAACGGGTTTGTTCCAGCGCTAGCCTGGCCGGCTGTGCCCGCCGAACAGCAGCAGCTCCGCAAAGCCGCCTTTTAACCCTTCCCAGGGTGACCGGGCGGGACTGACGGTGCAAATGCACGGGGCTGCCACGCGCTTTGGTGCTGCCGTGGGTGTTCTCAGCCTGCCCCCGGTGTTGAGCAGCGAGCGGGTGAAGATCAAGGCCAACGGCAAAGCAGAGGCAGATTCTCACAAGCACGTGCTCGTCTTGTGCTAATCGCGTCGGGATTTGAAATTCGCAGCAAAAGACACACCCGGGTGCTTACTGCAAACAGCACATGTTGTTGGGAGCAGATGAACTGGTGCAAAGGTGCTTCCTGTCCCAGTGCGTGCATGGGGAATGGGAGGAAAGTTTCTTGTTCACGGTACATTAGGTGCCTGCATCCTGCCGTGTGGCTTGCAGCATCCTCCTGCTGCCCCGCCTCAGCCCCGGTGTGAGCCGGGCGTGTGTTTTATGGATGTAAAATAGGCCGCGTGCACAGAGGAGAGACATTTACTGTAAACTGAGAGGGGTGGTAAAACTTTTAAGGGTCACTCAGTGTCTGTTGGGGGTAGGAAAGCCAAGCACTTCTCTCGGCAAAGACCTTTATAAGTGACTTTTTAAGTACCTTTTCATCCCGAGATCTGGGCTTGCTTTGCAGACCTCTCCCGGGTAGGCTGCGTTGTGTCCCAGGCGACTTTCCCAAGGTCACTCTGACAGCTAAGAGCAGAGAACCCAGCTCTAGCTCTGCTTTAAGCATTGGCCGAGTGATGCAGCCTGGCCCAATGCTTGTGTCTGGGCGATGTCACTTGTCAGCCGTCACTTGCAGCCCCTAAGGGGTGGTGGAGGTGGCTGAGAGTCCCTGCCCTGTACGTGTCCATGTGCCAGTGTGTCACGGCCCTGTGAGCCAGTCCTGAGCTCAGGACTCTCAGCAGCAGTTTTGGGGCAGACCGTGTGCTTGGAAACTGAAGTGCAAAATGCCTCAGAGCTTGCAAAGTGCTCCTGAGCGACTAGTTGAATGTGTTCCAGACATCCAGATTTGCAAAGACTGACAGATTGAATCTCACAGAGGAAGTGCATATCTTCCTTTTCTTTTATTTAAAGCAACAGAAACTAAGTGACGTTTTAGCTGTTGGGCTGCAGAGTGGCCCAGGGCAGGGAGCTGGGCACGGAGCTGCTCCTGCCCCAGGTTCAGTCCCAATGTCTCCAGCAGGCTCCTCCCAAGGGCTGCGGGAGCACCCAAATTAGACTCCTGCTTGGATCCCTCCCTTGAGCCCAGGCAGAGCTGGTGGAAACTGAGCTCCCCGAGTACCTGAAAACAGACTCCTGAGTCGACTGGCCTGAGACCCAGGGCAGGGACAGGGGCTGAACAACCCTGGCAAACCCCCTATGGACCAGCTCTGCTAGGGCTGAGAAAATGGGACAGTGCCAGAGTCATGGGAAGCACTGGTTTAGCACAAGACTTTCCTAAGCAGTTCCCATAGCATCGCTCCCATGCAAAGGGTATCAAGGGTATCCCTGCAAAGGGTATCAAGGTCCTGACTACACTAATAGGTCTTAATTAGTCTGACCAGCCTCATCTGGATCCTCCTCCCACACCCTCTCCACCCAGTTTGATTCCCCGTTGCATTTAAGCCTGGCTCCTTGCCTGGACCAGCCTTTAGACAGATGTCCCAGTGCTGTCCCCTGCCCTCCTGGGCTGATCTTGGTTCTGCCTGGCTGCATTGTGCTTGTTGATCCTGAAGGACGTGGGTGTAATACCAGGTGAGAAATCTGATTTTTGGGACCAGGTTTTATGACTCTTAGCCAGTACTGAGGATAATGCTGCTTGGCTTGGAGGTAGGAAATGGGGATTGAGGAGGCAGCTGGCACCAGAGCGTGCACTGACAGCTTCCATCAGCTCAGAGGAATCCAGCAAGACATAGCTTGTCCCAGCTCCTTGCCCTGGTGGGTGATTGCGAATGCTTTGTGTGCAAGCTGGCCCTTGCCCTCCTGACTGCCGCCTTCCTCCCTGGGTGCTGCCTGGGGCTGCCCCATGCAGGGGGGGGGCAGTTGGCACCCAGAAGGGTGGCTCTACCTGAGGCAATAGGGAAGACTCCAGAGATCAGTCTGAGAAAGATGCCCTTGGATAAATTGAGGTGGCCCTCGCTCGTGATGTGACACCCTGACCTGTCACGGTGCCCTGTGTTGCTCCATGGGTTTGTGCCTCAGCAGGGGCAAAGACAGGACCTGGGGCTTTTCAAGAAATGAAGTTGCCTTAAATCATTATCCGCATGAAAACTGTGGCTGGTAGATGAGGCTGTGGGACGTGGGGGGGCAATGGGCTGTGTTGCAGCTGTGGCTGAGATCCAAGCCCTGCTGCAGCCATCTCTGCTCTGGGTTGATGTCCAGAACTCCTAGGGGGATTTTAACTGCAGCAGATCTTATCTACCGAGCTCTTAAATGCCATTCCCCTTGTTTTTTATTAATGGGGAATAAGAGACTTAGGGAGGGATCAAGAGAAGTGTCTCCCTCTGGCTGGCTGCTTGAGCTAGGTGTAAATCCTGCTGCTGGCAGCTATGGGGTGGATGCTGATGGGGAAATAGCCCTGTTTTGGGAGGATGGCAGGCAGGCATCGCTTTCATTTTGGGATGCCTGCTTGCCCTGGGTACCCTGCAGCACTGTGCAGCCCTCCCACCACCGGCCCTGTTTCCCTTTGTGTTATGTGCAGCTCAGGTCTGGCATCTTCCCTTCCCAACCTCAACTGTTAGGCAGGGATGATTTGAACCTTTATCACTGGTTATTTTTAGCTCTTTTCTTGTTAATAATTTCACATTAAGGCATGGTGCCCTGTCTGGGACAGATGCAGCTCGTTGAATTCTTGGAGAAGGTGGAGAAGAGGCTGTGGATGATTGAAGGTGTGCAGCCGGAAATTACGGAGTGTGATTTTGGGGGAGCCAGTAGGTTTTCAGGCTCCAGCTAGCCAAGATGAGCAGCTTTGGCCATGCTGCTCTCGGCAGATGCTTTGCCACCCCAGCCAGGTCCTGCTTGGGTCTCTCGTCCAAGTTTGGTTGCTTCCAAGGAAGGTGCAGGTGATGCTTTGAAGTCACAACAGGGTAGGGAAAGGAGATCTGACAATTCAGTGCTGACATCTACATTTTAGTAGGCTCTTCCTGCCCACACCCAGAGGCATCATGATGTTTGTTATTGTGGTTCCTGGAAAAGGAAAGGGATGGGAGCTCTTCATCCTTGTGGGAAATGCAGGTCACTCTGTGAGCTTAGGGTTGTGTTTTGGGGTGTGGGGGGGAAACAGCAAAACGTGGCCTTGAGCTTTTGTTTTATGGGCAAAACCCCCTTGGTTTGGCAAATGCAACCATCCCGCTCTTACTGTTCATGTGTTTCTCTGCATTTAAATTTGAGAAAACCTACCAAAATATTAGGATAGGGTGGCTGTTCATTAGGCATTTCCTAGCCCTTTATAGACTCATTTGCTTGCTTTTCTGGGACATGGTGAACTCAGTGCCTGGGCTAAGGGCCTGGCTCTTTGCACATCTGTCCGTGCAGCCGGTTTGCACTCTCTCTGCCCCTAACCTGTGCAGAGATGCGATGTGCCAGCTGCCTGCTCTCCATCTGCAGGCGAGATGCAGGGAGTGTGGACTGGGTCCTTTGTGAGTAGCTGTGAATCCTGAAGTAGTGAAGAGACTTGACTGCATGGGATGTCATGGCTTAGTGCTCGGGGTGGGACGGTGGGATGTACTGACTGCGGGCTGCAAGAAAATTAATGCATCAAAGTACCACCAAATGGGTGGGATAGGTGGAATCTGGGATGGTTCCTTCCCCAGTTTAGCTCTGGCTTTCCTCATTTTTAGCCACTGCCATTTGAATTCATCAAGACCATTGGTGCGTGTTGTCCTGGCATTGCTGAAGGACCTGCTGCCCTGACTGCCCTGAGCTAAATCACCGGTGGAAGGAGCTCACTTTTCCCAAGGATTTTCTTTGTGACGCAGAGGCCAGCCACTGCCAGGTGAACCCTCAGCTCCCCAAGGAGCTGTTTGAGGCGCGTGAAATGCAAGGAATCCTCACATTGTGGACTGCATCTGGTGGAGTCTGGGGAACTCCTAGGAGGGATGGAGACCTCCGGCAGGGAATGTTGTCAGAGGGGCAAATATTGATGTCTTTGCTCACCTATTATACCACACATTAAGGCAATTGCTAGGGGATTGCAGCTTCTTCTTCACTGTGGTTTGTAGATGCCAACATGTTCCCCCAGCCCTGGACGGGATCAGGTACATGATCAGGGGTTATTTGCCCAGATGAAAGTTGGGTTAAACCTTCAGTGACCATCTCAAAACTAAATCTAGGTGAACAGGCATGGCTAAGGTCCTTGTTTCCCAAACAAGTTAGTAAGCTGGGTTACAAATATCTACAGGTTTTCTGTCTGCAAATAGATCTGGCCTGATGACTTTGCTCGGGGTGAAGGTGGGCAGGTAAGCGGCGGGCTGATCTCTCGTTGTGCGAGAGCCTGAGGCACAGCAGAGTGTGGGCGTTGTGCAAGACGCGCTTGTGGCTGCGGCCAGACCTCAGCGCTGCCGGGTTTCACCCTCCCAGACGTGCAGAGAGGAGAAATGCAGCAGCGGTTTCCACTCCTTTTTGCTGGAGGTCCAGGCCAAGAAGTCGGATGCTGATAGATGCCTCGACTGCCAAGAACCCTTCCATGTCTTCAGTGTCAATTTGGGTTTCCTCTGTCCACAGACATGAGTGGGCAGGCTAGAAAAACAAATGAATTGTGCTCCGGGCAAAACTGGCACAGGCAAGCGGAGCTGCTGGCAGGGGTGACTAACGTGAGCTTCACAGTGCTGCAGCGAGGTAGGCTCCAGCCCTGGGGAGCAAGGAGGCCCCGGATGCAGCGTGGTGGCCAGGGTGGGCTTTGTCCCAGTGGGAGCCTTTTGTTTCAGAGGTAGGGTGTGGGAGTGCCCCTTTCGTGCCTCTCCAAATGCAGAAAATGCTGCTAAACGGGGGTTTGAAAGTCTCTCTGCCACAGGTCTGCTGCAAAGCAGCTCCCTCTTTCCCTTCTGCTGCTGCAACAGAGCTGGAGCAGCCTGGGTTTTGGGAGCAGGAAGAGCTGAGCCTCTGGAAATGGCAGGACCTGCTTACTAAGAGGTGGTGTATGAGGTTTGGTTTTATTCTGGGTAAGGTAATGCACGCTGTGCTGCTGCCCAGCCAGCACAACCTCTCACTGCTTGGTAATGCTGGCCTATTGCCTGAGTTCTCTGGAGCAAGAAGAAAAAAAATATTTTTGGGAGTTGTGTGTGTTGTACAGCTTTGGATGGGAAAGCAAGCGACGGTACAAAAGCCTGACTGCTCCAGATTGCAGTTTCCACAGAAACTGCTGAGTGACGCGTGTCTCCTGCATGGTGATGTAGCATTGGGCTAAGCATTGCGAGGAACCACCTGGCAGACCTGGAGCTGGTTGAAGGTCCTGTTCAAAGGCTTTTCCAACCTACGTGGCCTTATAGGACATCAGAGCCTCCAGCATCTGAGCATGGCTTTGCCTGGGGCGAGGTCACTGGCAGTCCAGCCCTGCAGTCAGGTCTGGCACGGAGATGCAGGGATGCGTTAAGGAGATTTAGGGGTACTGTCCTAAATCAACTCGTGTTAAGTGGTGACTTGGCTCAGCTGTGGTTTCTGCTCTCTCCTGCCATGCTCACGAGCTCCCCTTTTGTGGTGCCATGGGGGGCGAGTGTCTCATTTTGCAGTGTTAAACCCCAGGCTGGGGATGTGCCAGCCCCTCCCCGCTCTGTTGCTTTGAGGCTTCTGCCACAGTGGGAAAGAACTGGAGGCAGGGAGCGTGCCTGCGGGGCAGCCTTCGGAGCAGCTGCAGCGGGCAACAGCTGCTTCTGGTCAGAAGTAGGAGCAAGTTCATCCATGCTTTCCCATTCTTCACTTATGTCTTTGCTCCTCCTCCTTTCCCATCCCTGTGTTGAGCCTGAATTGTCACCATTTTCCACATTTCGGCATCACCAAAGCTTGAATATGTTTTGTCTCTTTGCCTCCCTGCTGCTTGTCCATCTGTTGGTACCTCCGTTTCACGCATTTCTGAGTTGCAATGCTCTGTAAACAGGAAAGAAACTAAATCTCAGCTAATCCCCAGTCTTGCTAAAGACACAGACACAGGGAAGGCTGTGTTCAGGGTGGAAGTAGTAGATCAACTATTTTAAATGCCCTCCAGGGTTTCAGGGCAAACTCTACATGCCCAGGGCAATGTCTCTCCCAGCAGTCAGTTGCAGGCTCAGAACGCAATGGGAAGCTCTTAAGAAACAGCACTTTTTTTTTTTTTTTTTTCTTCTCATGTTTGTTTTGCTTTTGTCTTGGTGACCGCAAGAACACTGTCTTTGGAGAGCTGCTTGCAAGCTTCTGCAGATGTTCGGTGAGGGCCTTTTGTGATACAAACTGTCAGACCTTTCTGTCGTGTGCTGGACCAGTCAAGTAGGGGTTTAGCAAATTAAAGTTGACAAAAAAAATCCTTGTCTTTTCTTAGCTGCTCATGTTTAATGTTTATATTAACATTCTGCTTGTTTGTGGTTGTCAGTGGAAATGGTAAAAAGGTATGTAGGAGCTTAGATTCTTTTGTGTAAGAGAAAATCAGAAAAATGCTTCAATTTGCCTTTGTTCTCTGAAAGTAACCAAGAAGGACTCCAAAGTCTAATCAGATTTTCTTCTTGGCAAATCATTGTTATAAATGAATTGGAGCCAGATGCAGGTACCTAATTAGTATGTTTCTTCCCCCATAATGCAGTATTGCTGTGGAAAGGTTGCAAATGGATGCAAAGAAAGCGGCAGGCTGCAGACCGTTTCTTCAAACTTTTCAAACCCATTTCAGAATCTTTATTGAAAAAAAAATTAATCACAGCATCCCAACTGTTATTCAAACACATTTAATAAACAAAGAGAAACAGTAGCAAAGGGCACTGACACGTGACAAACTGTACAAAACCTCCGGGTTTGCAGGCAAACCTGAGGGGAGGAGCCCATGGCCCAGCTGCAGGACTGGGGGGCTGCTCCGTCCCATTGTCCTGCAGCGAACCATGCCCCCTTTGCCTCGGCCCACTCAGTCACCCCTGAGAAAATCTAGTTTAAAAATGTGCAGAAACAAAGACACTTTAAGAGGTTATTTCCAGTCTTGCCATAATGGAACAATTTAGGCCACTGGGAAAGTTTTTTTTTTTTTTTTTTAAAAAGTCATACTCTCCATTCCTAGGATTAATGCTTTCAAGTGAACCTTCCCAAGAGCTGCAAGCACTCTCAGATATCCAGTAGCTCTACCCTTGCTCACTCGCCCTACTCACAACATGCTACCTTTTTTTAAAGTGAAGGGGACAAATTTCATCTTAATTCAGTGATAGTTTTTGATATAGTTGTGACTGAGTGAAAGGCAACAGAAGGAAAAGCCCTGTTTTGAGCACAGAAGGGATGCAACTTGTGCATAATGCTGAGACCAGCCCTTTGGTCTCGGGGTAAAGGTGACCTAGCACGGTCAGGAAAGGAGAAATCCTCCACTGTGAATGTACCTTCTGGGATGGACTTCATGCCTGGTCCTAAATATCACCCAAGAACTTGAGTGTCCAGGAACAATCAGATTGTTTTTCTCCTGTTAACTCTTTCTGTTGAACTTAGACTATGCAATTGAAGCCAAGGAGACTTCAATCCCCTGACAGCTCCTTGCTGCAGAGAGCAGTGAGGAGGGGAGAACCAAGATGCAACTTGGATCGTCTTCCCTGTGTATCAGTTAAACAGCTGTTCCACTCAACAGGTAGTGGTAGTTTCTAGGCTCTCTGTAGCTCAGTGGGGAGAGTGATGGTATCGCTTTTGCATCAGGCAATCTTCTGGTGGGCTTCACCATGTATGGTGTTTTTGGAGATACAAAAGAAGCAATGAGGTATTGTTTTTATCTACTTGAGCTGTACTGAACAGAACATCTCCCTTCACATGATCACTAGTGTTGCTATGAGCTCCACGGCTTGAACAGCAAGGTGCTCAGCTGGCATTGATGTGACAAATGCAGCTCAAGCAGTTCCTGTTGCCTTTATTTTGATATTTTGACCAGTTCCCGGAAACTCCCTTCTCCAAGGAAGGGAGAGAAGATAGATGAATGTGAGAGTTAGAGGGCTTTTTAGGCTGTTAACTTGCACACATGCACTTCTTGATTTCTCAGCTGTAAGCACAGATGGACAATGACTGAGGCTACAAGATACTCACAGAGGAGAGATATCTATACACATCACAGTGTTATTTAGGCCCAGCCAAGGCGTATGGTCTAATCACACCAATACCATCTCAATACATTATAAACAGGGAAGATGGAGGGAAGAAGGAGAGCTGGGTTCTTCAGCATGATGGCAAGCCAGCTGTGTTTCAACAGCCTGTAACTGACACAATGTGAATTCGAAGACATTTGGCATGATCTGTTGTTACCAGGATTAAACTAGCACAGATAATTGACCAGTCATTCTTGAGAAAGAGGCAAAACCTCCAGTGGAGGAAGTATATTGGCAAAGAAGGATGGGAAAGGACAGGCAAGAGTACGTACAGAAGGACTGAAAAGAGGCCAAGTGCAGCAGTGTTGCTCAGTGCCTTTACTGCATGCCTTGTCTGCTGAACTGGTTGTCAGACCTTTGGTAACATTCTGCTGCCCTTAGGGGCAGCCCTGCCAGCAGTAAGTGATAAGGTGGGAAACATGCCTATTTCTATCTTAACACTTTAAGGAGACCGCAGGTAGCTGAATTCCTCCAGAAAGAAGCCCAGCTCCTCAGTTTAGGTGAGGAATTTTCTGATACCTTACTGAGAATCACCTGCTCTGAGCTTGTCAATCTCTGAAGCTTTGCATTTAATGTCAGTTTGGGACTTGACTCAAAAGACCCAAATGCCAGGACACTTAGGCTACAAAGAACAAAGCCAGGATGAAAGGAGAAAAACATGCAGCAGTGAATTCCTAAGAAATTCCATTTACCAGACTAGGAGGGACATGCCCTTGGTTAGGGATGGCACAGATTAACAGAGGGGAACCAGTGACTGCAGTTTGGCTAAGATTAGATTCAAAAGAGGCACAAACGAACATTTTGCACATCCATCCAAGGCATTCAAAAAAAAAAAAGTCACAGAAGTCAATACATCACTTTGAACAAGAAACATTAGAACAGTTTGGCAACTTTTCACCACCACCACCCCTCCCGAACTCTGTGATGCCCCTCTGTAATTTCAGGTGATCTCTTACAGGTGGAGACGTGAGGGGGCTGCAGATAAATCACTGCATGTAAATAGGGGATCTCCTCCGCAAAGAATCTCATGGGTTAAAACAAACCTACCTGCTTGCTACAGTACAAAAGAAATTCTGCCCTAAGTCCTCCCTTGGTGAGAAGGAAGGCAACAGAGCCCATGCTGCTGGAGACAAACAAGGCAAAGCTGAACTTGGCAGCAACAAGTCCCTAACCTTGTGACTTTGCACCAGGCTAAGATATGGTCATGGCAAGGTATTGAAGGGGAAAAGATGTCACCACTCTTCAACATAGAAGTGTATAGGACAGAACTATTATTCTGCCATCGTTCTGGGTGAACACAGGTCTCTTTTTGTTTATGCATGAGAAGCAGTGGGCTTTGGAAAATGCCAGAAGCCCATATGTAATAGTGTTAACAGCATGACCCATGTCAGATGTACACGCAACTCCCCTCCCCTTAGTTAGTATCTAAACTCAGCTTTTAGGAATTGTACAAGGAACAAATACAAAGCAAGAATGACAAAAAGTTTTTTTTTTTGAATGGTTGCTTTGTTCCTCCTTTTAAAGCCCTGTTCTGATCTGTGGGGGTTGGCTGATCAGGAGGGGGAGCGTTGCAAGGTCCTTGCACTTTTCTGGTGGTGGTAGACCCGGGTGCAAGAAATGGCACAGCTCAAATGGATCTTCCCACCCATGGCAGCTTGTGTAAGGTGAGACTGACTACAAGGGCCTGTGGACCTGAGCCACCTTTACAAAGGCTCCAACTGGGAATCCAGCCCAGCCATTGTTGGAAAAATTCAATACAGCGCTGGCCAAGAAAATAAAACAAATACTTGTGGAAAGGACTATGCAACTGGAAGAGTCTCTTCCTTTCTTGGTTTCCAGAGTAGGAGGGAAGCCTTTGGTTATGACTGGAATTACTCGTCATTGGCAGGACAGGCTCGGCTTTGCTTTGTATTAGCTTGGTTACTGTACAGGGGCAAGGTTGCACTGCGGAGAGATGCTCTGCCCAGCTAGATTGCCCTTTTGACATCTGGGAGTTTTAGAGGAATAGACACTTGAATCACATTCGGGATCCTCGCTCTTGAAGAATCTGAAAAAGAAGAGAGCCTCTATAAATAACTCAGACAAGTTTTTAGTTCATGTCCTAAGTCTTTGGCTTTTGCAAAGGAAAGATGAACTAATAAGAGAAGGAATGAGAGTAGCTTGTTGGCTTTTATGCTACCATAATGAATGATAGGCTGGTTAAAACCGAGTCCCTTCTCTAGAAATCCTGCTTAGCTGCCTTCCAGGAGTTGAGTGTCATCTTATGTTGCTATCCTGGGGAAAAAGTATAGATTGAAGGAGAAAAACCAGTGTCTGTCTCTTTCCTACAGCATGCTTCAACCACAAAATGTGACCACTCTCAAAGGTCCTTGCTATGCTGTCCTCCTTTTTCAAGACTTTCCTCTACTTTTTTTCCTTAATTTGAAATGTTCAGTAAACCAGGAAATCTTTAAGAGGGGAAGCTCATGCATATGGGAAGAAATAGGAAAGCTGGTACACAGAATTACCACAAATTATAGATCTGCTAGCGTAAGAAGGGTTTTTTCTTTACATAGGGGAACTCAAGTACAATATGTCTGAGCAGATGCCTTACCTTTGCCTTCTCGCTGGGCTCTTTGACAATGCCATTGGTAGAATTGTTGAGTTCCCTGGACACAACGCAGAGGAATTCTGCCTGGTCTTCATTTCCGTAGTTATAGGAAGATCCAATGCTGATTAGCTGTGCAACAGGAGACAGACAAGGTAAGGACTATCAACAAATCTTGACTTTTGTTTTGTTCCTACAATTGCTTTGTGACTGTCCAGGGAGACCCGTTCTGACCTGAAGTGTCAATAGGCCAAATTCCTTCCAGTATCCTCCTGTGCCACAGGCTTTCCTGTGTGTTTCTAAGGCAGAGACTTAGACAAGCTCCAGAGCCCTCTAGTGGCACCTGGAGCCCCACGAAGAAATCTTAGTTTGAAACTAACGCTGAACATAACAAAACATTTTCCAATCGTTGTAGGCAGAAAGAAGAAAAAAATACACCAGACTTTGCAATATATAATATTTAACTAATTGAGATGAGGGCAAGGCAATGCAGACTCTTGGTCCAGACTTCCTGGTCCAGACTATATGTTTATGTGGAACTTGTCTCTAAACTGGCCTTCTGACTTTGATGTATAAAAACTGGAAAGGCAATTCTTTACCACAGGCAGATGTTAGATTAACTACGGGACACGTGGAATACTGGCACCATTCTTTGCTTAGATGCCATCAGGATGGAATTTGATATCTGCGTAAATAGGATTATGTTATATTGCTGTTATGAGGGGTCTGGACTTGATCCAAGAAATCCCATCTGTCTCATATTTACCATTATTACATTAAAAGGACATCCTGGAGTACAGTGCTAATTTGTCTTTTACAACTCTGTTCTGCATTCCAGATAGTGAACCTAAAATATCTGAAGAAAGCAATGTGAATCTTATCAGGTGTATATATCTAGGAAACTTTAATGTGCAGTGTGCACCCTAACTTCCATGTTGTAATGGATTTTAAAAGAGACAGTTTCATATTTAGAGACAGATGCTGTCAACGACCTTCCTAGACAGATGACTATCTATATAGTTACACTGCAGCCACAGGAAGACTGGGGGGCTGTCGTTACTGACCTCCAGTAATGTTAATAGGTTTTGATGTTTGTGCTAAGGGCAAAAGATAGACACAAGATTTTTTTTTAAAGTTTTTTCTTTTGTTCCCCCACTCCCTGCTGCCTTGACCTTTAAGCTGTTGGACACTTCAATACCACACAGCACTATTTACGCAACAAACACATAGTATCATTTGATAAAGATAGCAATTTCCCAAACTACTGAATTGTAGGTGGATAGAAGAATGGATTTCCTTTTAAAATATCACATTTCTGTTCCACTGTTAAGTGGTACATGGCAGAGAGCCTGAAAGGTCACATGTTCCCCTGAGAACCCAAGCCAGACAGATGAGAAGGCTGCAAAAGTTTTTACCACTCCTGGCTTTCCTGCAGGTTTCTGAACCAGTCTTTACTATTCTGAGGTGACTGGATCCAAAGAGAGCCCGCTAAGGGAAAGTCTGCTCTGTCCAATCACTGGTATGTACCTTGTATCACAAGGATACAAGAAGTCCTGAGAGAAAATGAAATCTATCTTGACAGTGAGTGAATTCTACCTTTCCCTGTAAGTTATTTCACAACAACAAACAGCTGCTCAGTTCAGACTACTTATTGGTACCTGTTCAAATTTCCACCCGTCAGACATAGTGGACACCATCTGCGTGAGCTCTTCCTCTTGGCACTGCAGGACTCTGTACACATGCTTCACAGGTCCCTAAAGCATGGAGAATAAAAACAAGCAGGAGTTGAATAATTGCTGTACTGGTATTAAGCAAAGAAACTAATTAGCCTGTCATGGGATCTCCTGCTCTGTTTGTTATTTGAGGAAGTCTGGACTGAGGTTTCATCCTTGTGACTATCCAACCAATTCTAAAACAGGTACGTACAGTTGGCACACTTCTCTTAAAAGCCTTCCAGGTGCCTAAATGCAAGTGAAAACAACACTTCTTCGGTTTTCAAAGCCATTTACTGCTTTTTGAAAACGTTTCTCTTCTGAAATTGAATCTTCTGGGTATATTCATATCAGTTCAGCAGTAATGGGAAGAATTGCCACACAAAGACAGATATAAAGGGCAGAAAATCCTTCAGAGAAGGAAGAATTGAACTAGTCTTTACCTCCTGAAGCATTATGTTTTGGTTTGTAACTCCCCATCTTTGCTCCTGGCCCCTTTTCTTTAACTGTTCATTGCCTTTCCCTGCAGTGTTAACTAGATGACTCAGAGGCCTGTGCTTGTGAAACCATAATGGATACTCTTTCCTAGCTGTGCTTTGGATCTAATTAAAAGCACTGACTCCTGTTAAAGACAACTAAAAAACTGCTACTGGAAGTGCCTACAGCCACATGTCATTGTACTATGCTATAGAAAATGACTGACTTCAGAATGCAAATTTTCATGTGCATTACTTGAGAGGTTCTGTTCTCATTATCCCGTATCCGCTCCTTCACCAGCCGCACAAGAGATGCAATATTGTAAAACTCAGCTTCCTCCAGCACCCCTAAGAAAGGAACCAAAAGCAGAGACAGAAATTCTGTTACTTTATACAGGGTAGAATGAGTATGATTCAGCTACAAGGATGCAGCTCCAAATCTTGACCACATGTAATAAAATCCCTGGATGCTGAATAGACTGTGCCGCTGACCTCATGCTCCCAGGCTGTAAGAAAATGACCAACTAGCTGTTGCCTCCTTTTGTGACTTACAGGATATTTAAGATTATTCCCCTTTCCATGGGATTATCAGAAACCTCATGGTACAATCTCTATATTGTTCACGTAGCCTCACTAAGGAAAGTCAGCAAAGCTTCTTGCTTGTATGGAACTGCTGTCTGTGGAAGGAAAAAAGATGTTGTTCTAACAGATCATTTGCTTTGCTAAGAGAATCCTCTGAGCTAAGCAGAACAGTGATGGGTTGTACTATAAACTAGAAGCCTCTGCTTCCAGGATGATGCAGAGTCTAGTGATTTAATCCTTTTAATGAGCATCCTTCTGGGAAACTAAAAATACTAACACAGCACTGCTGGGAAATTTGGCTTGCTCCTGTGATTACACTGCCATATCAGGGACCTGATGTACTCGACACGTTTCTGTTGGTGGCTGTCAGATACTTCTATCAAACAGCACTTGTGGTTCTTCCCTGGTATTTTTCTCTTACCTTCTTCTGCGAGCTCCTTGTTTATGATAAGCTTCCCATGTCGGAGGTAGTTCAGTATTGGACCAAAATATGTGGGATCTCTATCGATGAGATATGCACCTGTCTCATCCTGTTGAGTGTGTACAGGAATGAAGCAGGCATAGTTAAATGGTACTAGGAAAAAAAATCATTGCATTTGAAATTACAAATAGAAGAGTTTTTCTTTGAGAACCTGGATTCCTTTGCCTGTAAAAGTTGTATTAGTGACTCCACGCTTCAAGCTGCATTTTTTTCAGTATCTGAACTCAGCTACAAATGTTGCAGTTCAATAATGCTGGCAGACGCCTCACATTAAGTACTCTTATGAACAGAGTTTATATAAGTGAAGAGAAAAGCAGGGCTTAGCAGTTTTTCTTCACTGCAATAACAAAAAACAAAAGCTGGCATTCACGTTCGGTCTAAACTTGTTTTCCGGACTAGTTTAACTAGAGACTGAAGGAAAATTGGATTTCTAGTTATGCTAAACAGCATATGATAGTTAAAGTTTAAAGTAGTTGTTTTTGTTCTGTCTACTACTAAAAATACACAGTGCAATGCACCAGCCCCATCTCTGAACAATCGCTGGCACACAACGATTAATGTCATCAGATTACCAACAATTCACAACTAAAAGCATTGCCTGAACCAGCTTTAAAAGGCTGACGAAGCCTGTGCAGAAGTCTTTCCCATCATTTCCTTAATTGCTTTAAAGCAACGTATGTCCTGCCAAGCAATCTGCTCTAAGGCTGTGAGCTCTTCCGAAATGTCATCTCCTCTACTTGTTGAGGCTGGTGACTGTTATTGTGGTCACAATGAGGTTCTAACTTCCAATTAAACTCTTAAGTGACGAGAGACCTGAGTAATTCTCAGGCTGACCCATCCAGAAAACATTTACAAAACCTCGTGCGCTGGATCCTACAAAACCCCTGCAATTACGAGAGTAATTGCTTGCAAAACTCTTGATAACCTGCAGTGACTTCAAAACTAGTAAAGCACCTGCGCTCTGATCTTTCATAAGAGCAAATCAAGATATAAAGAACCACTGGATACAGCCCGAGGGTGCCAGTCCGTTAAAATTCCCGTTTCTAGGCAAGTTTCTCCCCGGTTCCCTCGCGGGAAGGCGTCGGGGCGCGCAGGGGAGCGAGGAGGGGGGAGGCACGGACCGGGGCCGGCAGCAGGGGGGAGGCGGCCGGGCTGCGGCGGGGTCCGGGCGCGGTTCCTGGGGCTGCGGCCGCGTAACGGGGCGGGAGGGGCCGGTCCCGGCTTGGCCTCACCTTGTCGGAGCCGAGCTCGGGCCCGTCCTGGCAGCAGAGGCGGCACAGGAAGGACTTGGGCTCCCGGCACAGCGTCTGCCGGGTGCTCACGAAGTACGTGCCGCCCACGTTCAGCCGCACC
>VXAA01002208.1:789074-802001 GCA_013399115.1 Anseranas semipalmata | reverse complement strand
GGGGGGGCCGGGCCGCGGCCCTGCCCCGCCCCGGCTCCCGGTACCGGTGTGTGACCCCCGGTGCGGTGTCCCCTCGGCGCAGCCTGCAGGCATGGCGGGCCGCAGAGCTGCTCTGAAGGCCATCGACTGGGCGGCCTTCGCGGAGAGGGTGCCCGCGGCGCAGCGAGCCATGTTCAACGCCCTGAAGACCCGCAGCGACGCGCTGTCGGCCCGGTGAGTGCCCGCCCCGCGGCCCCGGAGGGCGGCTCCAGCTCGCGGGGAGCCGCGGCCCTGGGCTGGGGCTGGGAGGGGCAGGCTGGTGGAGTGCTCGGGGGGGCGCTGGAACGGGTCGTCTTCGAGACAGCTGGCGGTTTGTGGCTTTTTTTGTTTTTTTAATAACCCTCCCCGGAGTGAAATAATAGCTGCGGTGTAAAAAAGCAGTTCTGTGACAGCGCTTTGCTTTGGCGCGTTGGAAAAAAATATTTTGAAAGCTTGTTGCTCTGTTAAATGCTGTACAAACGAATGGCTTCTGTCAAGCGCTTTGGTGCCTGCTGCTTGGTGCGTTGGCTGTTACGGTTAGTATTACCGATTGCCTCCAGCTTAGTGTTGTGAAAACCGCCCAGCTGTTCTTACCTCCAGAGATGCTGTATGGAGCCGGGCTGCAGGCTGGATTCATCTTGTCCATATAGAGAAGTCCGTTTTGGGGTGGAGGAATTTGCAGAATTGGCTCATCACTACCTGTTAAAGAGTAACCTAGAGATGTTTGCAATTAAACCTAGCAGGCTCTGTTAGCACTCTAGAAAGTAACCGTGGCAGAAAGTGATAGCGTGAGGCTGCTGCTAGCCCTGGTGGTGACTGCTGTCCCCTGTCTCGTCAGGCTGGCTGCCCTGCCGGAGAAACCCCCCGCCATCGACTGGGCTTACTACAAGGCTGCTGTTGCTAAAGCTGGCATGGTGGATGAGTTTCAGAAGAAGGTCAGTATCTTTGTCAGCCTGTGTATTGCTCTTCTTTGGAGGCTTAAATGGAGAATGTCTTTGAGTGGAAAACACCAGAATTAAGGTATTTTTAGTTTTGGCTAGTAGGTTCCATTGCTTTATGTCCTGCAGAGCAGTGTTGCTCACCTCAAGGAGGTCACTTCGGTGCCATCTTTCAGGATGAAACCCGTGGCACTGTATAGTGAGAAAGCTGGTGAAAGAAAACTCGATAAGTTCTTTTATCTGCAGGAGTGAATTTGGGTAGTGCCTCTCCTGAAGCAAACGTTTGAAGTGTTTCTTTAACTCATGGTAGAAGGCGACAAGTGCAGATCTGCAGACTAGGAAATGTGCAAAGCTAACTGATGCCTGCAGGGGTTGCCATACCCCTTAGAAATGAACTGGAAAGAATGAGCGAGGCTTTTGCTGAAGGTCACACAGTGTTACTGGCAGAGTGGAAACTGGCTGCTGCCAGACTCTGGAAGGGTCCACAGACCTGAGATAGACAGGGTAGCTTTGTCTTGGGGAAAATCTGACTGTGATGAGAAAAGTCTTTGGTGTTAGACTTCCTTGCTTCCTTACGATGCTGTGCTTTGGTCTCTACAGTGCCGTGATGAATGTGTGTAGCGTTATGTGTCCTGGTGGTGCTAATGCAGTACAGAATAGATTGCTTTAAGCATGCAGGTGAGCAGTGCTGCCTATGAAGTACACGTTCAAGCTGCAGGGATCAGGTTTAGAAGCTTGTTAATTTACACAGTTGTAAGCATGTCTTAGAAAGGAAGAAGGGAATGCTCCCCTGCTGCTAGGGAAAATGACCTTGGTGTGAAGGATTATTTCAAGCAAACAAACCACTTAAAAATTTCTCTCTTCATTTTACAGTTCAGTGCATTGAAGGTTCCTGAACCAGTGGATACACAAAGTGCCAAAATTGATGCCCAAGAGCAGGAAGCTGTAAGTGTTTAAACTGCACCTGAATGCCAAGCTTGTCTCTGACTTCTGTGAAGATGGGAAGGGGTGGGAAGGAACGTGTGTTCTGCATGTGCATCTGCACAGGCAGGGCAGCCTGTGATGGAGCATGGCTCTGATCTTTCCATGTCTCTGGCTTTTGGCTAAGCGAGAGGATCTCTGCACTGGGAAGGGTTTGGCTGTTTGGGATTTGATCAAAATTTTATCCACTTATCTAGTGTAATGATAGTGAATTTTAATGAAGACTTACTGTGTGGGATTGCAGGTTCACTCTAGGTTGCCATCTTTATCATAACCATGCTCACCACATCCTTTGCTTTCCCACAGGCAAAGACCACTGCTGAGTATGTGCAAGCTTCCAAAGCTCGTATTGCCCAGTATGAGAACCAAGTAAGTCTGGACGTTGCTTAGTGAATATTCTCTTTAATCCTGCCTGGCACACGCCTTATTCTTTCCTGTGTGTGCTTTGCTCTTTCTTGCTGACAAGTGACTTTTAACACATTTGTCTCTGCTCCCCCTTCAAGCTTAAGAAGCTCAGAAGCATGATTCCCTTTGAACAGATGACATTTGAGGACTTGAATGAAGCCTTCCCTGAAACCAAACTGGACAAAGAGAAGTATCCATACTGGCCGCACAAACCAATTGCTGAGCTGTAAACTGGTCTGGAAGCAGTTTGTCTAATGACTGTCAGATTCTGTGACCTTTTAAATAAAGTGTTTTCCCTCCTGTCTGTGGCTTAGATCTTAGACATGAGTTTGCAAAGTTTTGGGAAATGTGGAACTATACATGGATGTGCAAACAGGCTAGTTTTCCTGGATTTTCTCTTTTACCTGTGAACTTGATTTTTGTAGCAAGTACCCAGATCCTAGAACCTGACAATAAAATTGAGTCCTAGTGCATCATCTGTAACACAAACAAGCCATCCATTCACCGTTGTAACCCCACAGTGCAGGGAATACAGTTCTGCCTTTGCAGATAAGTTGTTGCTCAGAAGATGGACTTAAAATCCAGCACCACAAAAGGAGTTGTATTTAATGATCTATGATGCAGTGGGAGGTATGCCTCAGTTTTACAGGCAGCAGACTGGGGCTGTTTTCTAGTTTGGTTGTGATAGTTTAGGTGCAGTCAATTGCAGTAGGAGTTGAAGGAGTGTAAAGGAGATGCATAGGTTCAGAAGTTTGATATTGAAAAACTTCCCAAGTATCACCCCATTAATCCTGGTGATCCTACTGTTCTCTGTCTTGGATTTCTGAATAATGCAGATCTCACTGAATAATTACAGAAACAATAAAACAAAAGCTTTATACTTGTATTGATTTATTTAATTATCTGAGGTGGAACTCTTAAACACCTTTCCTCAAAATAGAAGCATCTCCATAAGCAAAAAGGGCATTAGTTTCCTTTTCTATCATAAGGGGTATGTGGTTGTGGAAAGAATTACTGTCAGATGGAATGAAGGTATTATCCTCTGATTCCACTATAGTTTTATCCAAATACTTTGCTAGCCAACAGAGCACTTTAAGAACGTAAGTAGTTTTACTGAACTAGAGTACAAAGCACGTACCATGCAGATCTTATGCCCCGTTTTGTTTTTAATTTAGGCAACTGAAATAATTGTGGTTTTATGAATCAAGCAGGAGAAAAAACAATACAGCGGAGGGATTAGAAGCAATAAAATGGAAAAAGACTGAAAGAGCACTGCACAGAGCTGGTCCCTAGCTGCTCCATTTTATAGAAATAACAGCAAAAAAAAAGAGTGACAAGAAGAAGTGACTGTACAGAAGCACCTTCTCCAGAACTGGCAGGACCGGGTCCTGCTCCCGCGGTTTCCAGTGGGGCTTGGCTTGCTGCCCTTTTTCCTGGGTCTTCTTGGCAAGGGGTTTCATGGTCTGGTTGTTTGTGTCTGTCATTGCCAGCTCGGTGTGCACGCCTGCAAAGAGCAAATGTCAGTATAGGGCAGTTGGTGGATGGCTACCGAGACTGATCTGTCTGGGGCTCTATTGCTCAGAGGAAACCCACGCTCACTCGAACCTGCAGTAAAGTGTAGGTAACCTGGCCCACTTGTTTCAGAAATTATGGGTTGCTTTACCTTGCCAGATGCTTCTGAGTGCCTTGTCTAAGCGTAGGGATTTGTGCTGCTGGTGCAACAGGAAGAAGGTGTCTAACACAGCCATGATCATTAACAGGAAGGTGCCTAAGAAGAATAGCACTGCAAAACAATAGGAAAACAAAGAAAGCATTTGATAATTGGCATCATGAATCTAATCCTGCCCGTGTTCACTTGCATAGTGGGGAAGGGGGAAATTGCTGTCTCCAGCAATCTGGTAAAGCTCAGCTGTTCATGGCATCAGTGTTCTTGAAGGGGTCCCTAAATGCCCAATGACCTATCTTAGAGTTGGTACCGGTATAAAAATCAGTTAGTCTTTATTCAGTAAAGATGGATACCTATTATGGGTGGTTCATTGGACGAAGTAGGAAGCATGTTGTTGAGAATCACAGCTAACATGGAGCTGCCAAGGATGATGGAAATCTGGAAGCTGATTTTCTCCTCGAGAGAGCTGGGTCCGAACAACACAGCCATGTCAAGCAGATACAGTGCGCATGTTGGCAGGATCAGGTTCAGAACATACAGAGTAGGTCGTCTCTTCATGGAAATCTACTGAAGAAGATGGAGGAAATTTAGGTGAGCAAGAGATAACATGCTGTGTTGAGTGAATGCTCATTCCCTAATGTGGAGAACTATCTGGTTTCATACTTCTTTTTTTATATCAGTGCAATATAATATGAATGTACTGCAGTACCTTGTAGGTGATCACAGGAAATTCTGCGTCATCCGTCTCTTCTCTGCGTTCACTGATGCTCAGGTTGGTGAACTTCCATTCTCCATCAGTTAGGAAGTAACTCTGGCTGTTTTTCATCATCTCAGCTGGTGTCCGTCTTATTTTCATGACAAGGTCTGTTACTGCTTGGGCAAGGGGGAAAGAAGGAGAGAAGCTGCAGAATTTAGTTTTCTATTAGTTATTTCCTCTCCCTTTCCCTCCCAACCAAGGGTGCATGCAGATGGGAAAAGGCAATGGTTCTTGCACTGCTGTGGTTTCCTAGTCCATGAGGGAGAAATTTAAAAGGACTGCAGTGAAGAGTCTTGGCTGGACCTTTGGGAATGTGGATCAGAGGGGAAATCTGTGGTGAATCAGGACAGTTTTGTCCTTTGCAGATGGCAGTTTGGAGGGTTTCATGGCACCTCCGCTTATTTTTCAACCCTTCCTGTTGGGATGAACTCTGATCACAATTTGGAGCCCTGATATCAACCTTACTTTCCTCTAGTTTTCATGTCACAGAATCACAGAATCATAGAGATCCGTCCTGCAAAATCATATGTGAGCAAGTAGCCTTGTTGCAAGACGCCTCTGGTCACTTGGTTTGTAAAGACCAATCCCAAGGGGAAGACTTGCCAGGGAACATCCCAGATGCTTACAGAGATGTTGCTGGGAAAGATGCCAAAATGGTATGGCTCATTTTCCCTGGTGTTACGTGACCTGAACCCCCCTAACCAGGTAGTACTCCCCTAGCAGTGCGTGGTGCTGCTAAGGGAACCCGAGATCAGCCAAGGTCCATCCCATCTATTCCTTCTTCTGCAAATTTAGTCCAGCTGTGGTAAAACTTAGCTTGCCTCTGTACCTGGGTAGAGAAATGAAGCTATACTCATGTTGCACGTCTGGGTGTCAAAGGGGAACTTGAGGATCATCAAGCTGCATGTTAAGGTAACCTGGAAGGGCTGGCTTGTGTTGAACCTGCCGTTGTGCTTGACAACCATATACTCCAAGTCTGACTTTTGTTCATTCACTCTGGAGGAAACAAAGACGGACAGCGACAGAGCTCTAGGATGCTGCAATGCTCCCAAATCTCGCAAAAGCCTGGGCTGTAAGCATCCTTTTGGGGTGGCTCCATGCAGTCACACAGCCATGGGATATAGCAGTGTACAGGAGAGCAGCAAGGAGAGGAAACCTGGAGCCTGAAGAAGGGCTGGTGAGTGCCTCTGGACTAAGCAGAACTCATGCACAAGGTAGCTGTTTGTTTTTTTTTTTTTCCCTCTGCACTTCCCAAGGAAATTTCTTGCTCTCTCCCCTTTGCTTCCCACTCTTACCTGGGGAAAGGGCTCACTGGCTGGCTCTCTACTGTGCTGCCTCCCCATCCTTTCCCCCTGCAGCCAAAGAGCTAGCGGCTGTGCCCAACCCTCTATTAGATCCAAAGTGGTCTACCAGGTATCTTATAAAAACGGCTAAGGGTAATTTCATTCCACTACATTGCTTGTCCCTGATGCTTCTTCAGGTTTAATTACAGCCTAGATGGGACATTTCTGGAGATGCTACAGCATTACTGAGCCACAAAGTGCTTTGTATAAACTCTTTCCCATTAATATAAGTTATGAGGTTCTTGGTTACACTTAGCTTACAGGAACAGCTTTTAACCAAATTAGTTTATCCCGTTTCCTACAATATTGCCAACAGTCTGCCTCCACAGTATTTTTCTTAAGCCAGTAGATAAAAATGAAAGGAGGACCTACCGTTCTAAAATGAAGATTTGGGGGGACCAATACGAATCCATTGGCAGAACAATTTTGGAGATGTTACAGAAATCCTGTGGGTCCCAAGTTGCAAAAGTGTTCGTCCACTCCTGGGGAAAGAAGGTGCAGGAGAGAGATGAGTGCTGGGCTCAGCCCCAGCAATCGTGCTGGGTGTCACAGGAGAGAAATGGTCTTAAGGAACCTACCAAACTCAACACGAAATAAAAAGTGACCGTCTGGAGCTTTTCAGCCTAGAGAAAGAAAATGGGAGAGATTTAGCTAATTTTCTTAGCTACACTCCATGCAGAGGCCAGGAGCTCTCCACCGTTGTTCCTGCAGTGGACAGGACAGATTGTGGAAAGCTAGCTCAGGAGGAGAAATCGAGGGTCTTGGTCCTACTGCTGAAGAGAAGAGTGGAAGCATCAGATCTAATGGGCTGAAAAATACAGATGTTAACATTAACATACCAGTGCCCTGCAATCCTGTCTGAATTGCTTAGTTAAGGCACTCCATACAGTTCTTTCTAGAGTCTGGTATAAAACAAGTTGTTTGGGCCTGCTTTTCAACTTTTCTTCCTAGAAGAAGGTGGGAGAAAATCCTCCAGATCTTCCAAAAATGCTTTCAAACAGCAGAAAGCTGAAGAAGTGGAAGGGGTTGATTCTCATCCCCGTGGCCTTGCTGGCCCAGCCCTGCCTTGCAGAAAACTCAGATCTCCATCTAGCAATTGCACATTTCTTTGTTATAAAGACTTGACAGGAGTTTTGTGTCCTTACCACAGAGAGAATAGCTATCAGCATAAAATCCATCTTCACTTCCAGAGGCTCCTTCCAGTTTGTCTTTGGCAATATGTGTGTGTGCAGCTTGCTGTGAGAGGAGATGTTCAGGTGCTCAATGACATCGTAGTATGTGCAGATGTACCTGGGAGCAGCCCCTGCTAGAAAAAAAAAAAAAGAAATCCACTTTAATCAGAAAGGGATCAGGAAAAATCTTAACCTGTGAACGAGAGATGTACCAAAAGAGAGAGGATATGGAGCTGTGGGTATGGAAAACATCATCAACACAGGCAAATCCTTTCTCATACAGATGAGAACAGAGTTCCTCAAAGCTTTTCTAGTCTTCATGAACTTACCTGTCCCAAGAGAAAGGGTGAGGATAGCTATAAAAGCTCCCTGCATCTTCTCCTGCTTCCAAATAAGGAGGCACATGGTACCGTGTAGCTTATGAACAGTTCCAAGACACGTCATTTGTTATGCAGGAGTTGATTTGATATTTATTAATGAGGGATGGATATTTTGTAAACAGAAGCTGGACTCTATATTTGCATTGGAAGGAAGACTTTGCTAATGGATTTATGCACTCAGCTGGCTCTTGGGAGTGCTCTTTATTTGTGGTAAAGGAATAAGAAAGTCATTAGAAAAAAAATCCAACAATTTGAGGGAGAGGAAAAGAAAGGGCTTATCTCCACAGAGAGGAGGCCAGGAGCCAGAGCCACTCAAGAGCAAATCTTATCTCATTTACAGAGCTGAGAGGCTGCTGCAGCCCCTCTGAAATGGAACAGGAATTAGCGCCTGTGTGCTGCGAGGGGTGCCGGGGGGGCGGAGGAGAGGCCGCTCTCCCTTCAGCCTGCTCCTGCTCTGTAGCAGCCCAGAGTGTGGGGCATTAGAGCGTGTCCCCATTTCCCAAAGCACTGAGCCTTTCATGCACCCACTGATCTTCTGTTTCCGTCTCCTTGCTGATTTCCTGTGCTCTTGAGGTGCCGCTCCAAGTCCTCACGGTTAAGATGGTCTCAGACTATTTTGTTTTACATCTCCATCTACCTTTCCTTTGATCATCCTCCTCTCTGCTGCTGCCTATTTTTTTCTGCTGTGGTTCCAGTGATCCCTTCAGGTGCTCGAAGTGATGGTTCCCTTGGGGGGGAGCAGCCCCAGTGAATGTGTGCTTGGAAAGTCCCCTTCACCTGCGATGTTGTAAATGGTACCTGAGCACTGTGGCCTCTGGTTGTGTCAGGCAGGAGGAGGGAAGTGTACATGCCATGGAGCAGGGTTTGAATCAGACAGAAGGGGCATGGGAAGAGGACGGGTGACCTATGTGGTGGGGCTCGAGGGCTGTGTTGGTTGTAAGAGGTAGCGTGGGTGGGCATCAGTGGAGGTGAGACAACAGTGTCCCCACAGAGTGGTGCTAAAGTGTCCTCCAGAAATTCCTTACACCTGCCAGCAGCTGGTGGGATGTGAGTGGACTGGAGCTGCGAATCTGTCCCGTTGCTCTGACAGCTTTTGGTATCCACAGTGTCCTCCTGCAGTAGGGTCCACGGCTCTGCTGCACGCTCTGCACAACGTCCCCCCTTGTGCAGCTCACCTTGGGGTGCTTTCAGTGGGTTTCAGTCCCCCATCCAGTGAGAGATGGGGAACAGGCATTTGCCTTTTCCAGGTTTTCCTGGTCTCATCCATCACCCCTCCCTGTGGGGCCCCCAAACCTTCCCCAGCTTCCAAGGCATGACTTGTAGATCCTTCCTGGCTCCACGCTGCTCTGCACACCCAGCCGCCGGGCAGCCCCTGCACCATGGCTGTGCGTTTGGGAGAGGAGTAGCCCAGAGCAGAGGAAGGACAAAAGGAAGGAGGGAAGGAGGGAAGGAGGGAAGGAGGGAAGGAGGGAAGGAGGGAAGGAGGGAAGGAGGGAAGGAGGGAAGGAAGGAAGGAAGGAAGGAAGGAAGGAAGGAAGGAAGGACATGTGGACCCACGTGGCACTTTCAAGGTGATGGGGTGACTTGGATGCTCAGGGCTGGGATATATCCCGGGTCTCGGGTGGGCACCAGCGGGTGGGCGATGCTCGGGGTTGGCGGCATCAGCGGGGGCAGCAGCACCGGTGACCGCGTGGCCTAATGGATAAGGCGTCTGACTTCGGATCAGAAGATTGAGGGTTCGAGTCCCTTCGTGGTCGGCTCTGTTTTTCCCCTTATTTTCAACGCTCTCCCTTTTCCCTCTTCTTCACCCCACGCACCCCCTCAGGATGCGGAAGGGGGGGATCCCACAGGGATCTGGTTCCCGTACGCCCAGCCCGGCCGCACGGCGCCGATTTTCCCTTTTCTCGATGCCCGTGGGGGGTTCCCGGCTGCTCCCCAGGCTTCGCTCCTGCAGGAGGGCCCGGGGCGGGGGCCACGCGTGTCCGCGTGTCCCGCGTGTGAGCGCCCGCGTGTCCCAGCGGCCGCTGCGCAAACAGCGCCGGATTTGGGGCCGTTCCCATGGGCGGGGACGCGCATCCTGCGCAGCCCCAGTGGCCTAATGGATAAGGCACTGGCCTCCTAAGCCAGGGATTGTGGGTTCGAGTCCCATCTGGGGTGAGCAAGGAGCACTTTTGTCGCTGTCACCCCCTTTTCCACGCTTTTCGCCCCGTTTTAGTGCTGGCGGCACCGCGCAGTGCTGCCAGGCGTGCCGGTACCGACGGGCAGCGGGTTGGACTGCTCGGTGCGAAGAAATTTCCCATCCCCCGTGAGACAGGAAATTAATTAAGGAGCTTAATGCAATGGGAGAACCCAGAACTGAGCTCCACGGTCAGAATAAAACAAAGCTGCTAAACGGGCACGTCTGAGCACTCCAGTTTTTTTTTGCTGTGCCAACAACAGCCAAGCTGTGCACATGATGCTGTCCAGATGGCGCAGTTATCTGCTCCTGGCCAGCCGTCCAAATTGTGATCCCGAGGAAAGTGATGAGGAGCTGCTGCAAACCATGCCAGGCTTCGGTGCAAAGGTGGATGCCTTATCCAGGAGCAGGTCATGCAGCCGGGCGTGCTGAGAGCTCCAGTGAGGCTGCTGCTGAGGGAATAACAACCAGCATTTGCCTTGGGACCTGCTTTGGGTGTGCTCGAGAAAGGATGATTTTTTGGAGGGGAAAGCATGCACGCCACTGGCTCTGTCCCATCTGTCTGGGGCACAAGCATCTTTCAAGATTTCCCAGAAAGTGCAAAAGGAGAGGATTTAAAGTTATTTATTTAGCCTTGTCCAGGTACAGCTGTGGTTGTGTTGTGTCAGGGCCGACAATGGAACTTTGGCTGTATTTTTACCACCACCGGTTACTGCCTGTATCACTAGCTACATCTGCCCCTCAGCAAAAAGCCAATTTTTTGCTGGGGGATGACTATCAAGTGGGTGTCACACACACTCTTCCTGGAGCAGGACAGAACAAGTGCTAATGGGAAGAAAGCTTCACTCCTCTGCCAGAAACCGCATCTCTGCAGGGGGCTGCCTGTTGGGGGTGCACAGTTTGGCTGTGGTGCCCTGAAACTGGAGTCCTGCACATAAGTGCCTTTGGGAAAATGTCCTCTCCGTTTTGTTGCATTAAAAAGCTGCTTGGAGGGTCTTTTCTTACAGAGTTAATGGATTTTAAAAGGCAGCTGCGGTCAGCGTGATATCACACTAGCAAAACCTAAAGCGAAGTTTCTTTCCAAGTAATTTCTCCATGTTAAGTGTGGGAGGAAATGACTCTGCTGCCTGGAAAGCAGCAAACCCTGAGGGCTGGCCATGCCAAAGCCCCAGTGCTAGACCCTGGGCAGCCCCAGGCAGCGATCTGCTGCAAGCTGCAGCTGGGCCAGGGGGGGATTCGAACCCCCAAGCTCCGCTCCGTAGCCAGGCACCCTACCCGTGCGGCCACGCGGGCCCCGGTGCACATCTGGCGCGGCGCTGCCCCCCCCGCGGCACCCGGTCCCGCTCCTTCCCTGGCACCTCTGGCGCGGAGCACAACCGCGCTTTGCATGCATTGGGGAAACTTTTTTAGGATTAGATGAGAAATATAGGTTTTTGGGGAGAAGCCAAGCTGTCCCACAAGGAGAGCGCAGGAGGTATTGTCGATACCAAGCAGGTGAGAGCAGGAGCTTAAAAATGCCCGTGGTACTGCTCATCGCATCACAGTGTTACGCTGTAGTGGGGCTATGTTACAGCCGGTGGCCATCACCGGTGGCTGGTTGGCAGTGTGACCACCACACTGCATACAGCCGGGGGAAAGAACAAGCTTTGTCCAGGAACTTGGCTGTCTCAGGCCTTCTTTCTTCACCAGTAATGACCTATACCGTGAGACAAAAACTCTCTCCCTACCACTTAAGACTCATTCAAAGCCTCAGCTGGAAGTGACAGCCTTGGCATGTCCCTCCTGATCTGCACCTTGCTCAGATGAGGCCTCACTGGCAGCAAACAGCTTCGGGGAGGTCACCCTGGTTCTAGCAGCAGGGGAATAACCACATCTCTGTCCCCGTCTGCCTGCGGGCCTGGAGGGGTGGCCAGGACCAGCACAGAGCTGGGGACAGAGGAGCTGGGGCTGGAGTGGGATGGGCACTGATTTATTTGGGTCCCTGAGGGCTCTTGTTTGCTGCCCAGTGCTTTCCCGTCTGTGCAACCGAGGTGGGGAAGAGAAGCCCTGGACTCGCATCCCCCAGCCAGCTGACGGGTGAGGCTGACCTCAGCTGCTCTGTTTTGGGGTGTTTGTATTGTGGGTGTCTCCTGGATGGCGCCTGCTCTCTGCGTTTCCGATTGTATCTGTGTTTCAAGTTTCTTCCCTCCTCAGAAGCACGGTTTGAGCAGCCAGCAGCCGAACATCGCCACGCTGCCCACGGGGCTCCTGTGCAGTGCAGCCTCTGTCCGCACACATGGGGCAAACTAGGGCCAGGGGGTCTGCGATGAGCTGCTGGCACGCGGGGTCCCCTGGGGGAGGGACCCCCCTGGCACCCTTGTCACCAGCGTTACGCTGGGGGAACCACCGTGATTCTGGGGCTGTAGAATGGGAATGTAGGTGATGCACAGGGTTGTCGGGGCCACCAGTGGGACCCCCACAGGGTCTGTCACTGTCCCCAGAGTGGGGACATGGGGGACCACGTGGCCTAATGGATAAGGCGTCTGACTTCGGATCAGAAGATTGAGGGTTCGAGTCCCTTCGTGGTTGTTTTAAAGCCCAAGGAGATCCCAGAGCTGTTTAATTTCTGTGGGTGAGAGCAGCCCCGGTGTACCGCCGACCCCGGGTGAGAGGGGCACGGCTGGAGGCCAGATGCCCCTGCTGGAGCAATTTTGGGACAGGATCTGCCTGTCAGCTCCCGGGGGATCCCTGTTCCTCCCCCCACGGCAGGGCAGCAGCCCCCGAAGCTCGCCCCAGCCCTGTCCCGGGGGGTGAACCGCCACCACCTGGGGCTCAGCCGCAGCTGGGGCCGGTTCCGGTGCACCGGGGCGGATAAAAGGGCGAGGGCTCAGCACCGGAGCTGCTTTGCTGATGCAGGGAGGGCAGGTGAGCTATCGGGGGGAGGGACATCTCCCTCCCTGCAGGGCGCTGCTGCAGACACGGAACTGCGAGGTCGTGGGGGAGAAAACACAGAAAGAGAGGTGGGCGTAAATCTGTTTTCACCCCAGGTGGGACTCGAACCCACAATCCCTGGCTTAGGAGGCCAGTGCCTTGTCCATTAGGCCACTGGGGC
>VXAA01002208.1:716788-784827 GCA_013399115.1 Anseranas semipalmata | reverse complement strand
GGTGGCTGCTGTCAGCTCCCTGGTGCACAAGAGCACGGTATATATACACTGGAGCACAAAATGCATATATTTAATGCATGTATTTAATGCATATATTTAATGAAGGCCGGTATGCATGCATATTTCCAGGTCTGCAAGAGAGATGCTGAGGGGGAAGGGGACGCAGGGGAGTAGCGAGGTTATGGAAAGCCTTCAGCTGATTCCTGATGGAGCCATCACGTCAGCTCGACGAGGAGGGTTTGCGTTCGAGGGGCAGGAGTTGCTATTTCTGGCATCAGGAAAATGCTCAGAGCAGGGATGGGGCTGTCGTCAGCGCTGGTGTTTTGACAGGAGCTGACAATCGCCTGCTTAAACCTGTGGGTGAAGTCAAAGTGGGTGTTTAAAGCTGCCGCAGAGGCAGCGCGATGCGGGGCTGGGGATCCCGGCTGGGCGAGGGGTGCAAAATCTGCAAACTCAGACCCCAGGACGGGAGCAAGTGCTGGGTGTTGTGGGTCAGCCAATGCCGATGGGTGCTGAGCAGTGCTCCGGGGCCGATCACAGCACCGTGCTTTGTTTTAATCAAATCTCTGGTTTTGCACCACAGGCCTGTAGGAAGAGAATGGGTTCTGCTCTGCTTCCCCCAACCAAACTCAGCTGAATATGGAATGCTTTAAGGAAAAAAACAGAGCTGTCAGAGACAGATCATACCATCTGGTGACCTTAATTTCAAACAGGGAACAGGTAAACGTTTGTGATTTGTAGCCAGAGGGATGGGTAAAATATCCAAAGCAGGATGACTCATTTTGCCAACTGTTGTTAAACATGTCAGCATTATTATTGTGCTGGTAACACATGCCAAGAACGGTGTCAGTGTGCAGTGCACAGAGGGGCTGGGGAAGGAGCCTGAAGGTCATGCCACTGAAGCGAGACCTGTCTAAAAGAACGCTTCTCTGGTTTTGCTTCACTCCTACACTGTTGGCTGGTGCAGGTGTCCAAAGAGCCTTTGTACAAAGCAGAGTGATCTCCGCTAGGATGGTTGGAAACAGAGCTTTCCCTGACAGGCAGGGCTTGGCATGACAAGATCTTACTTTGATGTGACCCGTGGAGAGGCAAGCTTTGACAGTGAAGCTGGAGGAACAAGCTGCCTCGGTACAGACGCCGGATTAGAAAGCAAGCTCACAAGTTTGGTTTCTGGAGAGCAAGAGCTGTAACGAGCCATCCCTGAAACAGGATGCAAAGGCTGATGTGTGCAAGGGACTGGTCCCTCCCTGTGTGAGCGAGGGCATGAGCCAGCATGGTGGGAGCAAGTCGGGATTGAGAGACCTCCCTGGAGGTCTCAGCTCCTGTAAGACAGGGAAGACTGCTGAAGCAGTAAATGGGTATTCTTCCCCATGAGAATTCAAGCTCTGTAAAACCCTTGAATTTGTGCTTCGAGTGGTCCATCCCTATTTCTGATGATGGGTGCTTTCTGACGGATTATTTAAACTGGTGGTAAAGGAAGATGCAAAACTAGATCTGACAGAAATGTGCTTGTCTAAATGTCATTTTCCAAATTCAGCTGAAAAACGAATTCTTGACAAGCTGTGTCTTTATTAACCTTAATGGTGTGATCTGAATAGGGGAATTGGTTTTGCTAAATTCTGAAATTAGTCATTTTGTATTATATTGTTCTTTTTCTCATCCATTTTAATTGGATACGTTATTGTTCTCTTTCTGCCCTGATTCATGGGCGTGTGCTATTAAATAGCTGCTGCTTTCTATTAGACCAGATTCTGCGGTAAGCAATGTAGTTGTTTAATAATCTTGTCTTACCTCTTCAAATAGAGTTGCATAGTTTTCCTTGGTATTTTCAAAGTAATTTGAAAAGTGTAGATAGAAAGTGGGATAAAAGGGCAGAAGATGCCTATTTTTTTTTCCTCCTTTGATTGCTGAAAGCCTGAAAGAAAAAAATCAAGTGACTCTGAATCACACAGTCATCAGGACATGTATATATGGCCATTAATATTTTTGGCTGCAGAAAAAGTGCCCTCAGCACTTTGCTGAACAAACTGCTGATATATGGCAGCTGTTTCTTTGTTAAGCTAAGCACTAATATCGTGTTACTTACATCAGTCATTTTTTGACGTGTAGTTTTCAAGAAAGAACCAAAACAAAAATAGCATTTGAATTGCAAGCTTAGAAATTGTGCAGTTTTATAGAGACTTCCGAGCTAACAAAAGTGTTTTTATCACGTGGCAAATGTTAGTAGTCCAAGTGCATAAAATGTATGTTATATAATTAATGTAGCAGTAGAGTTCGGCATATTCTCTCTGCTTTTTGCAAAGGAGCCTGAAGCATTTTCTTGACCCAAATCGTACATGAAAATCAAAGAAATAACTCTTGTGCTGGTCTTAAAAGTAACAAGAGCTGTAAAGAGAGTCTGAGCTTTGAGAATACCGGTTTTTCTTTTTATTCGAGAAGAGAATAAAGCATTTGAAAATATATTTAATCTGATGTACACTTAACTGCGATGCTGATTCACACACTATTGTTTAAAATGGAAAGTGAAGGCAATCCTCTTCCCACACCTATGCAACAACCAGATGACTGCAGAGTAAATATTGGCTGACTTAAAACAACATTGCTTCAGATATCCCATAGTACAAATGATGTACGAGGGCGTTGGTGTTTGTCACGCCAGCTACTGTGACAGCAGAGTAACTGGGGAATACTCTGAGAAAATCAACTTGACGCTGCTTTTGTTGCTGTTGTTGTTCATTTTTATTTATTTTTTTTAGACAACTGCTTTCCATTATAAATAAATAAGGCATGAAGGTTCTCCATACTGTTACAGAGCTGGTAGCCACAGTCGTTCTTATGGCTCCTAATGTTTCTCAAGCCGGGGGCCATAGGGCACCTGAAAATGCAGAGCATGGAAGCGAGGAGTGTTTGATGGTGGACAGGTGGAGGAGGAGCCTTCTGGAGCGAGTGTAGTTTGGGCATTGCACTCCTGCCCACTTACCTCAGTGGTACTCAGCTTTATGAAAAACGGAGGGCCGAGGGGGTGTTTTTGCATTAATTCCACTGTGAGTGAAAGAAAGGTAGCTCCTCGTAGTGCCAAGGCCAAAGACTTGGAGGATAATTATGTTTTAACAGTCTTCCCCCTCCAAAGCCAAATTCTGATTTATTTATGTCAATGTTGCAAAAATCCCAACCATTTACCCACAATTTTGGGATGTAAGCTGGTGAAAATAAAATCCAAATCTGGCCTAAAGTTTCTCCAGGCCAGTACAGAATAGGTAGCTTACACTGAACTGCTCATTTCTTGTGGCTCAGTGCTCAGGGTGTTGCCTAAGCTGTGATGAAATGCTGCTTCTCTGCCTAAAACACGTCTGACCATACAAGGTCAACATCTAGTTTATGAAAAATGGAAACTGGTGATTCCTGAGACTGCAGTGGCCTTTTGGCTGTGTGTTTGCATGTCTGTGGAAGCAAAAGTGAGGAGATTTCAGTGCTGGAAAGTGAACTGGAACATGAGAGGTGATGACCTTTGGAGACAGTATCTCAGCCAAGATAGATTATTTTCAGCAGAAAACTGAAATCTGTCCTCTTGACTGGGAAGGTATTCAGAGCAAAAGCGTGGGGCAATGTGTGATCAGCGCTACTGCCAGGGCCAGTGCTCCTGACGCGGTACGGGTGTAGTGCTTTATCCTTCTACTCGCACGTGAGTCACTGCTAGGCAGTTTTGCAAGCCCATGCAAGCTATATCGGAGGAGCTTGCTACAACAGGGGCAATGATGTCCTCTTGAATAGCACAGTGCAGAGGGCTGGTACCCAGATCGTGGGATGAAAGCATGTCTCTGATACTGTAATAGCACTTCTTGTCTAGCTTATGGGAAAGCCGTGGTCATCAAGTTCCTACCAGGCACAGTGATTCACCTGGGCTGAAATACTGGGGCAGATCTAAAGCGAGGAAATCCCATATGCCTACAAAGTCTGGAGAGTATGGGCTGAATTACTAAGTGACACTGATGAAGACAGAACAATCAGTTCTATGTTTCTCTTCAAGTTTTTCCAGTTGCAATGAGCTTGCATTGTAAATAGCTGAAAAACCTGACTGATAAGAGAATGGCTTGAATAGCAAGAACGTACTGCCCTTTGGGGAAGGGGAAAGGTTAGACGAAGGTCTCTTGGGTACAAGCGTAGGTTCTTAGCCATAAAACCAAAGTGGAGGCTTGGGCTGGCGTTCTCGAGCAGCCGCTGAAGTTCTGATGGCTTTTTCTGTTTTGCAGTGAAACACCGTGCTCCAGCAGCTGCAGAGTGCTGGAGGACATCCAGGCTTTCGCTCGCAGATAATCGGACTGTAAGACAAGCTGAAAAGGGTGGAGGAGGTGAACGGTTTTCTGTTCTGTGGTGTGGTTTCCGTTGCTGTTGTGATGTCTGGCTGCGGCAGCGACTCATGCAGAGATCCATCATACAGTTTCTGAAATCCTCTAACTACAATGTACAATTTTTCCAACGAGTTGCCCAGAGCCCAAGCTTAAAAACGTGACTTGAGTCTCTGTGACATTTTCTTGCTTTTATACTGTGGACGCTCCCTTCCCATACAAGAATAGAACATGAGGCCTCTCGAACCTTCCAAGCAGTGGGGCCACGTAACGTTTCCTGGAGCTGAAGAGAAGGCTTGGCTGTTGGGATAGCATGTGGGAATTGCAGAGGGGCAGGGCTCATTTGCTGCTCTTGTTTTTCACCTTTGTGGCATTGATGTCTGCTTTTGTTTTCTGGATGCGGGAGAAGATCTCCTTAAAAAGAGCCTTGTACTCGGGCTGGCTCTGCTCCAGCCGCTTGTCCACGGCCTCCACGTGTTTGCTGATGGTCTTCTCCATGGTTTTCCGCTCTTCCAACTCATATCCTTCTCCCCGGAAGTCTCTGAAGGAGCTGTCGCGAGAGATGGGGCGGGAAGTTTGGACCCCTGTGTGGCGCACGCTGTCCTTGTGCTGCCGGCATTTGCTCAGGAGCTCTTCGTACTTCTCCAGCAAGGCGTGATACTGCTCGTCCACCTCCCTCAGGATGGACATGCCCCGTTTGCGCACGTTGTTAGCGTGCAGCGTGTAATTGCCCTCGTGCCGGCTCACGGCATCTTTGGTCACGATGGCATTGAGGGCCGTGTCACTGCAGCTTTTCCGGACAGGGTGGTTTGGGGAAGGTGTCATCGACGGCCCGTGACTTTTCCCTCCCTCCTCCTCCGAGAGGTCGATGTAGTCTGCTTCTGGCGCGTTATTCAGCGGCTCAAGGAGGGCCTCGGACAAGTTGTCTTCTCTGCTGAGCAGATACTTCTTGACTTGTTTCATTTGCTGTAGCTCTAGGAGCTCTGCTTCCAGCTCCTTGATGCGCAATTTGCAGTTCTCCATCTCGCACACCCGCTGCTCGAGGTCCGAGTACTCCTGAATAACGGAGGTGTACTCTCGCTCAACCCTCTCCTTCCGCTGCTTCTCCTGGTTGACTTGGGACCTTAAGGAGTTCACCATGGCTTGGAGACGCTCGTTCTCCCGCTCCAGTGGCTTCTGGTTGAATTCTGTTGAAGAACTGTGGACCTGGAACGCGTCTTCATACCTGAAAGAGAAGAAAGAACCCTGAGAGACTGTGACCAAATGACAGTCCATGAAGGACTCAGGCTGTGGCTTATTGTCATGTAAGTAATTCCACTGATGTCCAGAGAGGAGGTAACTGAGTCGCTGAGCTGATGGAGTGAGCTGTGCCTCCTCCCGTGTGCCAGGAAACCACAGGGTGTGGTGGTGGACACAGCAACCAGTCTGTCCCAAAGAGCCTGCGGTCTCCTTTGATACGTGATGGAAGACAGGAGGGAAATGAAACGCTAGAAGGTAAAGACTCGTCTGGTTAACAGACAAGCCACCAACGTTGCTGTGAAGTGATGGTGAATGTTCAAGCGCTGCCAGTTCGAACTAACAGTAGAAGGCTTTGAGTTTTTCCCTCTGGAGTTCATCAGCTACTCACTGCATCTGCCAACAACCCCAGACCCCACCCAGCCAAAAATCAGACGTGCAGGCTCTGCTGTCCTGTGCCTGGGAGGTGCTCCAGGGAGACAGGAGAAGATTTACCATACGGGGGAGGCAGAAAGAGATGTCTGACAGAGTTGCCTCTTCTTCATTGCTCCCTGCCTGGGAAGCAATAGTATCATTTCCCCCTTCCCTCGTGTTGCTGTTGGGAAATCATTTTTTCCTCCTCAGTGAAGTGCCCGTGGCATCCTATCTAGTTAGAACAGATTGGAAAAAGGAAAGCTCTGTGGCTTCCCCTGGGAGGCACAGCTGGTGGCGGGGGGTATTGAACAGATTTCCAAGTTACTGAAGGGCAGAGAGACCTTCAGATCTGACTGCAGAGCCACACTGCGGTCCCACGGCACTGGGGGGACAGTGGCATTGGGGGACTGCGGGGAGAGAACCACAGAGACATTAAGTGGATTTTGCTGGGGGTTAGGTTGTGCCCTCGTTACATCCCCGGTGCTGATGCACTAAAAGTGTCTTTTGTTTGTATCCTCTGGCAGTGGATACTTTCAGTAAAAAAGTGTATTGATTGCTTATCTATTTAAAGAAGCCTCTATTATGGACAAAGCTGAGCAAGAAATGCCCTCACAGTGTCAATGAATTAGCACAGCGGCTGGGTTTTAAGGAGGATCAAGTGTTCAGTAGTGCTGAAGGTGTTTGTGCAGCGTTTGGCACCACGTGGCATATCTTGGTCTGTGACGGAGCTACTGGAGTCACTGGAGTCACACAGGGCAAAACCACACCATCTCCACTGGTGTCAGTGGGGTGGAGATGCTGGTGCCCTGCTGGGAGGCAGCTGCAGAGGGAACACAGAGGCGGGCTGTGTTGGTGGGGAGGGGAAGCGGCGTGGGCAGCTCGAGCTAAGGGTCTCCTTCACGTGGTGTGGGAGTGGGTGGGCTGTGCTGGGGGAGGCTGGTTTGGGCTGTCCCAGCTCAAGGAACGCATCCTGGCTGGTGAGGAGCCCTCCCAGCCCCCTGCTGACGTGCCAGGAGGACCCCAGCCCCTCCAGGCAATGCCTGTCCCCTGCAGCCTGTCCCAGTACAGTCTCATGAGGTGTCTGAATCCTCCTCGACAGCTACTCCTGCTCTCCGAAGAAGAGGTGATGTCTCCCCATTCGAGGCACCACGGATGCTGGGATCACGAAGGCTCTGCTTTGCCACCCCCACCTGCTCAGGTGGGCAGGTAGGAGAGAGGGAGGTCCTCCCTTCACCTCCAGCATCCAGTTTCAGGCTCTGATGCAGAGCCTGGCTCTCTGGGGGGTCGTGTGTGGGTTTTTGGGTACCCCAGAGGAGCTAACCCACCACCGCAGCCCTGCTGATGGGCAGAGGAGCTGGGGAGAAGGCTGGAGGCACAGCTTAGCCCTCCCTGCCCCTCTGTACCTGGGGCTGGAGCACAGCTCCTTCAGGCAGGGGAAGGTGTGGATGGTTCGGCGCCGCTCCCTCTTCTCCCGCCGGATGCGGAGCTGCTCCAAGCTCCGCATTTCCTCCACCTGCTTCTGCAGCTCCTCCACTTGGTTCTGCAGCCCCTCGATCGTTTCCGTCAAGCTGCAGAGAGAGGAGGGAGCACAGGTGAGGAGCTGGGCACCGCAGCCACAGGTCTTTGAAAGGTGTGGTGTTTTTTTTTTTTCCCCCATAGAGAAAGCTGATCTACATAAGGTAATCCACATCTCCAGTGTGTGCCCTGGGAGTGTGACAGCGCTTGCTTTCCATGGCAGGAGCTGCTCTCTGTGTGGTCTCTTTTGGAGGGGGTGTTTGTAGGAAAGGGGGGGATTGAAGCAGTGCCAAGGGATAGTACTGGTATGAGACCCTCTGTCCTCAAATCTTTTGGCTAACACAGTCACCTCTGGGACATGAGCGCTATCCTGGAATATCTCTGCACTAAAGGGCTCAAGCAGGCAGGCGAGCAGTTTACTCTTAGAAATAAACACCGGGCAGAGATTTAGTTTTATTCTGGCTGTGAACGCAGTTTGTAAAACTGCTTCGAAACTCCCCCTCTGCCCTGACACTCCCTCTTTGCGCAGTCGTTTGCAAAAGATGCTGCAGCACGAGGACGTGGCTTAGTCTGTTGTTTCCAGGGATGACCTTGATCATGGGCCTGTTGTACGAGAGAAGTTATCGACAAACTGGTGTTTCAGCACAGTCTAGCCAGGGTTTTGCTAGATGCTGGATCTGTGCCTAGTGTGCCTGCCGGGCTATGTGCTCAGGACCTCCCTGATATGATTATGTGCCTCTTATTCACAGGAATTCATCCTCTGAGGAGGAACGGCTGCTGTGCCTCCCTCCTGGCAGCTCCAGACGCGCTGCTCCACCCAGCCCGGGTCCCAGGGCTGTCTGTGCTGCGGCTGACCCGTGCTAACCAGCATCTGCAGCTGGCTGCCAAACCTGGCCGATAAGAGAATGGCTTGAATAGCGAGAGCACGCTGCAGGGGAAGGTGGGAGGAAGGTCCCCCGGGCACAGCACTGCCGCGGCGGGAGGGGAGGCCGTACCACTGTATCTTCTGTTGGGATGTCTTGCTTTCTAGCACGAGCTTCTGGTTTGCCAGCTCCAGGTCCCGCGCTGTCAGGTCCAGCTGCTCGTAGACTTTTGCATGCTGCTCGTTCATCTGCCGCAGCATCTCTAGTTGCTTGGTCAGGTACTGCAAGAAAAGCCGAGATAAAATCATTCCGCATCCCAAATCCAGGTTGTTTCACGGGCAGAAATTCCTACAGCCTTAGCTTCCTGTGACATTGTGTCTTATGGCTGATTTATCCTTTACCTGATTGAAGCCTCTTCCAGCAGAAGTATTTACGCTACCCCTTGCCCACTGTAAATGTTTGTGTCTAAAATACAACTGAACTTCTCCTGTCCTCTGTGAAGGGCACCGACCTCGGTCTGTCTCTACTCAGCTGCTTTTTTATTCACAATACCCCAAGAAAGTTGATATCCCTGTGACCATGACCCTTTGTCACGGCTGACTGAGCTTGTCCCGTTGGTTACTGCATCGTCTGGCAGATCAATCGCAGAGGCTGCATTTCTGTAGGAATTCAGGCTAAAAAATCTGAATCCGTGAAATGTGAGAACTGCGGCTTCTGCACGGTCACAGACCCCTCCCTGCCTGCCTCTGTGCTGGTCTGAAAGGTTTCATCCTGCGCAGCCTGCCAGAGGGCCATCAGCTGGGGTCAGACCCCAAACCTGGGGGTGCACGGCTGCGGGGCTGCCGGGGCACAGCCAAAGCCCTTCTCCCATCTCCTCACAGCCACCACGTTCTGCTCCTGCAAGCTCCCAGCACGTCTCTGCCCTGCACCTCTTTAAATCAGTGGTTTTCAATCTTTTTTAATTCACAGATCCCTGGAAGTCTTCCAGCAGATGAAAACCCTCCCTGCACAGCGAGTTTAAGTCTCTACGCCTGGTTCTGTGGGCTCTTAGCAGTAGTGCCCTGACCCCAAAGGGTGCCTGAAGCAGCAGTGCAGGTTGCAGCTCTTGGAGAAAGAGCTATTTTGTGCCTCTGACAAAGGGGCTGTGTTACAGCGGTGCTGGGGGGCCGGCCAAGAACAAATGCGATTATAAGCGCCTGGAACCAAGGCAAAGCCGCAGTGGTGGAGCACAGAGAAACGAGTGCCAAGGCTGGTGGGCGGGCAGGAAGAGGCCACACGTGCCCCAGCTGCAATCAGTGCTGGTGCCGAAATCTGGCGTGCACATCTGGCAGGGGCAGGGGGGGCAAGAAGGGGGAAATAGCAGTCAGAGGGGGCAGGGGCCCCTCTCTGGGGCTGGGATTGGCTCGACCAAACCTTAATCCACCCCACTTCAGGCATGTACAGAGGGGACTTCAGCTCCCCACAGCGCATCCCCTCCTTTCTCCTGGCATTTGTGCTGCTGGCACCAGTGGTGTCACCCCGAGGTGACAGCGGTGACCCAGCCACTCCTGTCCCGGCTGTGTCCTTACCTCGATTTCCTGCACTTGCTCCTCGTTGGTGGCGTACATCTGCTGCAGGGAGTCCTCCAGCTCTTTGTTGCGCTCCAGCAGCGTCTTCCCCAGCTCCGCGGCCAAGTGCAAGTCTGGAAAGCAGAAGGGACAAAGCCACTGTGATTCCTGCAGCCGCACCAAGCACAGCAGCGTGCTTTGCATGGGGCTGCTTTTACCAGCAGGTTTTGACATGGATGCACGCTTATGGGACATAAAGGATCTGCCCTATTTCAGCTTGGCGGGCTGCAGGAGCAAGGGGAGGCTGAGCCTGGGACATCTGCAGCTCCTCCACACAATGAGGATTTGGTGCCTGGCCGGCTGCATCACCCTTCTACACCGTACTGCATGCTGCGCAGCCAGGATCAGGCCCACGAGGCTTGGCTGAGGCTGGAGCTCAGCACCCCCATGCCCATCTCTTGTGGGGCTGAGAGGGGCTCAGCACCCGTCAGGATGAGAGCGAGGGTTGGTAAAGCCTTGTGGGGCCTTGGGGATGCTCTGTAAATTATATTATTATCTCTAACGAAGGGAGTGTCTTGCCTTCCCTGTCAGCCTCCATCCATCACCCGCTAATAGACTGACACGAGTAATAAAACCGCACGCGGCCCGAGGGGCTGGCAGCTCCTCCCGCGCCACAGCCTCGGTGGGCTCCGCGGCTTTCCTTGGGGCAGCTCCGGGGCGAGGAGCGACGCGTTGCATTCCCTCGCTGCCACCTCTGAACGCCTTTAGGAGGCTGCTGAGATTGTTGGGCGCTAGGAGAAGTGCAGGGAAAATAGACGTTGACAGTGTGGCCAGCTTAAAATACTGAGTTTGCTGTCTCTGGGGTAAAGAACCCCCCCCCAGGACCCTGGGAGTGCTGTGTTGGCCAAAGCTTGAGCTCCTCAGGTGATGCTGTTTGTGGGCCTGTGATAGCACAGCTGGCTCTGATAACATCCCTTTGCTTTCACAGAAATTGGTTGTCTTCTTAAAGCCTGACCTCTTGTGATTGTGTGGGTTTTCATTTTTCCTGGTGCTTTTAGAGGGGAGTGTCTAGCTCATTCGGTGGCAGATTGAGACTCTGACCTTCTAAATGAAAAGGTAAGGAAACAGATAGTGGTGTGTGTTATTACTCTTTCTATCTCCGGTATGGTTATCACGCAGTTTTTGGGTGCACAAAGACTGGCAGTCCTGCAGTGTGTGAGGGGACCTGGGTCTCTTGCCGTGGTATTTTCTCAGCCCATCGTAATGCTCGTCTCTAGCCTGCAGTTAACGATGTGTTTTACAGAGGCTCTGCTGGGGCTGAGAGCAGCTACAATTTCTTCCTGCAGTTAATTCAGCCATGCAGTTGATTGGAAAAACTTGTCAATAGGACAAGAAGGGGAACCAGGACCCCTTGGGTGTATCCTGTGCCTGGGAAAATTGCTGATTTCAGATGTCACATTGCAAAATGAGGCTAACACTGACTTCTCAGACACAATTGCTCGCATGGGAGGAGTGCTGGGAGTGCTTGGGATGCAATCCTCCTGATGGATAATGCTATGCTGTGGGAAGCACTGTTACATTGTTAATTTGGGTGACAGCCGCTTCTCTTCCTGTGCAGCCCCAGAGATGCCGAGGGCTGGCTCCCCAGCCGTGGTCCAAGCCAGCCGCTGCTCCTTGTCCTCAGATCTCCCCTCACTGTGGGAAGGGGCCCTCCAGCAGTGCCCTGCGTTGCAGGGTGTTACTCTGGGAAGTGACCTTTTTAATCGTGATCACCATCATTGCACAGTGACCTGGTCTGAGGGCTGTGAGTGCAATTGGGATATAGGCATGTGTCCCCATGGACAGACCTCCTTCACCTCTTTTTTTCAAGCACCAAATTTCTCCCAGTCCCAAAGTGTCCTTGGGGGACTGAGTGTTTGCTGCACCAGATGGGGAACAGCCAGACACCAGCAGAGACAGAGGAGAATTTGTGCCTTTAAGCTGCTTGGGGCTGTATTTAATGGCACTGCCACCTTGCCAGAGCTGGTGTCCTTGCTGGACGGGCACGTTGCAAATCACATTCGTCCTGCCTGATCTCCACAGCAAGGAGGGCCCGGCGTGGAGGAGAGGGCTTCAGGTAATGAGTCAAGTGTGTCCCCATCCCTGCGGATTACCCCAGTGCTCTCCCACCATATGGCATCCAATTTAATCAGCTGGGGTTGAGTTAAGTGGATTAGGCAGTGCAAGATCCTGCATTGTAATTTAAAGGGCTCTGTCAGCAATAATTTAATGGGGGAAATGGGCAGCGTTTGGGGACGAGTGGGAAAGAAGAAAGAATGGGGCTGAGCTCCAAGGAGGAAATTGATTCTTCTTTTCCATTTTGAGCTTAAGGGCCTGGGAGACTCCAGGCTTCAAGGACATGGGGGAATTGGTTCTTTCAGTGTCTTTAAACTGCCTCAGCCATCAGCACACACACGCTCCCTGCCTGCCAGCTAAAGCATGCTCTGTAATCCTGTCTCGTTGCCCCCCCACCGTGCCTGGGTCCTCTTCTCCACCTGTTGGTCTCCCCCAGGCTGTGGGAGCGTGCAGAGGGAGGGGATGCTGCATGGAGGTGCTTTAATGTCTTCGTTAGAGCAGATTCATCTTGATCTTTGTGCTAATCATGGCTCTCCTTGGGCTTGGGTAGCACACTGCTCCACTCCTTAGACCTCAGAAACCTGAGGCTGGATGTGAATTCATCAGCGGGCTGTTTGGATGGGGCAAGGACTGTTTAGGAATTTAGGGATTCTATCTACGCAGCACTGTGGCTTCCCCACAAGTTTTTGTATTCCTCTTTGCTTCTCCACCATCAGATCAGCCAGCCAGCACCTAAGACTTGCCCTAATTTAGCAGTTATGCTGATGCCTCACTTCCCTCCTCCCTTGTCCATGCAGAAAGAGAAATGAAGCGGTGCGGCACGGCTGTGCTGAAGGTAACACCCATGAAATGGCCAATGTGCAACTTAAAAATGCTGCCTTTAGGGATACCAGACCTGGGAGGGGGGGTGTTGCCCAAATCCTGCTTGGGAGATGAGGACCACAGATGCAGACTGTGCTGGGCAACACCAGCTCCCTGCCTTGTGGCTCTGCAGGCCGCCGCAAGCACTGGCGTGACCCTTCTAATTAACACAGCCAAGGAGACACCCTGCGTCCCCAAACAAAGAGCTGCGCCTACGGAGCGAGGCGGAGGGAGGGAGGCAGGGAGGCTGTATTTCCCTGCGAGCTTCCGTGGGAAAGGCGCCTTAGCAAGGAGGGAGGGGAAGGGAAGAGAGACCAGATGGTAGAAAGAGAAGGGGAAGGGAGCTGGCGTTGAATCCAAGCCGTGCTCTGTGCAGGGGAGTGCAGCTGGGCGCTGCTGCCGTTGTATGGTGTGCTCCCTTCAACCCGGGAGACAGCCGTTCTGGAGCTGTAGAGATGATGGCCCAGTTGTAATTGTGCTGGCTTTGCATCACTGGGCAACTGCCCCCGAAAAATCCCGATCCAAAAGCTGCAGCAGGTTGTCTTTGAAAGAAGCTGCATCCCGTGGCAAAGCTGACACAGGCAGATGTGCACTGCACAGGGCTGCTGCGGACCCAGAGTCCCTCGAGACAGGCCTGCTTGCAAGGGGGTGTCGCAGTCCTTTGGCTCACAGTGTGCAGGGCTTTATGGAGGAAGTGTTTGGAAGTCCCTTTCAGTTCAACGTCTGTTAAGGAATTGCTTGAGATTCCTTCCTAAATGGCCTGCAGAAAGGGCTGCTCCTCTCCTACCACCGCAGATGGCGAATTCACCTGCTAAAGAGCGGGGAGGAGCAGCTAGCAGAGCTCTGGTGTGGAGGTCTCTGGAGGAAGTTCAGGGTGCTTGTTAGCTGATGGATGGGGTAGGTTGAGAGTTAAGAACTGATGTTTAATGCTGTTGACGTTTAATTTAATTGCATTTGCTGTCTGCTCCATTACACATGGGTACTTAGAGTCAAGGGTAGGTGCAATTATTCCTTTCAAAATCTAAATAAATGATGCTATGCTGGTTTACCCCAGGGTAGGGTGTACTTGCTGCTCATTTATTTTTCTTAGTTGCAAGGGATTGTGCTGTCTGGGTACATTACGATGAAGATCAGCTTTTGTATATCACTTACTGCTGCTCCACGACAGGTGATGGAGTGAATCTGTACTTAGCCCTTATAAGCCTTTGCAATGGAACGTGCTGGGGTGCAGAGGAAGCAAGTGCCATCACACAGCATCTTACAAAAAACATACAGGCATATGTGGATGTAGAAAATCCTTGTCTACGTGCCTGTTCCACAGCTGATAGTGTTTCCCATGGCCAGGCAGAGCTTTCAGAGAGAGCCAACACAGTTATTGCTGAGGGATGGATTCTCCATCCCTTTTACACTGGTACAACTTGGACATTCCTACCCAAATCAGCTTTGCACTTGATGTTCTGTGTGGTTTTTGTGCTGCTGTTTTGGTGTAATCGGGTGTAGTGCAAAGCAAGCCCTGCCTCTGCAGGGCAGCCCGGTGCACAAAGGCTGAAAGATGCCCTGGCAGGGCTGCGAGTGGTGGCAAGGGGTGTGCACAAAGCACGGCTGCGTCCTCCCTCTTCCCCTCCTCATTTCAGGCTGTGGTTCTAGCTAGGCTGAGCTGATGCTGGGCACACAGGCATTTCTGTTAGCTTAATGAGATTTGCTGGATTTCCTGCTTGCTTTTGTTCTTCCTTTTCTTTCCCTTTTCTTTTTCTTGTGTAATCTGTTATGTACCCATGGGCTGCCTTTGGCTATGCAAGTGTCCCTGGTGGGGGGAAAGCTCAGGTGGTGGTGGAGAAATCTGGTTTGCAGGGGGTCGAGGCAAGAGCAACAAGAGCAGCTCCCTCCGTGCTGCCCCAAGGCTCTAGTCTCTGGGACAAAAGTGCCACCACCAAGGAGTGGAAAACCCTGATAGGGAATGAGGGCTGCGAGCCCACCTGCTCCCTGGGAGCGGATCTCCCTTCCTGCGCAGGGCAAGGCGCTCAGGGATGTGCTGCCTGTGCTGTGGGAGGCTCTCCAGCTTTCTCAGAGCCTGCACTTGCCCTTTGCTTTCTGTACTTTTCAATCCTGTTCAGTATTTCCTTTCTATCAGCTCCCCTTTTTTAATTCTTCTCAGGTGATCATCAGGCTTTTTTGGTTTAATTGATGCTCTCCTTTTTCTTTCTGCTCTCTATCATTCAGTGCCCTGAAGTCTTTCTGGATGGGCCGATATGTTAATTTTTGAGCCCTGGGTTGATTGCCTCTGCTTATAAGCTGTATGCGTCTATACAAAGCCATACACAGCGGTCCCATCCCCGTGCCTGCAGCAATCAACGTGCGCTTTGCTATGTTGTTAGAGCATGATAACACAGAGTGTGTTGTTAGACCATGGTTGGGCCCCATCTGTGTCTTTCCCTGCTGTTCGCTTATCTAAACAGCCCTGGTGCCTGTGTTTGCCTTGTAGGCTAAAATGGTTTCAAAGAGCTCGGTGACTGGTGGCTCGGAGGCTCTGATAGTGCACCTGGATCAGAAAGCTTCCTAAATAAAGACATACAAGTGGAGTTGTTGGGGAGAAGAAGCAAGGAAAGAGGAAAGAAAGGAAACCAATGCCTTCCTGCAGGCACCCTTCCTCCAGGCAGCAAAGCTCTAGCTAATTAATTATGTTGGGATGCAGAGAACCGTGAATAGAGGCTTTTACTCTTTTAAAGCTAAAGAGACAGACACATGAACTGCAGCTATGGGGGAGTTTCCCCAGTGGTTTTGGGGGGCAGGAGGTTGTAACTGAGCCAGGACAAACAGTGAGGATCAGCACCAGGGAGGCCCTGCATGTTGTCTGCTGCTGCACCACAATGTGCTGTGTGCATGAGAAGAGCCCCAAGCAAAGGCAACCTGCAAAGGACAGGTCAGCGTGCTCATGCAGAAGGGAACAGCGCTTGCAGCAGTGGGCTGCCGCAGCAATGTCACCTCTCCAGTCCTGGTTGTGCTCACACAAAGTATTCTCCTGCACTCAGCTATTGCTGGCCAGCTCGGCTGCCCTTGCTGTCCTCTTGCTGGTGGCAGCAGGAGGGACCATGGATCCTGAACAGTTTGGTCCCTCAGGGAGCAACCAAGTTTCAGCACAGCTGCTGCAGCCCCCCACAGCCGCTGCTGCTGGTGACTCCCATCTGCTGCTTCCCATGTGCCAGCGGCACGTAGGTACAGGGACGATCCTTCTTCCACAGACGTGGTACAGTTAAATGCAGAAAGCAGCCTGACCCCCTGCTCCAGCACCAGAAACCTGCCTGCCTCTTCTCGCAGCCCCTCTGCCTGGCTTTGAAGTGTGTGTCGTCCTGCACGATGCTGCCCCAATCCTGTTCCCTTCCCATGCACTGCTGGCAGATGCTGTGAAGCCCTGTTACTCCAGGTGCTTTGCTTGCACCTGGCCCAGCTGTTTCATGCCTGGCTGTAGGTACCAGCTGGAGATGTTGGCCCAAGTGGGAAGATCTCCTGACTGCATCTGAGTGATCGGTGCTGTGAGTGGAGCTAGGCAGGAGGAGCGCAGTGCTGTAGCCTTTCAGTCCGAGTTTGCAAGGAAACGGGGTGATCAAATACTTGATGCTTTCTTGAGTTGGTTTCCTATATGGCCATCACTAGTCCTGACTGCAGTGGATACAAACAGGGTGCAGGGCAGTGCCTTGACTCCTCTAGGAGCTCCACACCACATCCAGTGTCCCAAAGCACCTCTGCCTTGAGGTCTGGTGCTCTGGGGATGTGCTGCACTGCTCCTTGCTCTGCTTCCTCCTGCCCAGAGCAGCACTTGGCCATCTCTTCCCTGTCCATTGTGCCTTCCCAGCACTCAGTGCTTCCTTGTGGGCCAAGAAAACTCGGAAGATGGCATCATAACGTCCTAGTTCCAACTGCCATCACTACGGCTGCATGATGGGAAGAGTTTGGCACGGACCTGGACACTACATGCTCTAATGACTGAAATCTTCAGGCAGGAGACAAGGTAACTGAGCAGCACCAGGGCAGCTGCATTGCACATTGGATAAAGATAAACTGGAGTAAATTCCCAAAAGACTGTAAAGGAATGTGCTGTTTAAGCCAGCGAAAGAACCATCACCTTTTGGAGAGGTTTACAGCTGTTTATCACCATGGAAAAAATAAAACCTAATATAAAATCACTTTAAAATTCCCAGCTGCGCAAAGACCAGCAGTTGCATAACATCTGGTCTCGTTCCTCTGGGGTATTTTGTATTTGAGACATTTTTCTTAATTCTTGGCTCATGCGTCTGTTTTTGAGCATGGTCCATAGTAGCTTTGGAAGTCCTAATGATGCATTTGGTGTGAGTGCACAGAGGTCTCTTAGGGCTGGTGGGAATATATCGCTGTGCTACTTGGGGAAAGCCTTTTAGCAGAGGAGACCGGCCGTGTGAGAGTGAGCTGTGCCTCAGCCTGAGCACTGGCACTGCTTTTAGCAGAGGCAGGACTGGATCCTTGTGCTATCACAGCTCTAAGTGGCTCCTGGCTGTCGCACTGACTCAGTGCATCTGCCCTGTCACCAGCCAGCACTGGCTGGTACAGAAGAAAAGAAAGGACTGTAAAATGCATGGATGGCAGGGGACAGCCTCCATGGGCAGGGCGTCCGTGCTCAGTTCTTGGGCTCCGTGTCTCTGAGGATCAGGGCTGCTGTGGGCAGGATGTCCCTCAGGACTTGGGCTTTAAATCCTTCGTGCACAGCCTTTCCAATGAGAAGTGCCACTGCTTAGCTGATTGCTTTAGGATGGGAGAGATACAAAACAGATTTTTATTATTTTTTTCCTCTCCCTTTGCCGCTCCTTGGTTCCTTTCCAGCAGTTCCTCTAACTCCGCTCCCTCCCACAGCTGGAATTATGTGCCTGGGGTTCAGCAGACATAGAAAGGAGCTCCTGTGTGAGACTAGGAGGCAGATCCTGGAAGTTACTGTGTGGGACTCTCTTACGCCTTGTTTCCTTGCCTTCTTCACATAACAGGGCAATTTTTCTTCTAGGAAAATGTGTTTGTATTTTCTCCCCAGAACTGGAGGTTCTCATCCCTTCCTCATCTGAAATACTAGCCTAAGTGTCATCTTATTTCCTTGTGATTTTCTAGTTCCTCTGATTGCTTCCAAGCAGCTCAGCAATTAGTCACTGAAAACTTTCCACTTCCACAAGCTACCTGCGGTTGTGCACTGCTAAATAAGCAAGTGGCTTGGCTATTGCAGGCAGAACCATCCTCCTGCCTTGCCGCTGGGAAGGAAGGACAGCCAGTTAACCACTGCGCTCCTGGAGGGCAGGCAAGCTGCGTGGCTCGTCCCCAGCGCTGGGCTGCCAGGATAACAGTAGCACAAGGGACAAATTCTGGGGTGCCACCTGCTCCCCAATGCAAGGAGCCATTTGGGCAAGCAGGCTGTGAATTGCAGCTGTATGGACCGCCCTGCATAGGCTGAGTGATGCAGAAAACGGGCAGGTATGGCTGCTAGCAGGTCCTGGCACTTATCCTACTGATCCAGCCAGGGGCTGGTCACCGAGGTGCTGCTGACCCTGGGTCTTCACACGGATGAGTTAGGAGTGGTGCAAGCTCAGCACCTTGTGTCATTTTCCTTCTTAGCATGCAAGCAATCAGGTGCCTGTCAGGAGGAGGAGGAATTAAAATAAGATACTTAAATCTGGAGACCTTTAGAGGTTACAGCCATAAGGTCCTTAGTATGCATTGCAGATGGTTTAGTCCAAAAGTTTCTGTGGCTGCCCAGGAGGAGAGGACTACTAGTCTCACAGTGGTAATGGGATGATGCTGGTTCTTGTTCTGCCTCCGGTCCTGCTGGCTAACTCACTTGGGCTGTGTTTAGGCTCCCGGGGCTGCAAGGGTGGTGTCGGGAGCCCTCCTCTTGGGCTGCACGCTGTGCTCTTTGGCATAGACCTGAGTGCTGGTGGGGGGACAGGGAGGCTGGGAAGATCGGGGAGCGCAGCGGGGTGACTGTGGGAAGGACTCATCTTAGGAGACTGCTGTGAGGGAGATCAAGGCTAGAAGAGGCTGGCAGATAGCTGCTGGGTCTGGGCTCTGCTCTGTGTGGATCCAGATGTGATCGAGCTGGCACGTGGCTGTTCTCAACACAAATGCTTCTGATGAACGGAAAAGGTGTCCCCACTTGTCCCCAGCTCAGATTCTCTAATTGTAGCTGTTTTTCTTTCTCTCAGGGTCTGGCTGCACATATACCCCGTGCACAGGGTATGACGCAAGTGTAGCCAGATGAATTCTCAATGGCTGGAGAAAGGTTCACCACAGCTGTAACCTGTGTTAACACCTAGAGGCACAGATTCCCCAGGCCTTTTTCCCAGCCTGGGTAAGGCGAGGCTGTGGCTGAACCAAAGCGGTGCTGATGTCTATTCACATGTGGAAAGGCTGGCAATAAGCAAAGCCATGTTAGCAAACAATTGGAGCTCCGTTTTTATAGCTTTCTTTAAATCATAAGAATGAAACACCTCGGAGGACACCACTACTATTTCCTTGTCATTGTCAAATCTCCTGGCTAGGATGTGAGCCTGTGTTTCTACCTGCTATGGCAGCTTAGTACACCACCTTGAATACTGCAGGCTCACTGCTAGGAAATGGGTCAAGGAATCTGAAAGGCACTGGTTTCACTTGAACAAGGCAGGAAGGGCCCTGAGGCTGGGGACCAGATCTTGCTGCCTCCAAGGCACATGGTGGACGCAGTCACTGTGGGCTCTTTGAGGGGGGAGGAGAGAGCAATTAGGGTTTGTTCTCTTGGAAAAAATGAGTTATTTCAGCAAGCCAAAGCTCTGTGGAGGATGGGGAGAAAAGTAACAGGTGCTCAGAGTGGAGCTGGAGGCATGTTTTCCTCCATGGTGCTAAAATGGTTAATTAACATAATCATCACAGAGCTCCCAGTTAAGCCATCCGTTGCTTAGCAAACAGTTTTGGATGTAAATGTAGTAAATATTTGATGATGCTGTGAGATGACGATAAAGGCCCAGCAACCAACTGGTTCACAGCAGAACCTTCTCTCCCCCAGCTCAGGCTGCTGCTCATTTCTCCCATCCCTTGCTCCCAAGGACCAGTCTCTAAGCTTATGCTTTTGTCATCTGTCTTCCCGGCTGCTGCCAGGCACGGGTTTCTGCACGACCCCTGGCTGTTGGCATGCCGATCCTCTTAGTAATGCCAGCCCAACTCCTAATCACGCTGCGCTGGATGTCTTGCACTATGCTTCCACCCCCAGTTTCCAAAGTGACAGCTTCAGGGCTGTGCCATCCCCAAAGGCCTCCGGATGCTGCTACGGTGTACGTGGACAAAGTCTGGCACTGTCCTTCATGATGCTTTGTGCATCATGAAAATTAATTATGGTTGTAATTACCCTGTAGGACCTTTCCAGTTGGCTGATTTCAGTTAAAGCCTTCTCCATCTCTCCTTCTGAGTTTGCACAAGCCTGCAGAGCCCCCATTCTTACAGGGGACAGCAAGCCCCACAGCTGGGCTTTGTTTTGGGTCTGTGTTTGCCTCCAGTCCTGTTTGTGCTCAAAGGTGGCATCTATCCCCAGCATCAATCCATCATCTGGAGTCAGATATTCTGCTCCTACACTGCTGGGACAGAGCAGGGAACGTGGCCTGCAGCAGGAAGGTGTTTTTATTGTTGGGAGCCAGTGCTGACTCACGAACCCGACACCAGGGACAGCGTTAGGCTAAAAAAACACAGTCCTGCGTTGTTTGATATTCCTGATGTTCATTTGTAGTTCTGCTGTTCTTCAGCCGGCATCCTGCCCCTGGACCAGCGCCCAGTCCCCTTGTGAGCCATGGGAAGACGTCACCCAGAAATGTGAATTTCTGAGGATTCAAAGGCTGCACTGTTTACCCAGCTGATAGCTCCATCTCTCTCCTCTGCCCCACTTTAATCTGAGCGTTGCGTTTCAAAGAACAAGGCCTAGCATCCAGCTACTAATCCTTCCTGTTAACTGAGAAATTGGGGTTAAAAACCAGCTGCAAAATCCCTGGGGGGTGGTTATCATTCCCTGCTGGGCCTCTGCCCTGCAGCTGAAGTTGTGTAAACTTTAAATCATGACATAATGTAGGGGAGCGATGGTGGGCAGAGGCACTGCAGCTGGACTGCACATCCCTACTGACAGTCAGCTGCCTCAAGCAAAAGTAGAACCATAACATACCTATAGCATGACACATCATAGGGGCAACTATTTAGGTACGAAAAAAATTCCTACACATTGGCAAATCAATTCAGTTTATTCCTGGGCCGCTGGTCTGAAACAGACTTCTTTCAGTTATTTGCTTACTGTGTGTTGACTCAAAATATTAAGATGAGCATTTAAAAAAAAAAAAAAAGCCCCAAATATACACAGCTACTAACTGTCCAGCCTTAGGATAAACATTACATAGAACTAGTGCAAATGTATGCACAGCTACTTCAAAACAAGCTATGCAAGTGAATGTTTATGTTTTGCTAACAAACCTATATTTTGCTGTTTGAACTTGACATTCATTTTTCTCTCCTTCCCAATTTTTCCTGCTTTTATGGCTGATCGGAGAAATCTCCAGAAGTAATTAGGTGACTTAGAAGCTGAAGATCCCGTTAGGTTCAGGCTTGGATAACAAGAGCTTTTGGGAAACACTTTCAGCATCCCCAGCTTAGCAAAACGTTATTTCTGATGTATCCATTTCTAACTAGTGTGCCTGCTAACTCTGCCTGCAACTGCTTGGAGATGAAAGCAACGTCAGAACTATCCATGTTTGATTCTGCCTGCAGCAAGTTTTCTGGGGAACCAGCTTACCGTAACAGCAAAATTTTACCCGCCCGGTGCTGAGGACATCTGGGCTCCCTGCCTCTCTCTGCCTGGTTTAAACTTTCCCTGGCCAGGCCAGCGGTTTGGAGCCGAGATTTCCATGAAGGTGCTGCCGCAGGACGAGGCGCTGGGTTTGCCAAGCAAATATAAGTCTTGCGAGAAGGTATCCCGCCCCCTCACCCGGGATTTGCACCTTTTTTGCAAAAATTTGCACCCCCCCCCTCCCCGTCCCGCTATCCCTCGGCCGGGTGCCCCCGTCCTTACCCTGCTCCAGGTCCTGCTGGTCGTACCAGGGCTCCTCTTCCTCGCTCTGGAACTCCTCCATCCTGTCGGCGCTCAGCATTTAGCACCAGCGGCCCGGGGAGACGAGCAGCATCCGCGGAAGGGGTCCCCGCCGCCGCCAAAAACGCGGAGCGGGGATGGAGGCAGGGATGGAGGATGGAGGCAGGGATGCGGCCTCGGTGCCCCAGCCGGGCCGGGAAGGGGGTNCGGGGCGGGGGGGCACGGCTCGCAAGGGGCCGGGGGATGCACAAAGGAAGGAAGAGGGCCCGGCGCAGCCAGGCAGATCCTCTCTCCGCAGCTCGGTGGAGACCTCTAGCATGGAAATGCTGCAAGGAAACCCGGCGAGAGGGAAGGGGGAGGCGAGGCTGGCCTCCTCCTCCTCCTCCTCCTCCCCGCCCAGCCCAGCCCAGCCGCGGTTCGCGGGGCCGCACGTTGCCTCCCCTCCGGGGGCTGCTTGCGGGGCTCGGGGCAGGCAAGCAGGGGGTGGCCGCAGCCCCCGGGGCTCTGCAGCTCCCCGCCTTTGTAATGCCTTGCAGCCCTGGGGCTGGCCAGGTCCCTACAGCCCTGCTGGGATGCACAGTGTGTCCTGGCCTCGCCACGGGCTTCTCGGTGGCTTTGGGAGAGTCACCAGCCTCATCTCTGGTGGGGATGTGGTACCTTCGCTGTCTTGGTCGGTTTGGATGCATTGCTCTTCAAGGTGGGGGTGTGAAAGGGGGAACCCCGTACAAACAGCTCCATATCTCACCATAGTCTTGTGTCTTCTCTTCCTCCACGTTCTCTGTTTAGCAGCATGATGAGAAATCAGTGCTGATACAGGCTTCTCTCTTGTGGAAGAAAAACTCACGCTTTTCTGAAGGGTGGAAAGAACTTAAAATTGACAGAGATGAGGATTTGTAGAATTTAGAAGGGATGTCTGTTACATACAGTTAAGTTCAGAAGAAAAAAAAAAAAAGGACTTGGGATTTTGATACATGCTTTTCTGCTTAAGGGAACAAGGATTAGAGAAAGCAGCCTTTCTCCTACTTGCTAGTGTGGAGTTTGGTCCAAGGGGACTTTTTGTCCTTGTTAGCCCTGGAGTCTATCAGAGACTCTAAGGTACAAATTAACTCATGTGACAGTGGGTTTAGATGATTTTTTGCCTTGTGTGTGATAGAACTCCATGCATTTATACCTGATTGCATTACCTTGCAGTGGTGCCTACAAAAAAGGCAATATAAGATGTTTATGCAAGAGCAGCAGGCTGTGCATCCAGAAAAGGTGTGATCTGTGTCAGAAAGCTCCGTCCAATCCAGCTGTCACAGGCAGCTAAGAGTCCCTGGATGATTAAAGTGATGCTTAGTACTTGGCCCTTGTGCAGCAGTAGAGGAGTAAAATAAAGCAGGGAACAGGAGAGAAATCTTAGATGATTCTGTTCCCCTTCTCTCCTCAAAGGCCTCTCGATGCATAGCTACATACTCCCAAAATTCAGTGACTGCCTTGAAAGTCTTCCACCTTAATGATGTTTTAGACCAGAATTCAGGAGTCTTTTTTAATCTGGTGTTTATAACTCAGCAAAGTTATTCAAGCACTTTTGGTATGTCTGGAAGAAAGCCATTCCTGTCTGACTTCCAGAGCTTTTTCTAAGCAATTCTAATATAGAAATGGGGAAATCTTAATTGTGAAACACAATTTCCTTGAAAAGTAATCTGTTCCTAGCTATAAATTATCGTAATTTATCCATGTAGCACAGCCATACTGAGTTAGTGAGTGCTTGGATGCAAAGTCCTAGGCTGTTTGGCAGCAAAAGCCAGATTACACCTGGTTCACTGGAAATATTTTCTCCTTTAGGTTTTACAAGAACATCTCAGATCTGACCTGTCACTCGATATAATCAACCATTGGTGATTTCTGCACAGTTTATACACCAACAAATGAGAATTCCCACAGTCTGCCTCAGCTGGGGAGCCAGCACATTGCTTTCCTTTGCAAAATGATTGGAGTTACCTCATTTTCTCTGAAGAAATGAGGTTTGCAGAGCTGAGCATGTGAAATGTAACTCAGTGACACCGAAAAGACCTGCTTGCAGTTCATAGATCTGCTCAATGCAGAAAACAGTGATGACAGCTTTAATGGCAACACCAATCATCTAATCTGAGGTGTTCAGTGAGGGCCAAACCCTGAACTCCCAGTCCCTGGGGTTACTAAACATCCTCTCCTTGCAGGTGGGTGAAATCTCGTTAGGGTTAACGAGCCACCACATGCAAGGAGCTCCTTATAAGGTGCTACTATGGGGTACTTATTACAAGCTTGCTTGCTCACAGCCCCTTTCAAAACAGGAGTGGGGTGAGGCTGGAGCTGGCCGTTCCTTCCAGCACCTCTGGACAGCTCAGGTTTGTGTTCAGAGGGTGGGGAGCAGCCAGGCTGTCCCTTAGCGGCTAGAGGATGCTGTGGGTGAGGCTCGTGCCTGAGAATGGCTGAGGAAAGGGGTGCAGGAGGTGTGGGCAGGGGGAGAAGGTGGCAAGGCTGGTAGGGGGTTGAAGAGAAGAAGGGGGCTGCCGATGAAGGTGAGGGGTAGAGGGGAGAAGGGGCCCAGTGAGAGATGGCAGAGGGAGCCTAGGCCAGAGGGGCAGGTGGTTGGTGAGGAGGGTTGGGAGGAGGGAGAAATCAGGAAAGCCTGCCCTCATGAAGAGGGAAGCCGAGGGAGGGAGCACGGCCATGCGCAGGGCAGCGGGAAGGAAGCCTGCATGGGAAGGAGCAGGGGACGCAGGGGAGGACAGGGCAGCGCCTGCCCGGAGGAGGATGAGGGAGGGAAGGGGTGAAGCAGGGAAGGGATGGCAGAGATGGAAAAGGGACAGGAGATGGGGAAGGAGGGAGCGAAAGAGAGGGAGGAGACGGGGAGGAGGAAGGTGCCCGCGTGGAGGCGGGATGCAGGCCGGCGGAGGAGGAGCCGCGGCCGTGGGAGGAGGGAGGGAGCGCCGGGATCCGCGAGGCTGGGTTTGACAGGAGGAGGGAAGGGGGATGGAGGCAGCGGCGGCCCGAGCAGGGGAGGAGGGAGCAGCGCGGTGAGGGACGGCCCGGCCCGGCCCTGCCCGCCGCAGCCCCGCGGGGCCGCACCATGGGCAGCGCCGACTCCAAGCTCAACTTCAGGAAGGCCGTGATCCAGCTCACCACCAAGACCCAGGTGAGGGCCGCCATGTCGCGAGGTGGGTGAGGGGAGGGGGCCGCCATGTCGGGAGCCGCCCGCCTGCCCCGAGGCGCGGCCTCCCCTCGCCGTGAGGGGGCCGGGGCAGGCTGACAGGGCCCCCCGCCCCGTGACAGCCCCGGGGCTGAGGGCAGGGGCCGCCGCCAGCCCTGCTGGCTGGGTGGCGGCTGTTATGTCTCCTCAGGGGCAGGAGAGGGGGTGCCTCGTGTGTGGGGACAGGGCTGCACGCCGTGGGGACGTGCGGGGCTGGGAGCAGCAGGCAGGAGGTGACACTCGGCTGTCGTGGCGCGGCCCTGCCGCGGGGCCGGCGATGCACAGAGCAGATGGCGGTCATGGCGAGCTGCTCTCATCCATCACGTCTCCTCTCCAGAGGTGTGGAGGTGATGGAGGAAGCAGCGGGAGCGAGGTGGGTCAGCAGCGTGTTGCCTCACGGCACCCACCGCTTCCCAGGGAAGGGTGGCATGTAGCAGGACAGTGCCTGCAGCATGGTGCTGGCGTCCTCCAACGTGTTGCGCCTCGTAATGCCTCCTTTTCTATGTATGTTTTTTTTTTTTTTTTTTCCCCCAAAAAATAATTGCTGGAGAATCTTGCCCTGTTCCTGGGTAATAACTAATCGAAAGGGATTTTGGCTGACCATGCTGCTGGGACAGCTTTTTGCAGTAAAGCAGTTTCCATCTGTGACCCGTGAAATAATGCTTTATTTCTGCAGGCTGAAGAGGAGTGAATTAAATGAAAGGCAGTCAGGGATATGTATAGGGAGTGTGGTTGCCTGGAGGTGTAACAGATGTTGTTCGTGTCCTGGGAGCTAGCTTAGTTCTTGTCTTAAGTTGGGGGCCCAGCAGCAGCACGCTGGCAGAGAAGGAGTGGGCAGTCTTTGTGTCTAAGGGGCAGAGGGATTTTGCTTTATTGAGAAATCACATCTTGGGTTCTTCTGAGCTACAGTGGAGAATTGCTGTTCTGAGCTGCTGTTGGTGACAAGGCAATAATGGCAACTGGGGAAACTTGGAGATGATGGAAGAAGTAGATGTGATGATGGGGAATGAAGTCAGAAGAACAGGGTATGGATACAAAGGGGTAAAGGGTAAGGGGAGATAATATGTGAAAACTCATGAGGGTGAGGACTAGGACTTGGAAACAAATCATAGAAAGTAAGGCTGGAAGAGTCTTCCATAAATCATGTTTATACTCTCTAAAGCAGTATTGGTTCTATCTGCATTGCTCAGGATAGCTTTCATGAACATGTTCTTAAAAAAACCTTCTGTTGTGGATGTTCCACAACATCCCCAGGCAGAAAGAGAAGTGAATGAATTAATGTTTGAAGGGATTCTTCCAAAGTCTCTTTTGGATGCCAAAATAGTTCAGAGTGCCTCCAGCTTTGGGCTGACCTTCCCTCACTGGGGAACGTGCTTCTAAAGTGAGATTGGGGGGAGGAAGAATCAAGCCCAGTTTCTCAGTGCCTGTGTTAGCTAAAGGGATCCTCTCAGTCCGCTGCTCACAAAGAAAATCCTGTATGAGGCAATCCTTCATATCGCCAGCCAAGAAGGGAGCGCTCCCCTCCCCCAGTTTATTGACGTGTGTAAGGAATGAAGGCTTGCTGGGGCCCTGAATAAAGGAAGGAGAAAAGGCTTCATTCTTGACTAGATTAATTTCACAGCTTTGTGGTCTAGGTGAGACTAAATGCCATGTGGAAAAAGGGTGGGGTATTGGCGCTCCCATATTTACATACCGTAGAAGGGCACTGGTGTTTGCTTGTGCAGGATGCATGACTGGCCTCTCCTGGAGCCTTCCGAGCTTGCACCAGCAGCAACCTCCGTGTAACCTCCCAGTACACAAGTGCCTGCATTCAAAACCAAGTTGCAATAATGGATGGAGTCAAATCCCCACTTCGTAGCTATTAGCTGAAAATACATTTTGCTTTTTCAGCAGCGTGTCTCCTTTTTTGCAGCCTTCTCCTCTTACATTAGGTAGCTGGACAAATAGATTTTCATCAAATCATTGGTAACATGAAACCACGAGCTTAGTAATGCACTGTGCAGTGTTTCCGAGGGCTTTGATGGAAGGAAGTGGTCCAGCAGAAAGCAGTATTCATTCACTGGTGAAAGTTCAGAGTTCGCCCCAAAGTTAGATGTTTCTTAAAAATAAGTTGCTATAATCTCCAGGTTTTTCTTAATTAAAATGAGTGTTCCCATGTGAACATGGAAAAATAAAATCTGTAAGTAACATAATACTTGAATGCTTGTAGCACACGTGGAGCACAGAACTTGAAAGTCAAGCCAAGGATGGATGAAAATGAAACTGACTTCACTGATTTTTAACTGTCAGAGAGAAACTCTGAAGATGTAAGAACATTAAAAAAGAAAAAAAACACTTCAGAACGATTTCAGTGAGTAAAAAAGGGGCAGTAGTACCAGAAGGAAGGTATTCATTTATGCTTCAGATGTATAATAATAGCCACACATGGAGAAATGGGCTTGAAATTTTTTTTATATGATACATATATAGTTCATTACACTGCACACTTTTAAATTGATTAGGCCAATTCTTTTAATAATAAAATAGGTGTGCTTTATCGCAGGGAATATGGGAGCACTCCCAAAGTGCCCATAAAAGTGCTGTCTGCTTCATAGGTGAAGGGAAGCGTGGCTTGTGAGTATGACAGCTCGTTGGTGGCAGAGCACAGAACCGGAGCTGGGAGCCCTAGCTGCTGGGGAGACATGCTTTCTTTTCTCAGTTAGTTGGAGATGAAATGGTTTCTGCAAGCAACTGACTGGAAGATAAGAAATTTTGATCTTGTGAAGTAGCTTGTTAGATTTTAATGCCAGCTGTGCCTCTGCTTTTAAAGAGGCAGGAAGGATCAAACACAAGGGACAAACTCCAGTCCTGTCTTTCTCACTGATGTGCAAATGCAGTATTACAACAGGCTGCTAATTTGAGCCTGATAAAAGCACATCGTATGGTTAGAGAGAGAAATCAGTTTCTGAGTAGCCTATTTCTGAAAGTATTCAACTAACCAAGTCTCCCAGGTTGATCAAAAGCAAAGTTGTTGTCATAAAACCAAAGCTGTAGCTAACACTCCACACAGCTGACTTTCCTCCCAGGCTTTCACTGCGAGACTTCCACAAATCCCATTTTCCAGTTTCCTTTGGCACACTCTCCGGTGGGAGCAGAGACCTGGCAAAAGACTCTTGTGGGGTCTCTCCTTGACTCTGCACTGCTGACCGCAAAGATCCTATAAAAAATTCACTTCTGCTACAAGAACTGTGTGGAGCTGCTGTTCTTGGCAGCAAGGATGGAGTCTTGCTACTTATTAACGTTTTGAATAAATCTGCCCTCTAACTTTTCCTTTTACACAGTGGCTCACAAACAGGTGGTTAGAGGTGTGTGAATTGTCTCAAACTAACCAGCTGGCCCTACAGGGTTGCGTGATCTCCTGGAGCTCAATTAGGTGCTGCATGAACGGCTCTGTGGTCATTGCACTCTGCAATTCTGCCTCATTTGGGTGGAAAGGAGCACGCTGCTGTTACTGATTATCTGAATTTGTGCAGTACTGGCTGGAAACCCTGCCCGGGGATTAGAGCCCTGCTCTGCTGCTATAGGGGCAGGTGGGGTGCTTGTTTGGCATGTTGGCAAAAAGCAAAGGGAGGATACGGTGGGCAAGACTAGCGACTGCTCGCCCCATTGATTCTCTGCTGATAATTTGCAGCAACCTTAGCATTGGTTGGGGGATGGCCCTCCGGTGGGACTTGTCGGAGGGATTGTTGGGAATGGTGTTGGATGTAAAGGTGTAAGTGCAGAGAGCTCTTGGCTGGGAGGAGGGTGCAAATGCTCACCCTGCCTGAGGGATTATATGAAAAGTGAGAATGGTTTGTATGAGAAAGCGAAGGTGATACTAGCTTCAGGCTGAGGACAGTAACAAATGGGGGCAGGCTGTGCTTTGGGACCTTTTCCTGTTTGTAGGACATGGTCAGCTCCACTCGGTTTTCCAGTTTCCTGCGATGTATCCTGTTTGCCTAGGATTGCTTGTTCAGGGCTGTGTTTCTCTGCTCAGTAGCTGGCAAGTTGCTCGTAATCCATGTGGCTTCCTTTTCTGTTTCCTGCAGTGTGTGTGGATGGTGTTTTAAGGAACCCAAAACCCTGAGTTTATAGCTATTGGGAAATGAAGGCTGAAGGTGTCCAGTAGGACTAGTTCTGCCTTTGTGTGGCCAGCATGCAAGTGGGAGGTCTTTGTGCCTTGTCTGGGTGAACTGAAGGCAAAACAAACCAACAAACCTCCTTTGCCCTCTCTGAGGCATCACATCACCTTAACTCTGCCCGCTGTGCTCTCAGCAGCCACTCTGTGCTACAGTCATCTCCTCGCTTCGGTGTGGAGACCGTGGTTCAGGCAGCAGGTGAGCTCGGGAACTTCAGCAGCCTCTGCAGTGGGGTGCGTGGGGCTTCAGGAACTTCCTTTGCTCCCTAGACGTGCCGCTCGAGTTGCCAGAGTAGAGAGGAGCTAGTGATCCCTCGCTTCTTGCCGCAGCAATGAGGTCTTCATTCTCGTTGTATCGCTGGCGCAGAGCGGGTTGTGCGCGCTGTGTTGCACGTGGGTTTGGTTCTTTGTATGCTGCAGCTCCCTCACCGAGAGAGGACACATCTGTGCTGATCTGGAGGATGTGAAGTGTCCCCAGCTCGCAATATTGCTGATGAGGATACAGCTCCTTGTGGAGCTCTTCTTGCTAAAGCACTGTGCGCGTAGCCAAGGCTAGCTGCGGCACTGTGGGATTTGTTACTGCAGCACGTGCAGTACCAACACTCGTAACTAAATCTTGAGATTTTGCACTGAAGATATCCATAGCTGGTGAACAAGACTGTTCTAGGTCTCTGTGCTTCCCGTTTCTGCTGTTGGGTTAGCTCAGCATGAGGAAATGGATGTTTAGATCCCCAGAGATGCTGTGTGCAGAAGAGTCAGCTTAAAAACATCCGGTAACGTTCTATCGAGGAGACGAATATTATGTGGATGAAGTACCTTCATGATGCAGACTGTTAATTAAAACAGGGGGGCTGCAGGGATGTGACTCAGCACTGAATCCATGTCCCAGGATTGTACGCGGGATACCATCTGTTGGATGAGAAGCTGACTTGCTGCAGCTATTAAAAAGGAAAGAAAGGAATGGTGTCTTAGCATAATCTGCTTGCCAAGATGGCAGCCGTGACATTAACGGGGCCGCAGCATCCAATGTTGCAGCTTGGGTACTTGCTGCTATGCTCCTGTATCTCCATGAAATTTTAGTTGGAGATGGTGTTCTTCAACCCGTCTTTGCTGCCGTGCTGCCATCCGTATAACAGTGGCTGTGTTCAACCTCGGAGGAGGCCGCAGGCTACCGGGAGGTAAAGGGATCTGTGTATACTGGAGGGAAAAGGCTTTCTCCTTCCCCTCTAGATGAGAGTGAAGCCATTATTTATGCATGATCTCCAATTAGCAGCAATTGCTGCTCACTGTTGTCAGTGGGAGTGGCTGTGGCAGGCAGCCAGTAGGTGCATGTGGCAGTTATACACGCGGTTGTGGTACGTGGTTTGAAAGGGGGTGTAGGAAGTGCAGGATGTTTCCTGTATTAGATTGGTTTTCCAAATACTTGGCTCTTTTTGAGCAGCGTAATTAGAGACCTGATTTGCAAAACAGCTTTGCTCCCATTTAAGTGTCTTGTGCCCAGGTTGCAGGACAGCATAGCTCCCTTGCACGCTCGGGAGGCTGAGTTCCCCTGAAAGTCAGGCTGGAAGCACTTGGCTGTTCCTACAGATCCCCTCTGAGCAGCTGTCATCTTGGATCCTTTGGAAAAAGTCGCTCTTCCCTTGAAAAAGGGTTTAGTGGGAATTTGCCTGGGTGGCCAGGTGATAAAATGAAGAGGGTTTTAGCACCAGAGCAGCGTTTAAGAAGGTGCTTACTCACCTGCGGTTTTGTCTGGTTTTGTTTTTTGACCGGAGAGTGGCTTGGGCTGATTCATGGCGCGGAAGGACCAGGACACGCCATAAGCCGCCTCTCTGAGGAAGAGCCTCGGGGCAGTAACCTGCTGTACCAGTCTGGGGCAGCCTGCCTGCCGGCTCCTCTCGCTTTCTGGCCTCGGGTGGCAGTGCCACGTCACCTGCTGACCGTGGCCGCGCGTTCAGGCGGTGTTGCTTCTTCCCGTTCGGATAGCAGGGGGGGAATGCAGTGCTTCTCAGCGTCAGAGCTGGGATGTTCTCCCCGGCGTCGCGTCTTGGCTGCGTTGAGAAACACAGTGTGGAATGGGACGAGCTTTCTGCCTGCTGCACGGAGCTGGGGAGCGGGCAGGAATTGTTTAAGTTAAACACACGTGCGTATTTTTGCCCCTTTCCCACCTGACGTGATAGACCCACCCACAGTGCTGATTATCGTGGTTTGCAGGAGCTGCTGTTTGCCGTGTCCTGTAGCAGGACCCTGCGGCTGGATGCGCGCTCCCAGCCTTGTTTGGGTGATGCCCATCAGCATCTATGTGGGAAGAGCTGTGCTCGGATTTAGGCTGGCTGAAAAGTTGAGTCTTTCCTGATTGTCCGGCTGCAGTCTGGCAAACGGAGTGTCCTCATGGCTGGCATCCCTGGCACTGGGGCTTCAGGGTGGGCTTGAGGAGAGTGCTTGTTCTCGCACTGCGAGAAGGAGAAACCAGCGCTGGTAAGAGAAGTGATTGTAGCTGCAGAGCCGGGCGAGGTGTGTTCCCAGGCACGAGGGGATGGGCTTAGACCATGGATGTGAAACTAATTGGGTTGCTTTTTTGTTATCTTGGCCGCCTCCTTCCTCTTTGCTTTGCGCACTTAGGGCTTTTTAAAAGCAAGGCCTTGGCAGCAACTGGCTGCACAGAGTCCAATTGCCCATAAATATTTGATTCAGAAAGATCAATTCCATTGCATCCATAAGTGCTTTAAGGTGGGTCTGTCCGTTCCATGTGTCTGTTTGTGCCCTAATGTGGGACATCCCTGATTGCTTCCCTGAGGCTTTGGTTCCAATAGAAGTAATGTTGGTGCGTGCTCAGGGTATCCTCTGCGTGCTCTGAAGGTGACAGGGCACATGACAGCAGCCTGGCCCATGCACATTAGTAAAGAGCTTGTCACACATGCCCTAGGTTGCAGACAAGCTGAGGCCTCATATATGTTGCAGTTGGTCACATAAATGTCTCGCTGGTCACCCCACCTGCTGAGGGAACGCTCTGTTTGGGAGGTCAAATCAGTCCAGGCCCTGGTAACAAGAGAGGCTGAGGTGTAAATTGGTGCTGGTGTTTTATTTAGCCTCTTCTGTGCTCTGCCAGTGTTGGCGTCATCATGTCCCCGAGCCAGTTGTAGTCACTGATGTTTGGACCTCGTGGAACGGTAGTTCTGCCTCTGTAACCATGTCTGTCTCTCCACAGCCTGTGGAGGCAACAGATGATGCCTTTTGGGACCAGTTCTGGGCAGACACAGCCACTTCAGTGCAGGATGTCTTTGCCCTTGTACCAGCTGCAGAGATCCGAGCAGTGAGAGAGGAATCGCCTTCAAATTTGGCGACTTTGTGTTACAAGGTAAGGATGGCACTGTCTTCTTCCTTGGTGCTGTGCCGGTATGGGGTGTCCCTGCATTGAGTCCCACGGCTCCCAAGGGGGAACAGGTACCACATTATTTCCTTGCACCACATGCTGTGCTCGCTTGTCCCTGTCTCCCCCAGTGATAACTCTTAGCCCTTCCTCTTTTGGTTTACCACAGACCACAGCTGGCATTTGCTCAGTTTGGAGCCTTTTCCTCTTGTCCCCATCCCATGTCTTGCCCTGCCTCCATGAGTCTTGCCTGCAATGTAAACGGCTTCCTACTTAGGGGACCTCATACCAAGACTGCCTATGTTTGGTGAGGCTGATGCATCTGACTGCTGTCTGCATCTAATTGTTCCTCACCATGCATCAGTTTGGCTTCAGGCTCATAGATCCCAGAGGGGTGTGGAGTTTGTCACTGTAAAAGTCCCTGGATGAAGCTGGGGGGAGATCTTAAGTCTTTTCTTCCTTCTGCTCTGACATCAGAACATCCCCGATACTGCTTCTGGTATTGCCATGCCCTTGTATGGAGCACAAGGGACGTTGACTCATGTTTCCTAAGCTGCTGGGTTTGGCAAATTGTCAAGCTGGCTAGCAACAGCTGATACTGCTCAGGGAACAGTCTTACTCTGCCTGGGAAAGTGCAGGTGTTAATGATGCTCTTGATTTGAGTCATGCAAAGAGCAGCCTTGAATTTGGTGTATTGGAAATGTTCTGAATGACATTTTCCCATTTTAAAACGGTTGTTACCATCCTGTTTTTCTTTCCTGCTCTGAAAAACATGAATGAGACCTACTGAATCATACTGAAGGTCCCCTGACTGGGTATTTTGCCTCAGATGCCTGTAGTGGATGCTTGAAGAACACAAAAAATGAGGAAAAATATAGGAATTCTTCCCTAGTGCTGTCTCCTAGCTTCTGGCAAGTAGCAGCTTGGGAATTGAGAAGGGCTGGGGGTACCTGCACTGACCAAATAACTCCTTTGATTGTGTCCTCTTTCCACGATTAAGACTAAAATATGGGCTGTTCTCTCTGCTGGAAACAGATGTGTTGGGAGACCTGGTCACTGCAGGGCTGTTCATCCAGGAACTCTCAATCTTGGGATATCAGGGTCAGAGGAGTTTGCAGACTCTTGCAGACTTCTGCGAGTCTGAAGGCTGCAACCTGTGCCAGGTGCGGTGTGGTGCTGGACTTGGAGCACTGCGTGTTTGTGGAGTGCACGACAACACGGTTGAAATGGCATTTGCAGTCATGGCTGGAGACTCAGCTTATGTCCTCACTGTACAGAGTCATAAATGTGCCTGGAAAAATATTTACACCCACTCAAAGAGTTGTGCGTGGATGGGCTGAGACTATACAAATAGCATTTAAATACCCATTAAGGCCATGACGCAAACTAGCAGAGTCAGTGACCCAGACAGTCTGCTATGAAAACAAGTGGGGACACATGACCCCATGAATTAAGAAACTGCCCAGCGAATCCTTGGTAAATGTTTCTGCTTTCATTCCCCCTCTTTATCCCCTTGGAGTCTGTGGAGTCCTGGAGCGGTGCTGGGAGGAGCCCAGTGGTGCTGTGGCTCTCTATCCACACAACGTGTGCTGCATGGGTTACTCCTGGCACATAAGGTCTCTTGCAGGGGGACAGAAGGTTTGTTTAAGATCATTAAGCACATTTCTGCAGTGTTTCAAGCAGCAATGGAGACTGTACCATTGAACTTGGGGAAGGTGGGCTCCAAGCACTGCTTATAACTCTATGTGAGGGTGTCACCAGCAGGACGGGGCTTTGCAGCTCCTGCTCATGTCCAGGCTAATGCTACCTGCTTTGCTTTTGTTTCCTTCAGGCTGTGGAGAAGCTGGTGCAGGGCGCAGAGAGCGGCTGCCACACAGAAAAGGAGAGGCAAATCGTCTTGAACTGTTGCCGGCTCCTCACCCGTATCCTGCCTTACATCTTTGAGGACCCAGACTGGAGAGGTTTCTTCTGGTCAACCGTCCCTGGGGCTGGCCGAGGAGGGGTCTGTCTCTTGGCACTTATTCTTGTTTCTGGAGGGTGAGGTTGCAGTGAAGAGACCCTCTGTGCATTTGGGGGCAGCTGCATTGCAGTCATTTCTGTTTGGTCAGAAACTAGGTGGCATCTTCCAAGTAGTTTCCTTTCTTTGATTCTTGGTGCTCTTTCTCTTGCCCTCAGCTGCTCTGCTTAGCACAAGTTGCTGTGTCTTCTAAAGATTTCACTTGGGTGTGTATCTGTAGGAGAGAGCTGGTATGTGAGAGAAGGTTTCTGTATGAAAATGAACATGAGAGCAGCACTAAAGGCTGTATGAGTTTATTAAAAGTGAAATGAGCTTACTGCATTAACTGCAATTGATTTAAGAATAGAGTCGAACTGGAGTGCCACTGATTTTCAGTGTTTCTACCGATTTCACAATGTCACATTTAAAGCAAATAGTGCCAGAGAAGCTCTCAGCATTGTGATTCAATATCCTGCTTATGACAGTTTTAACCAGGTGCCTAGCCCGATGGGTGAAGCCCACAACTGAGCAAGAGTAATTAAAGAATTGAGTACTGTCAGTGGCAGGTATAACCTTAGGGGAGTCTCTGAACCTCCCTACCTTTCTCCAGCGTGGAGACTGGGCACAACAGTGCTCTTCTGTGCAGAGGAACAGTAAAAATATTCTAGGATCTTCTGCAAATAAGAGAAATAGTGTTGGAAACACAGCTGAGTTAGGCCAGGGATACTATTTACCTGCTTTCTCCCTTAGCAGCTGCTGTTTTGTGCACGGAGAGTGCTCTTCTGGAAATTTCTGAATCTGCAGGTCAGAGTGACAGTGCTGAAGAGTGTGCTTTCCCCTGAATATTGTGTGCTGCAGTATTTTTGGGGAAGGTTGTAAGGGTTTGGCAGTGGTTGGTACAGTAAAAACCTTGCATGCTGTCTCTGCCTGTCACCTCTTATCTGTTTCGCTTGAGGCCACTTCAAGGGTAAAAGGAAACCTTTGCCAGCAGCGCTTTGCTACGTGATCTGTGTGATTGGGAGGGTGGTTGTCCACCCTTTGATCCCTGCAAGGGCTGAGAGGGCTGGAGAGGCTTAACAATGGAGTTGCTGAATCCTGCTCGTTTTGGGAAGGAACACACAAGGTGCCTGGTGCTCTGATCCAGCTGGGCTGCCATTACAACTGTTTTTCCACCTTGTTCAGCAGCTGGAGGAGAAAGTTTCTCAGCCTTAGAGTGGTGAGGTCGCACCAAGGGGATCCAGCCCAGCGCACATGTGCTGTGCTGGCGGCTGCTGAATGTAGGAGGAGCTGTTGTGGTTCCCATTGCTCCATAGTTCAGCCCCATGCAGAAGCAGCTGCAGGGCTGGCTGAGCTGCCTGGCAGGGGGTGAGAAATAAAGCCCTGAGACCTTGGGGAAGGCAGGGTCACGTCTAATCTAGGAGCAACTGTTTTGCTGTCGGGAGGCTGATTTCTGAAGAGGATGATGGTATGCCTGGACCATTAGTAAATATCTCTGATTATGCTTTGCCTGCCTCATGATGCAGTGATGGGTGGCAGAGCTCCTGGAGCATGGGTCCCTCCCTACCGTGAAGGTCAAGGGAGCATGTGTGTGTGTGGGCGCAGTCCCTGAAGCAGGGGTGTTGGGATTAGACAGGGGCGTTAGGGTTATGTTGTCGTGTTTAGGAAGAGGATGGGTGACAGTTCTTGAAAAACACACCAATCTTTCAAGAGATCCTGGAGAACTGGGTGCATTCCCTACTGCTTGCAGATCTATTGGCTTGTTGCATGTCTCCCATTCTGGATGTGGTGGTACCCAGAGCCTGCAGGGACTTTTTCTGGCAAATGAGGCTATATTTAGCAAAGATCATTCCTGAAAAAGAAGTCCCTTAGGACCCTAGTGCTTTTCCTTTCATCACTTTTTGCTAGCCCAGATAGAAGCATCTTTGCTACCTGATGGCTTCATCCATCCTCTCTGGGCTTCTGCTTACATCCGGGATCTGTTTGTCAGTGGCTTTGCTGCAGTCGCTCAGACAGGCGTCAGAGCCACACAGGCTATTATCTCCGCTAGCTGCCTGCTGTGATTTAAGAGTCGTGTGTCACGCGCAGGCTGGCAGAGGCCTGGCTGAGACAGATAAGCTCCTGCCATTCCTGCTCCCTGCCTTTCCCTCCAGCACCAGCGTGTGCTGGGGAAGGCCTGCCATCCAGGATGCTCTTTGACAGGCAGGATCTGGCAAGGTTTCCCGTGGCAACAGCTGCAGAGGAGTAGCCATGCGTGATTCGAGTGATTGCTTTGAATGCTGGAGACTGCAAAATCCCCTCTGCTGTCATGCCTGCTCTGCCATGGCAGGCTGAGGCAGCCCCTTGCTGAGCATGCTACACACGGCCTCTCCCTCTTCTGTCACCTCCAGTTCTGGGCAGCCCACACAGGACTTTAAGAGGTTTTACACCTGTTATCACTGCTGCCTGGCTTCTTCCTCTTGCTGTCTCTGTGTGAATCGCCTTCCTCATTTCCTTTGTGACTGTAAAACCCTCTTTTCTGTAAATGGATCCCTTTCCTTTTGTCCTTAGTAAGCCAAGTATCTCCACGTGGCAGTGTCCAGTGCTACTCTTCTGTTTTCCCAACATCTTTAGGCCTGGATGACTTCATTTGCTCAGTTTGGTCTCGTAAAGACCTTGTTCCTATTTAGTCATCGCTTTCCAGCGTGAATTTCTTGTCTCTCCTGGGTTTTGTGTGTTTCTCCCTCATGTCCCTTTGTAAATTCTTGCCTCCCTGTGCGTTCATGGGGAGTGTGTCTTCTCTTGCTGTGTTATAATAGTGTTACTGTGTGCTCTTTGCTAACCCTGTGCTGACAATACTCTTCCACAACTCTCACTTTTAGGGAGATGAAGATGATGAAAATGCCCGGCCACTGGCTGAGTCATTGCTCCTTGCTGTTGCAGATCTGCTCTTCTGTCCCGATTTCACTGTGCAAAGCCACCGGAGGAGCACAGTGGTGAGTTGAATCACGAGATTATCTCCATAGAGGTAGATTAATTGCATGGTGAGGGACACCCTGGAAGACCCCAGCAGCTTCCTTGCATACTTGCAGGCAGGAAAACATGGATTCACTGAGCTTGAATACACAGTGACTAACATTGATCAGTGTTTTGGCTTTACTGTGTGGTGTTAGTGTCTTCGAAAACAGATGCTCTAGGACAGCTGGGTGAGTCTCAGCTGGTGAGGCTGGTGCTTACCCCTGCACTACAGCTTGCCCATCAGGAAAATGTGGTCATGCTGGCAAACAGCTGCTCTTCTGTTGTTCCCAGCAGAGCAGAGACCTTTAGCACCTTGTTCCTTTTGCTGGCAATTTGGTGCAGTCCAGGACAGGAAGTTGCTGTTTGCCTGATTGCAGGTGCTATGATGTGAATGAGTAGATGGTTTCTGTATCTTTCCACCTTCTCTCCCTCTGTGTTGCGTAGCAAAGACAAATGTGTTATGACACTTAGGGTGACTGTCTTTACTTCAGAGGGGTTCCCTGAAGCAGGGATCTCCTGCCAGGTGTGCTAAGGACATATTCTTGTACTTCTCCCATCTCCCCAACCCAAGCCTCTGTGGTGTTTACTGTAGGTGTAGTCCGTAACCAAAACTGGGCAGCCCTCCTTTTTAGTATAGCTGTGAAGTAAAGTTTAAAAATAAAATTAAAAAAAGCCATGCTAAACCAATGTGTATTTGATGACTGCAAAATTCCCCAACAAACCTGAGTACTAAATAGTTTGCTCAACGTTTCTGAGTAGTAGAGTTTCTTTAAAAATTTAAGCGAGTCAAATTAGATGATGGGATCATGAATGCTATATGTTACTTGCCGTTAGCTGCCTGTCTCCTGCCTGCAGCCTCTGCAGTCTTTGCCTAGCTGTCTTCCCTCTCTGGATTTGGTTTGACCTGTGCTGTTGCATCTGACTGCAGGTTAAGAGGAGAGAGAAGGATACAACCACCTCATGCTCGTGGCAGAACAGCATATAGCCCCAGAGGTACAGGTTGTGGCTGATAGTTACTGAAGGAGAACTGAGTAAAGAGGAAGAGTAAGTGCTGGGAGGGAGTTGGCAAAGGAGACCTGGTAGAGACCTTTTTTTGCAGTTTGCCTTCCTATTGAAATCAGCCTTGGCATTATGGCTGGAAACTGGGGATCCCTCTGTCATGCACAGTGCCTGTGTGTTCTATCACCTGCGAAGGCTGAGTTCCCTCAAGACAAGCACCTGCTTTTTTCAGACCTGGGCAACTGCTGTAACGATGGCTAGTAATGTGCTGTCTCCTCCTAGTGTTCCCGCTTAGTCATACATGGTAGAAACAGGTATGTGGATGTAACTGCATTCTTTCCATGAAGCCTGTGCCTGGCAGGAGATGTTCAAGATTTGATTGTGAAGGGAGATCTCGGACACTCCAATCTCAGCAAGAATTGTTCTGAGTAGCTGGATGAGAAACCTGACAGCAGGTGAGCTACAGTCTGTATGAAGAGAGTAGGAAGGCAGGAAAAGCCTGGACTGTGGAGGAAGCTGAAGTTGCTTCTGTGTCCACAGTAGCTGCTGTCAGCATGCTGGTTCTGTGGGAGTTGTGGTTGAGGTGGTAAGTGCATCTTGGTTGCCCTCAAGCCCTGCTGTCCTGAGATCAGTGCCTTTGTGGAAGGGAGGGAAGGAAGTTATGCAGTGGGAAGCCAGATCAATTAAAAACATTCCTCTGATCTGCTTTCCCTTATTGCAGGGAGGGGGGAAAAAAAGCTGGTGATAGAATTTGCTTAATTAAACCCAAGTAAAAAGACAGCCAAAGTGTGCAAAGTACACTTGATGCGAGTATATTCATCTGGGCCCTTGCTCTCAGCTGTTTCTGGAGGGTCAGCATGTGGTTTTCAGTGGCTTCTTGTCTCAACAAAGCTGCTTCAACCCCGACTCAACTGACTGTGACAAAGGAGAAGGGCAAGCTGCTGCGGTTCATCTCCTCAGGTTGCAAAGCAGGAGTTTGGGAGTCATGCCGGGAGAGTTCTGACTGGGAGAGTGAACATATTTGCAGTCGCCTTCTTGCTTTACCCTCTGAAAAGCAAGTCACAGCAGTATGCGCTTTTAGTATAAATTAGGGGTAATTTGCTGCTTCTCTTGCCTTTGATGCACAGCCATTGCAGGTCACCATTATGTGTGTAAAATGAATATGATGTGCTCTGAGATAGTGTGGAGGGGTTGAGCAGGAGCTGGACCCCCACGTGGTGCTCTTGATCTGCAAAGGAAAAACCCTGACCTGGGCTGTGTTTCATGAGATGGGGAGGAAAGGAGGGGAGGTGGTGGTGCATCTCATGATGAGAACAAAATACGTCCTGGATCTTTTGGTGGTGGGTGACCCTTCCCAGTGGAGGTGGCTAGCACTGCACCCTGGCCTGCTGGAGGAAGGGCCTCATTCTGCGTGATACCCAGTACCTGTTAAAGATGAGAGAGGTCCTCTCTGAGATGTTGCCTGGGTGGGACTGGTATGTACAGCTCGAGTGTCTCTGCGGTTTCTTTGCTATTGTTAGAGAGGAGCTGAACTGACTTGGATACCAGTAGTACTGTCAACTCTTGCTCTTGCTTGTGCTCCTGTGCTCTGACCTCATATTTCTCTCCACAGGACACAGCAGAAGATATCCATTCCATTGACAGCTGTGAGTACATCTGGGAGGCAGGAGTGGGTTTTGCTCACTCTCCACAGCCTAACTACATCCATGACTTGAATAGGTAAGAGGGTCTGCTAAGGCAGCATGGAGAGAAGCTGGGCTCAGGAGATGGGGAGGTCTGAGGGAGATGGGCTCTACTTGCATCTTGGGATGTCTGACTTCCCCAGGGCCCTTGTCTCTTTCTGAACCAAGATGTCTGTCAGCAAATTAAAAATCCAGCGGTCCATTTGGCTAGCTTTTTGTAGTATGATATGGGAGTTGGAGCCTCTGCAAGAGGAACTGGCGAAGTGCTGCTTTGAAATGGCCTAGGATCTCTGTACTGTATTTTTTTTTTTTTTCCCAAAAGACAGCAATTCTGCTGAGCTTTGTGCTAGTGCTTATGAATGAAATGTGGGCTCAGCTTTCTGTGGGAAGGACTTTCTAGATGGTACTGAGCTTTTATGTGTTGTAGTGGTAAGTGATTGTGTTTCATGTGCCCAGTCCCTGCTCCTGGACAGCTCCAGGACTTGGCCTCTTCCCTTCTTTCAGGACAGAGCTGCTTAAACTGCTGCTGACCTGTTTCTCTGAGGCCATGTATCTGCCTCCCTCTTCAGACAGCAGCAACACCAACCCCTGGGTGCAGTTCTTCTGCTCTACAGAGAACAGGTGAGGGTGTGAGACTGGGTGCTAGAGGGAGAAATGCCTTCAGATTTTTCCCAGGGAGCGTGTTGGTAATGCGGGGGCCATAGGACTTGCTACCCCCAACATCCAGGGGCTCTTGTCCGTGCATGGGGGCTTGCTTTCTTGCTTTTTTTTTTTTCCTTCCCCCTTTTGTGTGTGTCCCTGTCTTACCCACATCCCCATTAGCATCTCTGCTTAGTGAGAATTGTTCCTCAGCAGCAAAGGGCAAAACTGAGCGTGGTGCTCACTGGAGTTTGATGCAGGACTGGTCCTTGTCATGTGGGAAATGGCAAATGCTTTTCCCTGCTATAGATCCTATTCCATGGTGGGGATGGTGGCGTGGCACTGCAGTGAGTGGTTGCTTGTTGGTGGTGGCATGTGAATGCTGCCCTCTAGTGACATGTCTCCTCCGGGACTTTTGGCTCCCCAGATGACAGTTGCCCATCTGGGGCAGCACAATTTAGTCTTTCCAGAGTCTGGAGAGCTTTGAGGCCCTGTCTCTCTTTTTGCACTGCTGCACAGGATTCTTCTGGCAGGCTACACGTTTTTTTTTTTTTTTTTAAACCTCCCCTTCCTTCTCAGCTGTAGTCCAGGAGACCAGCTGGGAGGTGGAGTGTCAGCTCTTGTCTCTGGGCTGCTTAGTCATGGGCTACCATCACATATTAGAGTTAGGTGGGTTAGAGGAAAAGCTAGTGTTTTGTTGTGATCCCAAAATCTTGGGGAGAGACACCTGTCTCTCTCCAAGGCAGCACCATTTGCTTCTGCCTTCTGAGAATGTTTTCTCCTGCCCAGACACGCACTCCCCCTCTTCACCTCACTCCTGAACGTCGTCTGTGCCTACGACCCGGTGGGTTACGGGATTCCTTACAATCATCTGCTTTTCTCTGACTACCGCGAGCCCCTGGTAGAGGAGGCAGCCCAGGTGCTGATTGTCACTTTGGACTATGACAGCTCCACCAGTTCAAGTCCCACCGTGGATGGCACGACCACTGGCACGGCAATGGATGATGTGGATGTGAGTGACACTGGGATCTGTATTTGCTGCTCTCCTGGACTCCTTGTGGTCCTCTTATACCAGCTTGCACTGAATGTAGGGCTGACCTGTAGGGCACAGCAACATGCCTTTCCTCGCAGTCTGCTCTCTCTGGCCCAGTTCTTTGTCTTTCCTGTAGGGCACTAAGCAGCCGTAGATGACCAAACCACCAGGTTTTGGTCATTGACTTGAATCAGGAGCATGTAAGCGAAAAGCCCCAGACTTTACTGATCCCTGAGGTGCTCTGTCTTGTACTATTTAAAACTGTATCATTCAGAGAGGAAAGCTGCAATGAGAGAGTTAGTCCCCAGAGCCAGTGGTTACACTTGACTTCCTGAGTAAATCTTGTTGCCAGTAAGCATTTCACTCATTGTCTTTGAACGCAGCCTCCAGGACCAGACAATCTGTTTGTGAATTACCTCTCAAGAATACACCGAGAGGAGGTAACGTGCTCCTGTTCTGAACCACTTCCTGTCTGATTTCTTGCTGATTGCACTAGCCCTGGACCCACCACAGTCTCTTTCCTGGTCTGTTGGCAGGATTTCCAGTTCATCCTGAAAGGAGTGGCCCGCTTGTTATCAAACCCGCTGGTCCAGACCTACCTGCCAAACTCTGCCAAGAAGATCCAATTCCATCAGGAACTCCTCGTCCTCTTCTGGAAGCTCTGCGACTTCAACAAGGTGTGGAGCTGCTTGTTGTTGAGCTTTGCCTCTCCTTGTATGTTGCCCAGAGCCTGGTGAAGGCCCTGGTGAAGAGTTGTGAGCTGTGACTGTGTGATACTCCTGTCAGCAGCGCTGCTCCCAGTTGGGTGGGCTGGGACTGGTCTGGCCCCAGGGAGAGCCTGTGAGAGGGGCTTCAGGTCCTGAAGGGCAGTGTTTGAGGCAAGTACAGGAACAGGTATTAAAATAACTATAGATAATGCTGGAGGTAAAGTGCTAGTGCATATACCAGGCTCTTTGATATTCTTGAGAGACTAGTTAGCTTGGGGCTACCTGGCCTGAGTCCTGCGGATGGTGGAGAAAACCAAATATTTTCATGATTGTCTGAAATCTCTCCTTCCAGAAATTCCTCTTCTTTGTGCTGAAGAGCAGTGACGTTCTGGACATCCTTGTCCCAATCTTGTATTTTCTCAATGATGCCAGAGCAGACCAGTGTAAGTTGTTTTTTCTTTTTTTCAATATTTGGGATGATCTGTGCTTAGCAGTTGAGCTGGAGTGTTTTTAAGATGCTTCCTCCTTACCACTGAGATGTAATAGAGCTTGAGTGTATGTTCCTAGCCTTCTGCAGGATGAAGTGGAGTGGTTCAGTTAGCTGGGTCATGATGTTTGTAATGGACTAGAAGTAGGGTATGGTCAATACCACAGCACAGGGAAGGGAGATCCTTAGCATGTGCTAACTCATTTTGAGTCCTTATGCCAAAAGCTGTGTCCTTGATTCCATGAAGAAGGAGAAGTGAGCAATCTGTTCTTGCCTTGGGTGTAAAGTGGGCATAACTCCATTGCTGGATAGTAGGAAGAAGTCAGATCTTTCCTACTTGGGTGATGGATTTACATCAAGAATGTAAGGAAAAGCATAATCTGCTTGAGACTTAGTGTCGTACTGGCCCCACAGGGGCTTGAGACAGACACTGGTACTGGCAATGGAAGGAATGGAATGAAATGGAATGTCCCTTATCAGGATACTCTGGTCTCTGTGGTTTCTCTTAGTCCCATTGTGTTTCTCCTGTATCCTGCTGCCCTCCTGTTTTCAGCAGTTCTTTGGTCTCCTACACGTTTTTGGGTTTTTTTGTTGTTGTTGTTGTTGTTGTTTTTTTTTTTTTCCCCTCTCCTCTGCAGCACGAGTGGGCTTGATGCACATTGGGGTCTTTATCCTCCTGCTTCTCAGTGGGGAGCGTAACTTCGGGGTTCGACTGAACAAGCCGTATTCTGTACGAGTGCCTATGGACATCCCTGTCTTCACAGGGACTCATGCAGATCTGCTCATCATAGTGAGTATAGCTCCAGCAGTCCTTTTCTGTCCCTCCTAACTCTGGTTTCTTACCTCCACAAATTACTGAAGGAGGAAGCAGAACAATTTACTGGTCCTTCCTAGACTGTCAGCCCACTGAATAGCTAGAATGTGTGTGGAATGTATCCAGGCACTGGTGGGATCTTTTCCCTCTGTTAACCTGAGGTGATGCGTCTGGCAGGGGGCATACATTATGCAGATGATCCCAAAGAAGAATCTGGGTTGGAGCTGGACTAGTGTCTAAAGGATTCAGGGCCTGGCACAGTGGGAAGGGTGGATGATCTTTAGCAGACTTAGAGGCAGGAGATCTGACTGCGTTGCTAGCTCTGCCCCAAGTAACCAGAGTTGCATGGAGCATGTTTGCCAGAATGGGGACAACAGTATTACCAAGCTCAGTCCCACAGCTTTGGGTTGCTGCACAATTTCATTCATCCCTCAGTCTGTAGTGATGAGGGCCACGCTACTGCCTACAGACAGCTGTGCGTTTTGCAGTGCTGGCCTTGTGTAGTAGTTCTGTGGCAAGTTAGTGCTCATTTGTCAGGGAAGAATTTCTCAGCAGCTTCTGATTAAACCTCCAAAAGGAGATTTCCATTAGAAGGAGTACAAAGAAGTCTGCTCACCAAACCTGTTCTTGATGCTATGTGTTTTGCTATTACATTGCATTACTTTTAGATCATCTGTGTATTTTCATTATGCTGCATGCTCTACAAGTGTGCCTGCTAGAGGTGGGAAGGCCAAGGCTGAAAATGTCTGAAGTGGTTGTGGGACATTTGAAAATTTCTGTGTCTGAGGGTGTAGTTAAGAAATGTAGGACAAACGTATCAGTTGGAAGTTTGCACTAAAATCGAATGTGAGATCATTAGCTCCTTGGCATTTCAAGCTGCTATCATTATGGTTCAGAGCCAAAAATCCATTGGAGGTGAAGATAGTTCTTACTTCCTGGTGGCTTATTTTTGTCTCGGGCTGGCTGTGCATTTTGGAATAGCTCACAGTCAGTTTCTGTTTGCAGGGTTGTAGAGCCATAATCACATCTCCAAAGGATTCCTTGTAAATGAAAGCTTGCGATCCTGGAGCACAAGTCTGCAGTGAGAGCAGCCTTCCCCACCTGTGTAATTGTGGAGTATGCAGGGCCCTGCCTAGGAAGGAATGGTGTCAGGAAGCGATTAGTGTGGGGGTGGCACTGGTTTTGGTTGAGAGGGTGCTTTCAGTAAGGTCCTACCTTGCTCAAGAACTCTTTCCTTGCTGTAGGTCTTTCACAAGATCATAACCAGCGGGCATCAGCGTCTGCAGCCTCTCTTTGACTGCCTGCTCACCATCATTGTGAACGGTAAGTGCTGCTGTGTGAAACAACAACCCATGGAGGGGACAGCTGCTGTCGCTCCCTCTCCCTGCGTTCCTACCTGTGCCAGTTAACATTTACCAGTGTCAGTGACTGCTGCTGGAAATTGATGTTTTCTATTCTGTGCTAGACGTGCCTGCTGCAGATCAGACCTGCCTGCAGGTTTTATTGCCTGGGCTTGGTCAAATGGGACGGAAGGGGTGACAGCAGAACCCCTGGAGCCCCTCTGGGGTGGCAGAAGGGCATTTGCCAGACTGCCTGGTGATGGTGGTGGCAGTGCTATTCCTTTCCAACAGGGAGTGCCACCTCCCCACAGTGACATTGGCTTCCCTTGGGCTTAGCAGATGTCCAGGTGGCTCCAATTGTGCAAGCTTTTCAGAAGGCACATGAGATATGATACTAGTGCAAAACCACAAAAGACGCTCGTAAAAGCAGGCGTTTCTGCTTTTATAGGCCATATCTATATTTAGCTTCTTTTATTTTTGGAAATGTTTCTGTAGAGCCCTATTGGGCTCAGCTATTCTGTGAGGCTTTCCCAGGAGTGCAGGGTGAGGAGATGGTAAAAGTGATACTATTAGTGGTGTAGTTATGTGGGTTATCTCCAATTTTCATGTTTGTCTTCCACAGTGTCTCCGTACCTGAAGTCTCTCTCCATGGTGGCTGCTAACAAGTTGCTACATCTCCTAGAGGCTTTTTCCACTACCTGGTTCTTGTTCTCTGCTGTCCAGAACCACCATCTTGTTTTCTTCTTGCTGGAAGTTTTCAACAACATCATTCAGTACCAATTTGATGGTAAGAGACTAACTGCTGTATTTAGTGGGTTTGTGCTAGTTTAGTCCAAGAGAACATCAGATAGAAGTTCAGAGAAAGTCCACATTCATGATGGAGGGGGAGAAGCGTAGAAATCAGCTACATGGAGACTCATCTAGGACTGAGAAGTTGGGTCAGTACCCAGCACTGGTTACCTACTAACCCAGATGGGGTGAATTAGAGCAAAATGAATGGCTGCTACTTGTCAACATAACCTCAGCCTCCTACAGACCAGAAGATGATATGGGTGGAGGGGAAGGAGAAGGGAAAGGGAGTGCTTAAGGCTTAAGTTGTAACTGGCTGAATGCTGCTGTGAAACTCCTCATGTTGCTCAGCAAATTAAGCGAGGGAACCAAATGACTTCCATCTCCCTGAAAGTTTAAAAGCGCCTCTCAGTTCTGCTCTGGCAGGCCTGTGGAGCTGAAGACCAAAGAGCCCCATTCAAATAGAGTTTCTAGCACTTACTGCCTCTCCACGAAATGCCTTACCCTTTCCCTCCTAAAATCGTGACCGTTGTTTACCTCTAGGAAATGAGAGTGAGGTCTCTTAGCCTGCTGGGAGCTCTTACTTCTCCCTGCTCAGAAATTAATGTTTTGCTTTAAAACCACAAGTCAAGAGTGGTCATTCTACTTAGCTAATGGGAAAACTAGCAAGTGGTGGGTGCCAGATCCTAAAACAGGCTTTGTGGCTGTGATTTATGTTTTATTTTAGATGATGGTCTCATTCTGTTTCCTGCTGCCTTAGAGATGATAAGAATTCTGGTCGTTTGGCTTTCCTATTGTAAGCCTGTTTCTCCTCAAGTGGAATGTCGCTGACTCACTTTGTGAGCTTTTTGTTGAAGGTGGAGAAATGTTGAATCTTGACTAACAATCTTTTCTTCCAAAGCAGGTGCTAATATATGGCTTAAAGTGTCCTTTTCTTTCTCACTTGTTTGAATGTCACTCTCTAAGCCACTTCTTGTCAACCTTTCAGCCCAGGAATGATTTCACTGAATTTCCTTGCTGCTTTGTAATAGATAAATGAATACAGAACTCTACTCTTTCTCCCTTGTGCCATTGCCTTTATGGGTGGGAGCATGGTTCTCTGAGCTTGCAGGGTCTCCACAATCATGCTTTGTGTTTCCAGTGAGCTAGACTGTATTGGCAGAGCTCTCTGAGTTTTCCTTCTCTACTTATTTTTTTGCTGTGATTCCCAGGAAACTCAAATTTGGTCTATGCTGTTATCCGCAAACGGAATGTGTTTCACCAGCTGGCCAACTTACCCACGGACTCGCAGTCCATCCAGAAAGGTCTGCAGCGCAAGAAGAAAACTCCTGAGCCTATTTCTCGTACTAACTCCCAGGATGGAGCCTCCATGGAGGGGTCACGTCCTGCTGCTCCTGCTGAACCAGGGACACTGAAGACAAGTTTGGTGGCTACTCCAGGTCAGCTTTAGTTTATCTTTGTAACAGGAGAGAGGTTTGTTTTTACTGTGAGGTATAGTGTGGACTCACCCTTTCACTGGGTGTGGGAGAGATTAAGAGTTTACGTGTGTGAATGACTTACTGCCTTTCAGTCTCAGTTTTAGATCAGTTTGCCCAAGCTGCGAGCAGGTCAAAGTAAAGTGCAGTCTCAGACTTAGTGTCTACATGACCTTTGGTCTTAATCTTGACTTCTTGCCTCGGTTTAACTATATCCATGTGAACTTGTGTCCGTGTCGCAACTAGGAACATTTTCCAGAGACAAATGAACTCCTTTAGGGTGATGAGATCAAGGCTAGATCTCACTGCTTCTGTTGAAAGGAGAGCATTTCAGATGTCAGCAGATGCTTAGGGTGTCTGTGCTTGGTAGGGCAGAGAGGAACCCCCTGCTTTTAGGCATATTTAATTCACTTGTGCTTCTGGGCTTTTTGTGTTTTGAACACAGGAATTGACAAGCTCACAGAGAAGTCACAGGTATCGGAGGATGGAACCATGCGTTCACTGGAGCCTGAGTCTTCACAGACTCCACCAGAGGGTAACCCGCCCTCAGCTGTGAGCGATGGGGAGCACTGGAGTGGGGTAAGGCCAGGCATTGGTGTCTAGGGAAGATCTAGGGCTTGGTGTGAAACAAACTAAAATGTGGGACTTCAGAAGGAGAGGTCTGGTTGGCCCTCTGAAGAAGGGCATCATATTAGAAGCAATATGCATACACGAGCTGTGCTGCAAACACCCCTGTTCAGAAGTACTGTTGCATCATCTTGGTTGTTTCGTGTTCGTGCTAGTGACACGAGCTAGGACACTAAAGGAGCTTTCTCCAACTTGAAGCTACTGATGAACCAGTAAGTGTGTAAATGCAAAGGGATGCATTCCTGATCCAGAGGCTTTCAGCTCAGGTTCTGACTGCTGCTTCTTTTCCGTCTCCATCCTTTCTGTGATGGAGAGCTCTACTAGCATCTTCTGGCTTGCTGGTGTTGTGAAAAATGTGTTCCCATGAGGGCTTGGCTGAGATGCTGCCCTCAGTGTGGCAGCTACTTAGCCACGTAGATGAGACAGAGGCTTTGCAGACTGTGAATCAAGACTGCACTGCTCTTTTAGGCTCTGGTGGCAGTGTCAGCCTTCTGGCATCTATTAACTTTCCCCATCAAGAGCTGTAAAATGGCTGTCTTCCAATTTCAGTGGAGCAGTAGTCTTCTACTGCTCGCTGTTAACTCCTCAGACAGTGTCCTTTCCAGTCCAATTTCAAAAACCTCCAGTCTGTTTTTCAGAAAGCATCTTATGAGGGCTGCCCCGCACATTTTGTGCTTCTTCAGCAAGGCTGAGTTTATACACTTAATGCTGCCTTGCATTTTGCCTAAGCATTTACTGTGTGCTGAGCCATTTCATTGAAGTGAGAACTCTGCATCCATCCACAAAAGGATGCGTGGCTGCCACATGGTGAAAGGCATAACTCTTTCCCAGTTTTTCCTTTCTTTGCTTTCTCTGGAACGGCTAAATTCTTGACTGGGTCTCACCAGGGGTAGAGACAGCTGGGCAGTAATGAGCTGGGATGAGATAATGCATTTTATCATGGGCTCATGGATTGTGGAGGTGCTACAAGAATCTTTAGGTCTATTTTTCTCTCAACATGTCTTTGGCTGTGACATCGCTACAGAATCAGGGTGCAAGTGGGGGATATTTGCAAAGGCATTGCAATCTAGCAGAGCAGACTGGAGACTCATATTTTACCCTTACAGCCTGATCCTCTCCGCTGCTTCTGCTTGTGTGCATGTGGGTCTTTGGTCTTGGACAGAGTTGCCCATTAGTTGCCCTACCTGGCTGCAGCAGTGCTATTCGCATGGCTGAATGTTTGGTGTGGGGCCAAAAAGCAGACAGGAGGTGAAGGGCAGTAAAGCACTAGGTGTGGGATTTGCTATGGGGAGGATCGTCAGAGCTATTGCATTGTGCTTTAGGTCGCACGCACCAGTCTCCATGGGTTGTGGTGTTCCAGACTGTCTGAACACTGTCTTCTTTCTGGGCTCCATCCTGATTCCGACCTACTGAGTTAAGATAAACTAATAAGAGGCACTGGATAAATTTCAGGATCCCCACCCTTATGAGTGATTTAAGTTCCTTCCTTTATCTGTTGCAATATTCTTCCCTTATCAACCATAAATATTTCAAAAGTGTCTCGTGAAATGTTCAACAGCCCTCACATTTCAGTGTAATTCCATCTCACCTCTCCTAAATATGTCAGCTGGCTGCCAGCGTTTGGATGACAGCTGGAAGGGGGTAAGGGCTGTGGGAGACTGAGGAGGAAAGAGGAAGAGGGTAGGGTCATCTGGAGGAGATAAGGTTTTTTATGTTTTATGAATTTTATTTTTAGAAGCTTGATGGGGACAGGGCACTGAAGCTGAACAGTAAGGCTGTAACTGTGAACATTGCAAAATTATATTGCTGTTTAGGCTTTGAATAAACTGAATGAACAGTATTCCTGAATAGCCTAGGATCAGTGATACTTACCGTTCTTGGTCTTCCCTGGTGCCAGGTGTAGGGCCACAGTCAGCAAGATGTCTTTAAGCACACAGTTAATTATGTTGTCATCAAGTGAGATCTTTTGCTGAGAACTTGCAGAAGGGTTTTCTTCCAGCAGCCTGTGAAACAGAACTGTGGGTCATTACATTTGTGTCTAACAGCTGGTTTGAGCTGTTCCCCAGTCACAGAAGGGCTGGTAAAGCTCTGTTAGCTTCCAGTGGGTTGCAGCACAGCTCTGCCCCGAACCTGCTGTTTCTGGTTGCAAAGGTGATGTGTAAATGAGTCTGTGCAGTGACGTCCTTCTGACGTTAAATGCGGAGGTGCAAGATGGCTGTTGGAAGGGAGTACTGTTCCTGTTTGTTTCATAGAGAAGACAGGTCTAGATGAATGGTCTAATGAATGGTCAAGGTGCGTTGCAAAAGGAAAAAGCCTTTCCACGTTTACTTTGTGCAGACATTGATAGTGATTTTAAAGGGTTTTTCCTTCTGTCCCACCCATGAATATTGGGAGGTTTCTTTGGCTGACCTTGAAAGTCAGGGTGATAGTGATGTCTTTTGTCTAAGAGAAATGAAACCAAAGTGATGGAGAGGAGAAGAATAAAAGATTATTGGTTCTTAAACTTCTGGCCAGAGCTTTTGAAAAGTCACTAGTGACAGTGTTCCTGTTTGGGGCATGAGTGTATTGTTCCTTAAGAAGGGGGTGGTTAGGAGTTACTGAGAGCCCACCCTTAGAAAGGCACTCTTCAGGATGTACCAGGAAGGACACCAAAAAGCCCAGAGATGTTCGGTATATAGAGGTCTGAAAAGCTGTGGCCTTTAGCTGTTTAATCTCTGTACTGGAACAAAGAATCATGAGCTGCCTTTTATCTGTCCCATTTAATTCACCCACTGTGGATTGTTCCAGCAGAGTGTCAGCAGTAGCGACTGGAGCTGTAACCTTGCCACAGGGTCCCACAACTTAACCCCATCAAATATCGCCACTCACTGGGTCGAACCAAATAGTTTCAGTGAATGAAGGGCTGTTGGGTTTGATCTGTTCTAGGGACAGGCTGAACTGTGTTGCCAGCAGTGCTCTGGAAAAGCTGGGGAGAAATTTAGCAGACAATGAGTTGTATTTCTTGCTGTAATGTGTGGTTATTATTATTATTTTAATTATTTTAAAATAATATTTATTGATAGGAAGTGTCACATCCCCGACGGGACCGAAGGCGTCTCTCTAGTGCATCCTCCACTGGACAGTGGACTCCAACTCCTGACTGGGTAAGGGAATCTGGACAGGGGAAATAAATAAATAAGGGAACGAGTTGTGGCAGATAAGCTTTTTCTTTTTTTTTCTTCTTTTTCTTTTTTTTTTCTTTTTTTTTTTTCCAAAGCAGAGACCGAGGAGAGGATTTCCTCAGGGGAATATCTTTGACTTATGGCCAAAGCTCCAGAAGCTTTTCAGAAGTGAAGAAATATTTCATTTTATCTGTTTTAAACCAGTGCCCCACTAGTTCCATTGAGTGGCTCAGAATTCTAGTGTTCCGGGATTTATTGTATTGCTGTTGTGCACTCATCCATCACCTTTAGGATTTTGTAAACCTAATTTGTTGTAGTGACAGTGGAGATAACTAGGAAAACTACTAATGCAGTGCATTAATTTCCCTTTGGGCTTTCCTACTCACAGGTGATGTCTTGGAAGTCAAAGCTTCCCCTGCAGACAATCATGCGACTCCTACAGGTGCTGGTCCCTCAGGTGGAGAAGATCTGCATTGACAAGTAAGTACTTTTTTTGAGAGAGAGAGAGAGAGAGAGAAAGGGTTGTGTAGTGTGTAAAGAGCTCTGTGAGGCTTGGTGGGTTTGGAAGGCCTGTAGGGAAAAATCAGGTCAGCAAGTCTAATTTACTCGTATCTATTTTCTTGTAAAGTATAATTAAAAGCCTTGCAGCCTTGGCAGAGGAGATGTTATTTTGCTTGTCAGGCTTCTTGTTTGTCTGATCCATCCTCAACTCCCGTTTCACTGGAGAGTATATGTTCTTGATAGCCACAGTCACTGGCTGTGTGTGCTTCTTTGGACTGATACTTTGTGCTGCAGCAGTTCTGGGGATATCTGTGGGACATGCCAGTTATGTTCCTGTTCTGTCTCTTTGTAGGGGTCTCACAGATGAATCGGAGATCCTCAAGTTCTTGCAGCATGGCACACTGGTGGGGCTGCTACCTGTCCCTCACCCTATCCTCATTCGCAAGTATCAGGCTAACTCGGGCACTGCCATGTGGTTCCGGACCTACATGTGGGGTGTTATTTATTTGAGGTAAACCAGCTGGATGCAGTCTAACTTGATCTTTTCCAAATGTTTTGTGGGTCTGTAGAGACAGTTGCATGCACTTGGCCAGTTTGAGGTTGTCTCTCATTTAGAGGATGGAAAGATGCTTTTGCCTTGGAAAAGACTAGGGTGAATTAGCTGCTCTGAAACTTTGAGTGGGAGATGTGAAGGGAGTTGGTCTGGGAGTACCGCTTGTTTGAGATCTTGAGCTTTTCTATTTCCTGGTGCTACTTAGAGGGGATGGTACAGAGATTTCATGCAAAGCTTTGGCTTTGTGTGTTGTTGTAGATACTGTCATCCATTTAAGGACTATTGTCTTGCAACTAGTGAATTCCTTTTTTGCAAAGTTGAAGGCATTCTGTTTAACCAGCTCCTGTAATCTTGGCTGTGAGATTTGAATTTTATGTACCTAGCTACAGAAAGTAAAGTGGATCTTGTCTTTCTCTCCCAGGAATGTGGATCCCCCTATCTGGTATGACACAGATGTGAAGCTGTTTGAAATTCAGCGGGTCTAAGAGAGCACTTACCTCTACTAAGAGAAATACACTGGATCTCTAAGGACTTTGCTGTGTGCTGCTTTGTCACAGCTATTCCTGCGTTTCACATCCAGCTGAGAGACCAAAAGGACAATCACTCCATTTACCTCCCTGCCATTTAAAGCTTTAATTGGGACCTGCTTGGACATCCCTCCCCCCAGCTCACTTCTCTTCCCTCACCCTTCACCATGAACCTTGAGTAAAAGATGTCTAAGGGATTGTCCATTGTTGTGGTTGCACTAGAAATCAGACTGTTCTTAGCTCTTCTGTTACTCTTTTGCTCTTGTATTTGGTTTGGAAACCAATCTGACCCTGTCCTTGCCCTGGTCAGAGTCAGCACTTAATTGAAAAAGACTAGCTGTAAATTGGGTGCAAGGGAGAAGCTGCTATTCCTGCAGGAGGTGGGGTTTGGAAACGGCAGTTACTTTCATGTGGCTCCATAACGTTTCCGGGGCATCCCTTCTGGCTGCAGGTGTCTCCCTGGTGTCTCAGTTATATATCGGTAGGGAAATCTTTCCCATCCAAATGAAAGGAGAAATTACTGAAGGAAAATTTCATGTCTCAGTTTTGAATCTCTCTACTCCTTTCCTGGAAAGCTGCTTAAGAAATTTTGTAGTAGCTGCCGCTTTGGTGTGGCAAGAGAAGTTTTTCTTTGGTTTCCAGGCCCAGCAGCCTGTCCTTCGTGGTCAGGTGTTGCAATGGAGTGTGTGTGTGTGTGTCACTTTGGAAAGCCCTGCTTGATCCTTGTAAATGCACAGGAAGGAATGGACTGGCTCAGTGAGAGCAAGGAGAAGAGACTACTGTTAACCTCCATTAGACTTCTCCAGTTGACTGAAAGGACAATGTCATGTGGGTTTAAAAGGAACCGTATCCTTCCATCTCTGCCTGGCAGGTTGGTGCAATGTAGGGAGTGGAAGGGTCTTTTGCACATTACTGTCTAAGACAGGGAATTGAGGGAGGCACTCAGGGAAGTTGTGGGAGGAGGTTGGAAGCTGTAGGAGGAAAAGCATCTCCGTGTCACTAGGGAGCGGAGAGTGCTAAGGCAAAGTTTGATTCTTCAGGGCATTTTGCTAGTGACCGAGTTATCGGATCTTGAATGTATTGGGTCCCAAGCATGCGAAGTCTGGGAAGCCAGAGTTAGAAGTAGTGGGAGACTGGCTGTTGTTGGCTTGGTTCAGCAGCATGTGGTTGCACGTTGGTAGGTGGAGACACCCTGGGGTTTGACTCAAATTTCAAATTCCACTGGGAGAGGCTGCTGTCTTAGACGTGCGAAGTCTTCAGGCAATGCAATGTGAGGGGTCCTGTCATGAACTGAGACCTTTCCCTTTCCACCAAAACCTAGTCCTCGGTGCTCTGGTCTTCAGCCTCTCAGGAGGATCACTGGCCGTGAGCTGTTTGCCATTGCTTAGAGCCAGTGAGATCACTCCTTGGAAACTGGTCTCACGTCCTGAAGTAAAGGGACAGGTAAGGCACACAGTCTAGTTTCTTGTAACCCGTGCCTAAGTTTTGGAGCTAGAGTGATAGCAACATGGCTGGCTGCCTTTCCTCTCCTAGAGAGTGCTGCTTTAGTGTACTGCTGGCTCCTGCTGGCTTGTAGTCAGGTGATTTTTCTCCACTTTTGGCACTGAAAGTGGACTGGAGTCCTACACCAGCTGACAGCTGGAATAAAGCCTGAATGTTTTTTCTGAAGGATAAGAAATATGGGAAATAGAGGTTAATTTCCCCCCCACCCCATCTCCAGTCCACTTTGCCATTTAGCATTGTACCCACCCCAACCCCATCTCTGTTCAGTTATCAACGGGGTGAGGTCTCCGTTTTACTTGGAATCTCTCTCATATATAAGAATGTGGTTTGGTGGGGCCAGCCTCTGACTGTATGGCACTCGCACCTTGCAGCTGGAAAGGGGCATTGTGTCCCATGCTCTTGCCTCTTTCCTCCCGTGGATCTGCTGGTTCTCATGATCTCTTCCGTCCTCTCTTTTCTGCTTTGTTTCTTTGTGAGTTCCTCTGGAAACTTTTGTTTTGTTTTTATTGGTGTTTGGAGTCTAATCTTTGTTCTGTGGAGATCAACTTGCACTGTAAACTATTTGCTTACAGAGAGAAAGATAAAGATTATCTGAAACATGCAGTTGGTTGCTTGCTTTTTTCCCACAGAGAGAGGTTTATAATGTTGTTTGTCTTGGGCTGGGGTAATTTGTGCTACTGGGGGACCGTGTGCTAGCTTCCTCTACAGCACGTGGATTTTTTTAAATCGCAAATGAAGATTGGACTCTGGAAAATGTGAACTTTTGGCCATTCCTGTGCTTGCAGCATAAGACATCAAAGGTAACTGCTTCAAAAGGTACAGAAAAGGGACTAGATCAAACAGGACCAAGGTTCTTGAGTTTGTGAACTGTGTGCTAAAATTTTTGTGCAGTTGAGACCCGTAAAACAGGCACCCTGGCCCTGGGATAGCTCTGGAAGTCATTCACAGATCTCAGATGACAAAGGATGGTTACAACAGGTGGGCCACTCACATGTGATGGCTGTGTTGGCTTCAGATGTTATGGCTAGCTCTCACTGGGCTTTCAGATTTCTGCGCTCAGCCCTGCTGTCAATCTTGTGAAGGAGCTGCAGCAAAGCAATTTCAATTGCATGCAAACTTTGTGTTCTTGTTTTTTTTTTTTTGTTTTTTTTCCCCTCCTGGATGTAGACACAAAGCAGTCCAGAGCTTGAGTCATGTAGGACTGTAACCCTCCAATGTGAAAGGGCTGAAACCCTGGACCACAATTTTCTTTTTGGCCCGGAGGAGTGTTTTACTGTTGCCCTTTGTGGGATTTCTTACCTTTATCTGCAGTGTTAGAACTGGATCTTGTTAGGAAAGGACATAGAGGGCCTTGACCACTTACTTGATCTACAGTGGTTGTTCGTAAGAGTTGGAGCAGGTGGGCTTCATTTCTGTTCATGCTAATCATGTATTCAGGTAGTCCATCCTGTTTACCAGCAAAAAAACGTCACCTTCTCTTTCAGTCCACACTTGTGTGTAGTACTTATGGGACTTAGTATTTCTATCCCAGAAGGAGACCTCCAGAGTCAGTGGCTCAGTGGAGGCTTCGTAACTTAAACAGTGTTTTAGCTATTATACCATAGAAAAATTCCAGGTCATGGGTTTGCTCATGAAGTACATCATTGTCCCCACGCTGTCAAAAACTAGGGAACAGGTTGGAGAATTTTTTATAATTTGAAAGGGCCAGACCTTGGCATGCATCTCCTGTAGATCCCTTGGTACAAACTGGAATGAGAATAATAATTAACTTTATTGGAGCTTAATTTATCCAGCTGTTATTTCTCATGACATATTTCTGTTGACACAGGCCTAAGTAAAAGCACTCATTGGACAAAGTTCATGCTCATGCAATCATTCTCACTTTTAGTTTCAGAGAGAGGGCCTTTCCTTGTCTGAATGCTTAATTACAAGGAGAACGAGACATGGTCAGGAGTTTCTAGCTGTTATTACTGTTCCTGTCTCGGGGGAGTCTACTTCTCTAGGGCATCTCAAAACAAAACATTAATAGGCTCTGATCCTAAACTCACGCTGTTTCTGGGATTGATTTATGGAGGAACAGAAGCAATAATGTAGATGCATTCTGTGCCATGCTACTTTGGCCTTGGCTAAAGGTTATGAAAGATCTTGACAGCAAAAAATTGATTGATGTGAACAAAGGCCTGCCCTTAAAACTGAGCATTCAGAGATGACTTTTTGAGTCTGGTCTTTGGTGAGTGAAGAGAAAACCCAGAGATTTCAGCAGATATACATGTGCATTCAATTTGTCTTTATTTCCATTCATCAGAGTCTGTATTTAAGACCCATAGTCACAAGCCCCCTTGCTCTCCTGTGTGCTTTCCAAGCAAGCATCTCCTATGGAGCACGTACTAACAGGTCTTTGATCAGGCACCACATTGTGTAACTGTATTCCTTTATGTGGACCTTGGGAAATGTTTGTGGATGTGCAAAGCAGCAGTGAGGAAAAGTGTTGGGGTGGGGAAGGATTCACAGCAGGCTTGGCAGTAGCTCTTGAGCTGGCTTTCTGCATACGAGGGTGGGACCTTTGCTAGTACACACTAGTGATAACATCATGCACGAGTAGCATCAAGTAAAGATCAGCCGTTATACTTCTCTAGTGCCTCTTACATGAGACTCTGTGAGTGCCTGTAAGGAGAAAGTTTTTATTCTTATTAAGGCAAGGTAATGTTATAGCTTCTATTTTCAATAATGGGAAAAGATGCATTGAACTGGTGCAAGTCTGCAGGCCTGTCCTGATCTTCAGTACAGAGAGCTGCAAGAGCTTGGTGTTTCAGTGCAGCTGGGTCCTACAGGACTTGCACAAGTTAGTGTGCTGGATGTCAGCACCAGGAAGAAGCAGAAATAACCCCTGTGCTGACCATTACAGCAGCTACCAGCATAATGATCCATTTGGAAATTACACATAAAAACTGTTTGGTTTATTTCTGAATGACTGTGGGAGTGTGTGCGTCTAGTGTGCCTGGTACTGGTAGGGCTTTTCTGTGCTGTGGGATGGCAGGTTGGCAAGCAGTGGTGGAGCTGGTGGTCCTTGACTGTGGATTTTGAAATTCTGTGGAGTGTAGGTCAGCCTTTGCTCTTGTTGAAGGCTGCTCTTGCATTCTTTTGCCTGGAAGATTTCAATAACAGCTAGTAAAGTCCCACTTTTTACCATACAGTATACACTGGCAGACCACTGAAAAGTACCAGCATGCTTCTGTAGAGCAGTAAGGCAGTTTGTTAATGGGCTTTCATTCTGTTCTCTATGGAGAAAAAAATAATAATATAAAACAACCTCATTTTCTTCAGAAGTTCATGGAGATATTGTGCAAGGAGAAGTCGAAGCAGAAGCTGGAGAGAAAAAGCTTAAAAGCTTCCACGTGCATATCTGCTGCTTACTGCATCTTTGTTTAGCCTCGTTTCACTGCAGCCTCTGCGATGGTGAGTCAGCTTGGTTCAGGCTGAGACGTAAACCTCCAGAAGTCCCCCAACGGAGTGCATTCTGTAGAATACACCCAGTGGGAGGCCAAAGTTCACGATGGCAAACCAAGTAGAGTAGCCGTAAAATGACTTCTCCAGTCCATTCTCAAACACAGGGTGAGCCCCAAATGTGGGCATTATCCACAGCTAAAGAGGTGTAAGGGGGGGGAAAAAAAAAGCACAAGTCAGAGGATGGCAAACTGTCTTCTACCTGCACTCTAATCTCAGCACTGGCTCAATTGTAGGAATATTTCACAGAATCACAGAATCGTTCAGGTTGGAAGAGACCTCCAAGATCACCTAGTCCAACCTCTGACCTAACTCTAACAAGGCCCACTCTAAACCATATCTCTAAGCTCAACATCTAAACGTCTTTTAAAGACCTCCAGGGATGGTGACTCAACCACTTCCCTGGGCAGCCCATTCCAATGCCTAACTACCCTTTCGGTAAAGAAGTTTTTCCTAATATTCAACCTAAACCTCCCCTGATGCAACTTTAGCCTGTAAAGAGTATCAGAGGGGTTTCCTTGCTTGGGAAGAGGAGGGAAGTTCCCTAGTTATGCTGCTGACTCCTTGCTACAAGTCAAATGCTGTCTATTAAATTCCTGGGAACTTAACCTCACTCTGCCCCAGGCAGCTTCATCTTTCTACAGAATTTCACCGTTTCTTTGGTCAATTCATTTTCACTTGTTTAAGGCTGCAGTGAAGATTCATGTTGCTTCAAGATTGCAAAGCACATTGGGTGAGTTCCAGTCCTGGAGGCTATTTATTACAAAGACTCACTGCTGGTTCCTCGTATTTCTCCAGCTATCTCATGAAATACCCTTAATGAGTGTAACTTTTTTCAGAGGCTAAAATCCTGGCATTTAAGGGTTTATTAGCTGTCTCCTTCCTGCACCCAGGAAACCTAGCCATATTTGACTCTTAAGTAAAAGAGGGAGCTCAGAATTATGGGAGTGGGGCATTAACAGAAAAACAGTCCTGACTCTCCTTGCTAGTAGGCTGAAACTTTGTGAGCTAAGCCTTCTTGTCTGGAATGGTGGCCCAAAAGGAAGGCAAAGAGAGCACATCTGTCTGTGTATCACGGGTCATCACAACTCAGTGGAGCTGCGATGTGGCAGAGAGAACAATACTTACTATGATATTACACAAAACTAAGAAGAACGAGATCTCCTTTAATGCTTTCCTCTTCCAACTCAGGTGAGAGTAGGTATGGATATAGGATAGAGAAACTCTCCGGAACTCCTGTCCAAGCTCCAGCACGCTCACTCGTCTCTGGTCATGGGCTTCATGATTCTGCTCTTCATTCACTACTACTTCTTTGCCAGGAGAGGGCTGTGTGTGGTCCTGTTCGTTCCTTGGTGGTGGTGTCTCTTCACCAGGTAGCTCTGAAGCCACTGAATGATGCCCAGCGTGTCCTGGATGTCTTGCCTCAATTGCTGCTACAAATGGTTGCCGCTGGAGCCCATCAATTATGAAGATGTTCTGAGTGATGTACTGAAAGATAAGGAGGACAGAATAGGACAGAATGAGACTGTTCAACAGGTCTTTGGGATTGGTGGCCACAATGGCAACAATGGAGAAGTAGGACATGGCAATTTGGCCGAGGGCTGCCCCCATCAGTAGGATCACATCCAGGCTGCGGGTTGGGTTCTTCAGTGTGTCCAGCTCCCTTTTTTCCAAGGCATGGATGATTGTCCCAATGACTGCACTCACACTCATTAGGGGCAGGAGCACAATGTAGTAGGAATAATACATCACGAAGACCTGGTGGTTGGGGGCTGAGCCCGTGGCCTGGATCTGGTATATCATGAAGATGCAGATCCCAATGATTACGGCAGCAGCACCCAGCAGTGGCCCAAAGACCACCCCCTGGAGCTTGAACTTAGGCTTGGTGTGAGGGATATGGTGATGGCTGATGCGTCTCCCCACGTTCTTCCACATGACGTACAGGACGGAGCAGCAGATGAGGCAGTACTCAGTGTTGAAGGGGTAGAGCAGGATGTAGCCCTTCTGGAAGACTTTACAGGTGGTTGTGTTTGGGCATGTGCACGAGTTAGTCTCATTGCCTGGAGGGTGAGAAGAGGAAGGCGACAGTTAAGAGGGAGATGGCCTGAATTTCATGGCTATCTTTGGAAGTTTCTTGTGTGCAGGAACATCAACTGTTCCTATCTCAGTGACTGCAATTAGTAGGAGGTTAAGTGGTTACCACTCAGCCTTCAAGGCCGTGAGGATTCCAGAATAACAGCATTTAGCACGTGCATTTTCCCAAATACTTAATATTCCTTCTGGTCAACATCATAGGTACTGGATGAGAGAGAGACCCCTTCCTTCACAGCAAAGCCCCCTCTGTCTTTACCCTTGGAATAGTTTTCCCTTATTTTTTTTCAGTAACCCCAAAAAGTAAAGTATAGTAATTACATAAGTATCTTCTACTTTGGCAATCTTTTGCTTGCAGCTGATAGGCAAATGTGAACAAAAATGCTAATTTGCGGTGGGCTTTTCCTTTTCTAGCCCTCAGGTCCATGGTTTCATAGCATGTCCTCCCCCTCCAGGTGAAGATGTCTTCCCTGTGCAGCCCTTGTCTTCTAGACAACGTCCAGTAACAGAGAAGCTGCAGAATTTGGGGGAACTTGTTGTGATATCTGAATTACTGAAATTAAGAACTGTTGTCTCCCCAGAGGTCATCTATGTCAGCCTAATGGGAACAGGGATGTGTGGAAAAGAAGCCTTACCTGCCAATCGCTGCTCCACCTCTCGTAGCTGAGATTCTATCTCCATGTGAATGGAGTCGTTGGTCACTGCCAAGAGCCATAGGAGGAGGTTAGTGGCTATGGTCAGCATCAGCCCACACCTGGATGAATAGGAAGGCACTTTTACAGTCTTGCCTGGGGACATTGTTTATGGTCTGGCTGTATGTCCACCTGCCATGAAGTGCTGCCCTTTGCTGCTTGCTTGCATGTGCACAGATGTGTGCAACCATTGTGCTTTTCGGCCTGTTCTGTATATGGGCATTGGTGCATGGCTTTGCACACACAAATATGGGTGTGCAAACCCATATGCATATGTCCCCAGGTGGCCACTTGCAAAGGGGCAGGGAAGGCTCGCTAGTGAAACTGGCCTGGGTCTGGGTGCAGTTGTGGGAGGGAAGGTTGAGACAAGTCCTAGTGATAGGAATGGGGAGGCCACCCCCTACGAATTAGTTGGTCCATGAGCCATGTAGTGGGAAGGTGTTTGGGAACAAGAGGAAGCAACCAGCCATTGAAGGCACAAACAAAAACCAAAGGGAGGTGGTGAGCTCAAGCAGATGGAAGGAGAATGGGTCTGGTCACTTGGTTCTTGCATGATGTAGAATACAGAGTCTGTGTAAGATCAGATGAAGACAGGTCTAGCAGAGACAAGGGGGATAATAAATAGAAGGGAGTAGTTTTTCTAGAGAATTGGAAGGCTTTCTTTTTCCCAGTCGTTGTACCTGGTGAGGTTGTGCTGGACTTGAATGCAGTCCTTAGAGTGATGCCACAGAAAAAAAGCCTGCAAATCAATAACAATAACAACATGAGCAAGCAGGGCGAAGCTGGCAGCGTGCCACACACATGGTGGAAAGGGAAGGGCAGGCGAGAAGGCACGTGCCTGAGTGGGAGGAAGCCTGCCTTGTGCGCCTGGTGCAGGGACACATGTGTACCTGCGTTTCACTGTTGTCACATGTGCTGGCATCCTTAGGTGACTCCAGCATATGTGTGCCTGCACCTAATGCCAAAGGAGGTCTAGGAGATCTGATTTTACTTTTTTTTTTTTTTTTTCCTGTATATATTGGGGTGTTTGCTACTGAGATGGGATCTAGCTTACTTTTCAAATACAGCTTTGGGTCTGGGCAAAAAGAGGCTTGGTATCAAATAGCATAAGCTATCTTTGCACACAAAAGATTTTGTTGGGGAGATGTACTAGCAAGTAGAGAGGCTGCTGTGAAGGTATTTCTGTGAAGTTTCCTCTCCTCTCTCCCTGCTTTGATGCTGTAAAGCAAACTCATCTGGATTCTACAGTATGTCAGGTAGTGCTAGAGTGATGTCTTTCTAAATCTTACTTCTTTGTCTCTTAATCTGGCACGTCAGGAGTGTGTGTGGGTGTCATTTGAAATGACATTTGATACTTCAATATTCATGAGAATGCCTCACATGCACCCACTTTCCCACATCTCCCCACTTCCCCCCACCTCTTCGCCTCCCAGCAATAGGACAGAGAATGAGTGAGCTCCCAGGAAGGTAAGGTGCGTTACCTGGGTGGAAACAAAAAGGATTTCAATGCTGGGGAACACAATGTCCACCTTGGATTTGCAGTGGATTTGAATTATGCTGTAGCCGATCTGAAACACATTCAGGAGGACGCTGAAACTGCCAAACAGCAGCAGTGACCCTGGACAAACGGCAAAAGCACCAGTAAGTAAACAGAGACGTGTCTGTGGAGCATCTGAGCCCGGCTGGGGACGGGAGACTCCTGGATTTGGGTAGAGCTGGTGTCATTCCTGTTTGGAAGTCTTGTGATTTTGAGAGAAGGGGAGAAAGGGAAGCCTGGTTCCTGAACCTGGTTGTGTGTTTTGGCTGGTTTAAGGTGTTGAGACAATGCGAGGTATTTTCCTATGCTTGGATACGAGGTGGAAACAGGGGTTTTGGCCTTTTCTGAGCAATCCAGAGTGACCCAGATAAGCTAATGACAGGTGATGGTTTCTTCCTTGTGGGGAAAACCCAAGATAAATGCATGCCTTGCTGAGACTTTTCGCAGCACCAGCCTGCAGAAGTTGGGACCCTTCCTACTGTTTCTCCCTTTCTCCTTTGACACCTCTCTGCAGCTTTAGGTCCTCAGGTAGATTGCAGCTTTCTTCCTTCAGTTCTCCATGCTTAATTAGCAAGACCACGCACTAATTATAAACTCCCTTATAGACTAGAGGCAGGGCTGTTTAGAGAATTGTCATTTCACAAAGAGGGGCAGCTACTGATGAGAAATCTCCCAGGGAAACCAGGTGTCATTGGGATGCAACTGACTGGGCAGGAATCTCCCCCTGGAAACAGGAGTGCTGTGATCTTAAACAGGGGCGAGGGAAGCAGGGGGCTGTACCGTGCTTAGCTGCTGGGCTGTGGGTAGGAGACGCTTGGGTTGTGCTTTGGGAAGGGACCACAGTGTGAGGTTGCACTGGAGGCTGAAGGAAAGTCAAGTTCAAGGCTTTCCTGGCTGCTCTGCTTCTTCTCTGTGTCATCCACTATGCCCCTGTCTTCCCCCCAGCTTTCCACCACAAGCTGGCAGGGCAGTGAGAGACTCGTAATGCCCTAACTACGTCTCCCGTGGTTTCTAGCTCTTTTAGTAGCTGGGAAAGAATTTCTGTATCTTCCAAGCAGTAGGAGGAAGGGGGACAGCATGAGATGATAAATAAAAGCAGAGTTTACCCCTAATCCAGATCGGCCCAGCGTGAGAATCCCGGTACACCACTGCGTGCGGCTGCCGACTGGTGCCCAGCAGGTAGTAGATAATCCAGCACAGGCACAAGACCTTGAGGATGGAGAGCAGGATCCAGACATCTGCTAGCGTGATGGCCACATGGTTGAAAATCATACTGCTGATGAAGGCGCTGCCCAGAAACACCACGTTCATGGCCAGCAGCCCTGAGAAGAGCTGCCCGGCTTTCTGAGCTTGCCTGTCCCGCTGCTGCAGTGAAGAGCAGTGACGGTACAGCCAGGACTTCTCATAGTGGATCGTGGAGTTGCCTGGTGGGGCTGAGGCCGATCTGCTCTTGCAGTGATGGCAGGACTTTTGCCTTGAGACTTTGTTGCTTGACATGGCTCGTCTGCCTGCGGGTCACCTGCTACGTTGAACAGAGGGAGTTAAAAAGAACGGGGTAGGAGGAGGCGTGCTGAGTTGAGAGGCTGTGTGCACTGTTGTAAAAGCAACTTGTGTGGAGACCTCCCTTACTTGCTTTGCAGCTTCTCTTTCCCTCTCCAGAAGCTGGATGAGAGGGAAAAATAGATTGGTGTTTAGCTCAGGTTAGGCATTAAAAATTTCCTGGTCAACAGAGTCATTGCAGGGCACTGGGAAAAGGCCCTTCTACCAAAAGCTGTCTAGAGACACCTGTATTAAAATGGGCATTTGATGCCTCTGCCCTGCCCCACGAGTACTTGAGCTTGTTGGGACCAGAGGTGCCCGAACCATTTCCATCCTCACCTTTCACACCTCTGTGTACAGCCCTGGATTCAGGTTTCCTCCTTTCTCTTTGTTGCTGTAATGATTAGGTGGGAATGCAGAACAAGCTCAGACCTGCTCTGAAACTCAGAGCTGCTTGATTTCGGTTGCTGGGTCCAACCTCTTCTTTATGTTTTTGGGTTGCGAGATTTACACCGCGCTCTTTGTATGGCTGCATAAACTGTGACAGAGCTGGAGAGGAGAAAAAACAACAACAAAAAACAGAGCATCTGTAAATTTTGATCCAAGCTGCTGGGAAAAGACCCAGCCTGCCACCCCAGACAGCTGAGAATGGGGCAGAGTTAACGCCTGGTTTTCTTTTTCTACTTGTAGCACAGAGGAAAAAGCACAGAGCCATAAGCACACGGACACGGAGGATTTTGAGGGATTGGCCCAGATAAACAGCCAGAGCCTGGGAGCTTTTCTATCCAGCTTTTGGAAAGATCTCTGTAGAAGCATATTGCACACAACAGAGTAATCTCCTTGGCTCGCATGCTGTGATCGGGCAAGAACTGCCTCTCTATAGGTTCAGTGTGTGGGAAGGTGCTTTCACTCGGGGAGCAGCGAGGCTGTGGCTGCTGTAGGGGGTGGCTGGGGTGAAAGCAGCCCCTGAGATGTGTTGGGGTGGGAATTATATGTAGTTGTCCTGGGGCTTTGGGAGAGAAGTCATCTGAAAAGGGATTGAAATTTCAGTGCTTCCCTCTTCCTTTGCATGTGCACGGAGATGCTGTCTCCCTTTGGTTGATGGGGATTCGGTGCACTTCTGCTAGGGGAGATTGATCCCAAACTCTTCCCTGTTTGGCTCCCAGACTCTCCTAGCACAGAAGCAAGTGCCCTTCCCTCTCCTAGGGCCATACCTACCCTGCTCTGGGGGCACGAGAAGAAGCAGAGAGGCCGTGGAATCAGAAGAAGCAGATGGAAACGCATCCAGGCTGCGGCAGGAGGTGCCCGGTGCCCAGCACCCAGACAAGGCTGCATGCAGCAGCCACTTGCTGTGGACCCAGCCCCTTGACCCCGGAGCCACGCGTCGCTGAGAGCAGCCCAATGCCAGCCCTTACCTCCGTGCAGCCTCCTGCAGCCTGCCGAGCGGGACCAGCCGTCGCTGCAGCCCCAGTTACAGCCAACGTTGCAAGCACCCGTTCGAGTGCCGCCAGGATGCGTGTCTCTCCCCGCTGGACCAAGGTGCAGGTAGAAGCCGGCAGGACTGCTCCTTGCTGAGTGTGGCCTCTGCTCTGAGCCCATTGATTTTTTTTTCCACCTTGTTTACTTTGGGTCTATTATTGTCATTACATTAATTACTCAGTGAGAAGGTCTTGGCTCTGCCAAGGGCAGCCAATGGGGAACAGCTCCTTTATACACCTGCTGGGTTGCCCCATGCGAACGGCCTTGGCACAGGATGTGCCAACTGGTAAAACCACAAGCTGCGGTGACTAATGTGTGCCATGGCTCGAGCAAGTTCAAGGCTAATCTCCTGGCATGGGCTTGCTCTGGGGTGCAGAGATGGAGTGCTTAGCTTTGGCTAAAATTCACTCCGGTTCCCCACTCCCTTGTTTTCAGGCAATTACTAAGGTTTTTTCTCAAGTGTGCTACTTCTTTGTCTTTATCCACGACACAGATACCCAAAAGGCAAAACTCAGTCCAGCCTAGGTGCAGGGACTACGCCAATTTGAGGTTCTTCTGGCAGAAAGGCGGCTGCTTTCAGGGGTGATAGCTATGGCCTATAATTGCTGACTTCAGAGCTAGACTCTCATGTGGAAACCCCATAGGCTCAGCCACGCCATGTTGGGGATGCTTTAGGTCCAAGCTGTGCTGTCTCCATTCCCTCTCCTGTTGCATGGCAAATTGATTCTCTCTTGGGATTCTGTGGTTTCATGGTTGGAAATGGGGATTTGGCATTTTGGGATGAGCCGGTGAACCCAGAGGGTCCTGCTGCAAGGAGAGGAGCTGTTTGTGTGTCCCAGCATGAACCCCCACAAGCTCTGGCCTTCTTGCAGCTGGCAAACACGTGAGCTTGGAGTTGAAAGCCAGGAAATGCTTCCAAGAAACCGATAGGGGGTGGAGTGGGTGGGGGAGCACAGGTTATCGTTCCTCGGGATGTGACGAATGGATGGAAAACAAGAGTGAAAGGGGCCTATTGCTCCCAGGTAAGAACGCCCAGTGTGTGCCGGAGCAGCTGTTGTGCTTCATGTCTGCCAGTAAAAGGGTCATGTTTAATGTCTGGATGAGGTGGAGCTAGGGTGCTTTGATCTGGGCGGGTTTTCATGACTACCCATGGCCAGATTTGTTCTGCCTTCCCCTAAAGCATCAGCATCTCCAGCCTGCTTGGAGAACCACGTCCTTGCTCCTTGCTTTGTTGCTCTGGGGCTCCCTGAGTGCAATCAGGCTATCCTTCGGGTGCCTGATCTGGGGACTCTTCTTGTGACCCCATTCTAGAGCTTTGTAGGGAACTGGGATCTCCCAAGAGCTGTTTGGCAGTCTCTTTATTGAACAAAGCCAATGATTTGCATGTGAGGCATTAACAAACCTGGCTGTTTTTTAGTGCACTTGGTTGTAAATTGGCGTGACCCTGCAGAACTGGGAAAGGGAGGCCAGGAGCCTGAATATATCCTAAGGTATGGAAGTTTGGGTGAAATCGGAGGTTCTTCTTTTAAAGATGAGCCTGAAGTAAAATGCTGGGGCCTGCCATGCCCTAGTGATTTTGCCAATGGGACTGTGCATGTGGGCTGCAAAGATGAAGCATCCTTCATAGCCTGACTTTCCTTCACCTGGCTTTGCAGCTGAGATTAAACTCAGAGGTGTAAATCCCCAGGATACTAGTTAATCCTCCAAGTTTGGCCTCTATGTTGAAGAAGGGCGGCTGTTAAAAGTTAAACTTAAATGTATTGACATAAGTTTAACCAAGAGATGCAATCATTAAGTACGCAAATGTGCAGGAGCAGGGCTGAAAGGGAACGGATGAGTTGGACCAACTGGATCAGTCACATAAATCCAGGTGGTTCATATCACTGCCCTGCTCCGGCCTGGAGAAGCTGCCTTTACTTGGAGGCTGAGGAAAAGTTGCTAAATGCCCCTCTGCTATCAGCAGGGTGCTTATTAATGGTGTTATCTGTGCACTTAGCAGTAACAGCACCCAGACTGGGCCAAGCGGATCTGTAAACAGGAGCCAAGGAGGAAGGAGGTTCATGCCTAGCCATGGTGTTTGCCCAAAGGCTTTCTGAGGAATGCTGCGCGCCTGGCGATTCCCCGGCCAGCCCACACCCTTCCTTCTTTCGCCTCTGCTGATAACCGCGCTGGTGACGTCTCCTGCAGGGCCGGTGAATGAGCACCCTATGGGGGTCACGATAAGAGCAGCCTTGTCCCATGTGGGCAGGGAGAGCCTAGCCCTGCCACCCCAGCTCCGGCCTCGTGATGCACAGTTCTGTGTCTTCCCTGCTGGCCCTCGGCAGGGGTTGCTTGGACCTCCTGTGGGCATTGAGGTGCTCCTTGCTGGCCGGGTCGGCGAGGCTGGACCAGTGCCTCGGTCTCTGCCAAGTGCTCCTCCATCACTAGCTCCTGCCCCGGCTCCAAGCAAGCCCCAGAGCAGATCCTGCTTCATGGGCTGTGCCTCGCCTCGTGCTGCAGACCCATCCCTTGTCCCCTGCCTTCTGACCTTCTCAACGCATCCGCTTCCCAGCTGCTGCACTGACAGTAATGATTAACTTTGATTCCTCCCCTGTCACTGACGCACCTCAGAGCAAATCACTCAGATAAAAGAC
>VXAA01002208.1:656559-716754 GCA_013399115.1 Anseranas semipalmata | reverse complement strand
TTTTTTTTTTTCCCCTAATAAAACAAAACTCGCCCTCAAATAACAGATGATTAAGAAGCAGAGGAGGGGATGGAAAGCCTTGGTAGTGTTGGGATGATGACTCAGGTCAGGCCTTGCCTGTGACCTTCCGATTTCCTGCTCTTTGGCTCTGGCCCTTCTCGCTTCTCTCCCTGCAAAGGCCTTGGCTCTGGCACCTTAACGCTGGGCTCCCTCGAGGAACGATTTTATCGGTGGGGTTCAGCGCTCCCCCCAAACCCCTGCAGCACAGCAGGTGCTCAGCCCCCTGGCAGACCAGGGTGGTTTCTGTACCAAAGCGAGCACGGCTGGAAGTTCCTGCAAGATGTGAGAGCCCCTTTGGCTTCTGGTAGCTCTTCATTTGCAACAGCTGCCACTTAAACAGTCACCATGAGGGGTGTCATTGCCCCTGTTCCTAATGAGGGTCTGATCTCTGCTCCCTAACTGATGGCAGGCCCAGCTAGGAAGAGAATAACTCTGCTCTGACACAGCTTTCTGTTCACCCAAGTCCTGTGCCTCAGTTTCCCTGCTTCCAGATGTGGCAGATGGAGCTGATGACAGTGCTTTTCTGCGGACATCTGCCACAAGGTCGTGTGTACAAAGGGCAGCTCTCAACTAACAAGACCCCTTCGTGTTTCTCAGGTATTCTGCATTAGGGCTGCTCTCCCCTCCCGTCCACCTCCCCATCAGGACGAGGCGTTGCTCTGTGTGACGGGGCTGCAAGGAGGGTGCAAGAGGCAGCAACGGAGGAGCCAGTGTGGGGTCGGGCGCATGGCTGCACAGTGCTGGTGGCCAGGGCAGGGCTCAGTGCCTGCCCCTGGGCGCACCCGGCTTTTGGGCCCGAGCCTGGGAAGCAGCTGCGCAGGGACGCTTGGCTGATCTCCGCCAGCCTTGGAGATAATCCCTTTGCACACTGGCTGACCACAGATATCTTCTGCGTAGGCGATCCTTCAGCACACAGCAGGGCCCATACTTGCAGAGGGGTTTTCTTAAGGCTTGTTTTTTTTTTTGTTTGTTTGTTTAGGGGGTTGGGTTGTTGTTGTTGTTTTTTTTGGGGGGGGGTTCTTTTTTTCTTTTTCTTTTCCTTCTTATTGGGCTTTTGGATGCCCACTTTCCCTCTCTCTCTCCTTTCTTGCATGTACAGCTAGGGAAATGGCCATCAGTGAACCCCATCAGCTGCCCCCCCAAGATGTGAGTGTGCGGCTGGAATGCAGAAGAACAACGCAGCCCTGAGCTGTAAACCACTGCCGTGCCTGCACCTGTAGCATGGAGATATCTCAGGTTAGCAAGGGGTCATTGCAGAGTTTGTGGCCTTCCCAGAGTTTTGATTTATTGCAGTGCGATGGCTTGTGGTTGGATATTGTGGTTCCTGCTGATCCGTCACCTTGGAGTGGTTGATCTGGGATTCTAGCCTCCATCAGTGCTGCTTGGGCTGTTGTGGGGTTCTCCCTGCACCTATTCTGAGTTTATTTAGCCCCAGAAGTGCCTCTGCAGTTACTGGTCTCTGTGCTGTTGATGCTCTGCCCTGCCTGGCTTGGTGCACCCAGGCCTGGGGACCTGGGACCGGGTGCTGTTGAGGGTGTGCAGGAGGAAAACCCAGCATGCCCCTAAGGAACCGAGTTGGTGATTGAAGGAGTTTTCTGCTCCGTCAGAGCTCAGCAGCCTGGGGTAAAACAATGTGTAAGGGTGTACGCAAGATTGACGTCTGTGCACCATTTGCGTCTCTTTCCTGACATAACCTGTGACTCCCGCAGTTAAAATTAATAAGGCTTTTGTTTTAGGAAAGGTAAAGTTTCTGGGCAGAGATTGTATCTTTACCAGATCAATGCCAAAAAAAAAAAAAAAGACAAGCCTCTGCCAGGTCGATGAGGCTGGGAGAGGCTGGCTGGCTGCTCCCAGGCTTGCGAAGGGAAGGAGGGACCCACCTCAGAGGTGCTGGATCAGTGCAGCCTTCTGGGGGCAGGGGAAACTGGAACTTATCACATCTTCCCCCCTTGCAGAAAGGCTGCTGGCAGGCAGGTGTGAAGGATGGAGTGGCCAGGCTGGTGTCAGACCTCCCGGGGGGCACCATTCCCTTCCGTTTGGGGGTCTGGGTTTAGAGGGGGAATTTGCTTTGAGATGCCCAGGTTGGCAGTCCAAGCATGCAGCCTGGGCTGTTGGACAAAAAAATCGCATCACTCGGTTTCAAATATCATGATTTCCTTTTATTTTTTTTCTTTGGCAGATGCACATGGCTGTAGGAAAAGGCTCAATGATTTCTGCCACCTCTGCACTGTTCTTTATTTGAACAATAACCTTTGATGTCTCAGGGTACAGACAAAGCTCAGCTGTGCCATTTTGGTACGCATCCTCCCATCTGAGTGATGCCAGGCAGCGTGGGCTTCCCGCGGCTCCGCTTGACCTCTGGACGTGTGGCACAGGGCCCCTTTCTACCACCTGCAGCTCAGGAGTCCTGCCCTGAAAGCCCCCTCAGCCATACTGTGGTTCATGGAGAGCTGCAGGCACCCAGAAACTCGTGTCGGGGCCCCGCTGACCACCGCGGCTGCCCTTGTGCCGGGCTGTGCTCGCAGCCTCAAAGCCCGCAGGGGCTGGTGGCTGCAGTGCAATCAGACCTTGAGGGCAGCGGAGATCAAGGGAGAGGCTGTAGCATCGGACTGATTGCTGTGTCGCAGGGCACAGAAGGTCCCTCTAGGAGTTTAGTGTTACAGTGAAAATCAATAAATAATTTTGTGTACAAAAATGTTCATATATTAAAAAAAAAATCATTATCTATTTAAAAAAGAAAAAAGAAAAATCTCTTCATCATTCTGTATTGCCCGTAGGATCATTATGGCTTGAGCCCTGATTCAGGAAAACTGGGGGGAAAAAGTGTGCTAGGGCCAGCTCAGGACCGCATGCGCAGCTCTCCTGGCAGAGGGGGCTGCTGTGAGCAAGCCCACCCAGCAGCAGTGCCTCGAGAGGAAGGGAAACAGCAGGGGCTGCTACAGGGAAGGGTCGAGAGGACCAATTTAAATAGGCAATACAAAGAGGAAGGATAAAGCATTTCCCAAAGCCTTTGGTGGTCACCAGTTTGTTTTTCACATCTCTGCAGGGGAGTGGTTTCTGACTGGCCGTACCAGAAGGCGAAGCGGTTTCCCTTTCTTTGCCTTCTGCACCTGAGTTAGCTCCTCGTACCACTGGTCTCTGCGTGCAGGCAGGATTGAGCCTGTTTGCAGGCAGACACTGACTGTCCAAAGGGGCCAAGCACCCACCCCACTGGAGAGTAAGTCTCTGCATCCTTTTTTTCCTTTTTTTTCTTTTAAGCTCTAAGAACTTCAAACACACATATGCACATACACACAAAAGTAGCAAAAATAAAATCTGGACTATGGCTGGATGATCTTCACTGACAGTTCAGAAATGCCCCAACACTGCAAGGGGACATGATTCAGGCAGTGCTGGGAATCCCTTGGGACGTCTGGGCAGTCTCCCAGCCCTGGGGCGGGAAGAAGGTGGATTGGTTGAGGAGGATCTCATCTTCCTTGCAAGAGAGTTCTTTAGGACATGATGTAGACCTCCAGCAAACTGGCCACTGCATGCATTCGGTAGAAGATCCCAAAAGGCAGGCAAATGTCCACAATGGCCGGCCACATGGAATCACCATAGAAGTTCAGTTCTGTATCATTGTCAAAGTGGGGCCGGGCACCAAACGCTGGCATGATCCAGAGCTGTTTGAGGAAATGGGAGAATAACGCTGCAGTGAGAAAGGTGTATGGTATAGCAAGCACCTGCACTGACAGCTACTGAGAGATGAGGAAAGAGCAACTTTCTGAGTGTGAGAGCAATGCCAGGAGCCCGTGTTTACATTAAGATCAAGTATTGAGCTAGTGTTGTACTGAAAGAACAGTTTCAGTTCATGCTCAGAGATGGACTTGGATCAAGTACTGAAGCCCTCACCAGGGAAAGAAGTTGAGCATGTCGTGTGCTAGCATGAACCTGGCCTGCTCAGACTCTTTGGGTGGAGCAAGCATGGGTAGGGTTGAGCTGGCAGCAGCTTGGTCTGCTCAGACTCAGCCAGCATATGTATGCGGTTGCGTGGGAGTTGTCAGTCCATTCTTTGTCAGCTGATGTGTAAAGTCAGTTTGAGGACACGATGTGGCTAACTAGCTGGGAATTTGGAGGCTCTCTAGAGATGTAACACATAGCTTGGCACCTCTGAAGGTGCAGCTGTAATGCTACATTTCTTTTGCAGAGACCTGCGTTCCCCATCTGGCAGCCCCCTGGCTGCTCACAAAAGTGGAAACTCTAGCTGGAGTTGTCCATGAGTGTTTCCTCCTCACAGCAACTGTGACCAGGTTTGGACTTCTGGGCCATGGGTTTTAAGAAAAGTCGTGCTGCCATTTCTCAAGAAAACCCAGACTTGACCCCTGGTATTTGTCATTTTACATAGAATCATAGAATCATCAAATGGTTTGGGTTGGAACGGACCCAAAAGATTATTTAGTTCCAACCCCTGAACTAGATCCTTTCCTTGGACCCACCCAACATCCTTTGGACGAGTAAGAGAAGGATTTAATGTATTTTATTGCTTTTAGTAAGCTATTCTACAAATCTACTAACATTCAATGAAACTACTGAAACTGATTCTTTTATACCCACCAATTTTATTGTCTGATATTCTGTTGATAAGTGACGGCCTCTGTCATCATAGCCTAAATTACCTTAACTCCAGTTGCTCTTTTAAGTGACAAGGGAATTGCAGCTGCCTGCACTTACAAATATAAATTCCTGCCCCCTGTGTGGTGGAAGCACAGAAAGGGAGGGGTTTTGTATGGGCCACATCCTTTCCCCCACAGATACTTGTGCTTGCTTCCCTCGCCCCCCCACCCTGAGAAACTCCTCTCTCTGTGTGTACTCACTATGATATTGCTCAGCAGAAGGAACATGGAGATCTCCCTTAAGAACTTCCTCCTCCAGTTCATCCTCTTGGGGGCTGTGAGGGACCGCACGAGGTCAGAAGGATGGGTGGCTTCAGTGCCAGGGGCAGTGCTGGGTGCCAAGGTGCTGCCACTGTCGGGCACACGGAGGGACACTGCATTGACGTTGACGAAGGTGAGACCATAGAGATCCTTCTGGTGAGAACTGTGCTTGTGGTCTTCTTTGGGCGGTTGCCGATGAAGGCCTTCAATAATGAAGATGTTCTGGAAGGTGTGCTGAGCAATCATTAGGAGGGCATAGGTGAGGTTGAGCGCGCTGATAGCGTCCCTTGGTGTGCTGGCCACAATGGCCACAATAGAGTAATAAGAAATAGCGTACTGCCCCAAGGCAGCGCCCATCAGCAGGGCCACGTCCAGGGTCCTGGTTGGGTTCTTGTGCCGATCCATGTCTCTCTTATCAAAGCGGTAGATGACAGAGCCTCCGATGCAGACAAGAGACATCAGGCCCAGACAAACAATGTTGAAGATGTAGTACATGGTGAGAGCTTGGCTCTTCTTGCTGGATTCAGTGCTGGAATTTACCTGCACCTCATAAACAATAAGGACTCCCAAACCACTCACCAGAATGATGAGGCCCAACACAATGCCTACAAAGAAGGTCCTTCGGAAGAGCCTGAACTTCAGGCGGTGAATGTGGTGGGAGTGGTGGTCTATAAAGCGTCCGACGTTCTTCCACATGACATAAACCATGGCAGAGGCAAACAGACTGTACTCAATGTTAAAAGGATACAGCCAGAAGTAGCCGTTCTTGAAGATCTGGCAGATTTGGCTGTTGCAGTTGCATTCCTCAGCTGAGCTACTTCTCATCCCCACTGAAAGAAGATACAAACACATAGATGCAGTGGTACTACAGCAAGAAGCCAGCACTTGTTAGCAGCCACAAGGAACTGGATACTTAGGGTCAGTAAAAACAAGACCAAGGACACTTTGAAAACAAGGACACATCAACCTCAGCTTTGTCGTGTTCGTGTTTTTTTCTGAAGAAGTTAGATAGGTGGCAGGTTAAATCTCTTTTTCCCCTCCCTTCTGCATTCTCATCCCATTTGTCCAGGCCCTTCCACCTTCCTCTCTCCTCTGTGATACACGCTGAAGAAATGAACATTAGGACCTGGCTTTTAATGTACCAACTCTGTTAAAGGAACCTTCAGCTCTAGGTGGGCCTTCTGAAAATGCCCTGATAAAACCTGACCTGCAGATCAATTTCTACCCCATGGGTTCCATTCCTGGACCAGATGGCTTCACAAATGGGCAAATTACCTTTCAGCAGCCATCTGAAGATTTCATCTGTCACATTTTTCTTCAACTTTGAATGTGCTTTGTGAACGGACTCGTCTGTCACTGCTGACATCCACACCGCTAAGTTTGTAGTCAGAGTTAGCATCAAGCCGCACCTGCAGAAGAAGGAGGAGGATCCTGAGATTAAGGCAATGGCTCTGGGCCATGTTGCTCCCATCCACGTTATAGATGTGCACGTGCTCAGAGGGAGTGTGCGAGCTGCCTGAAGTGGTTTGAGGACTCTGTAGTAGTCAAGGCTAGAAATCCTAACCCTTTGCTTTGCTGCTCTCACTCTCTTCCTGCTTTTTGTCCATGCTCATGAGAATTAGCAAAGCCTGGATCCTCATGCTGGTTTTGGAAGAGCTTCTCTATAGGGAATAGATTAATAGGTCTGGGTTGGTCTCCAGTGTTGCAAAAGTGGACAAGATCTTTTTGTGTTCATTTAGCCTGAGGCTTGCCCACTGCATCTTCGTTTTCCCTAGGGAAGCAGAAGTCAGCTATGAAGCATTTCATTTAATGCTAATTATTTAATACTAATCTGCTTGAGTAATGCTCATATTCTTGAACTGGATCCCAGCCCTGCTCAATCCATAGGTTATACACCTCAACCGCTTGAGCTGGGATCTAAGGCTAGCTGGAAACTCAGCAGTTTTAGTTTTGGCTAGCATTAAGGGAGGTGGGATTATCCCCTGGTTGCATCTCAGCTGAGTGAGGGAGTGCAGCAGGTTTGCAGTGCCCAGTTCTTCTGGACCAGGGGGATTCAAAGAGCAGCAGTGCTCACCTGGTAACGTTCAGGTGTACGTGGACGCAGTCTTTGGCAGAGATCCACAGGAAGTACGTCTGGCAAGGATGAGAAGAAACAAGAAAGCTTTGTTGCAAGAAAGCCATCATTCTGAAGTGGGGATCTCTCTTTCACTTTGGTCCAGCCAGGCATAGGCTGTGAGCCCATAGTCCCGGCCGTTTTGTTTGCTGGCTGAAGTGTGTTCTTTGTTCCTCCTGCCTAGTCCCACTGCCATTGCTCTGCCCATGCCCAAGCCCTGTTCTTACCTAACTCATCCCTATCTAACCTCTTCCCTCCTTGGTACTGTCCCAGAGCAGGTGGTCCTCTGTGCAGGGACTGCAAACTGCAAGGCAGTCCCTGTCCTGGCCGTCCTCCTCCCTCTCTGTTCTTCATGGGAAAGACCTGGCCGGGTGCTGCTTAGAGCCTGCAGCAAGTCATCCTGGCATAAATCAAACTGTCACAGGATGGGAACAATTTGAATCAACGCCTTAAAGCAAGTTGCCACAGCTGGAAATTGTTGTGGTCTGCTGGAGGTGATGTTTGCCGAGGTTGGGCTGAACTAAGCCACCCGCATTTGCTGCAGAGGGAGTTGAACTAAGTCCGTGAGGTTGGAGCTCCTTCCCCTGGCGGCTCTGGCCCTCTACCTCTCCGCAAGGCAGAGCGCAGCCATCTCACCTGCACAACCACGAATATTGCTTGCACAATGGGGTAGATTATTTTGATTGCAGACAGGCAGCTGTAGAAGCTGGAGTAATATCCTATTTTGAACACATCCATGACAAGGCTGAAAATGGCGAATAGGATCAGGCCTCCTGTTGAAGAACCAGAATATCTGTGGTTGGAGAGATGTATGCACATGGGGGCTAATGCAGATGGATGGAAGGAAGAAGAAGAACTATTGCCATGGAGAGGCTTTGCTTCTACCTCAGTTTTTCCTCTCCCACCACCCATATTATCTTGGCATCAGTGGAGTCATGGAGTAATTTCGGCTGGAGGGGATTTTGGAAAGTCATCTGGATCCACACTCTATTCTGACTGGGGCTAACAGGTCTTGCAAGGGAAAATGGCAAGGCTGGGAAGGAACCTGGTGTTGTAAAGTACCAAGAGCTCTTGCGGATAAAGGGAGACCCAGCAGCGAAGCCAGCAATAGGAACTAGGAGCAGACCTTCTGAAGCAGGACATGATGCTACACCCCAGCAATCATCAAGGAGACTGTGCCCCAGACGGTTGCTCCTTCTTGTAGTAATTAATGCCCACATGAACTGCTCATCCTGCATCCCACCTCCAGCCTTTGCCCCTGAGAGCTCCTACCTCTCAGCCAGATGGGTCCAGCGTGGGAGTCTTTGCAGAGGATGGCATCTGGGCATCGGGCGGTGCTGACGAGGTAGAAGATGATCCATATGATGACTATCAGCATCATGACAGTCAGCAGGAAGAAGACATCGTAATCATGCACAGCAATTTTCTCAAAAGCCCCGCTGCTCACCAGCGTGCAGGCCAGCAGAGCTAAGTGCACAGCCAGCAGGATGGAGAACATGCGGCCACCCTTTTTCCACACTTCCTTGGAGGCCGGAGTGGAGGGCTGGTGAGGCTGGTGGCTGAAAGATGCTATCTGGCTCGAAGCCAGGCTGGCTTTGTCGTCCTTGTGCCCGCAGCCCATGCTGGAGTTCGGGCGTCTGAGCTCGCTGTCCTTCCGCACAGGCTCCTCAGTCATGGTTCAGCTAATGCCGTAGCTGAGGGTTAACGCTGTTGGGAGGAGAGTCTGTGAATGTGAGGAGTCGCTTCGTTTTGAATAGTCCAGGGCTGGACCAAAGCAAGACATGGTATGAAGAGGAGAGAACGTATCAGAGGAATGGGAAAGACTGAGACAGGAAGCGCAAAAAGAGGGATGAGCTCATTTTCACTCTTTTTCTTCCTGGTTCCCTGAAGGCTATACTCTTGCTTAAGATGCTTTTGCGTGGGGAGATCCCAGGTCAATTTAACCAAGCATGCCTAATTTGTCACACAACGTATTTATTGATGTTTATTGATGCAAGATACTGTAAAAGCACCAGAAAAGCACTCCCAAGATCAAATATCCTGGAGCAAATGTCCGATGTAGTTTGATTTCTAAATGCCAACCACTAAACATTCAGAGAAAACGTCATACTTCCTGGCTAAGAAGCAGGCCACTGAAAGGTAAGAAAACCCTGGGAGTCTTTGGAACCTCACATCGTGGTTAATACCAGTTCCTGCAGGAGTGGTATGAGCTGTGTCTGCTGTCGCTCCCTCTAAAGCCCCTTGTCTGTGCCAGGCTTGGGACTTCACCGGTTCCCTATGAAAAGCCCGAAACACAGCACAGTAACTGTTCAAACTAAGCCATTCCACCAACCTGCTCTGCTGCCTGGAATCCGAATCTCTGCTCTTGCCAGGCTGAGAAGTTTCCCCGGTGCCGCAGTTTGGTCAGCCGAAGAATTTATACCCGTTGTGATGTCTCTGTGATTTATACCATGTCTGGAGCTGACAGCAGTGCTTCGTGGGCTTCTCAGAGAAACTCACGTGATCCATTTTAGGCAATAGCTGATTTTGGGGAAGCAGGAGAGAGAGACGAGATAAGGGTTATTTACCTGGCGAGGGCATGAGGTGAGAGCACTGCTGAGCATGGCACAGACCGCTCGGTCTCAGGGTCACGGTTGCCATAGACAGAGCAAAGCCACCCCATCCAATGGATTTCCCTGCAGGGATTAGATTTCATCCCTTGAGAGAAGATGCTTTAGGCGATGAAATTTTTGGTGATGATTTTGGGCTTGGCTTTCTGGTTAACTGAGCACAGCAAATACTGTGCCTCACCCTGTTTGATTCCCATAGTATGCTCTTAGCCTGCCCCACACAGGAGTGTTTTTGAGGAAAAGGAAGAAATTTGCATTTGTACCTATTCAGTGCCAAGGGCAGCTCAATCCTTTTGCACGACGCCAACAAGGAGGAAGGATTAGCACGAGAACGGAGCAGGATCTGGGGACTGGAATCCGTGTTCCCCTTCGCTGGCACGCTGCCTTTCCCTTTTCAGGGTGAGATCACTTTTCTCCAGCCCTTGGGTGCTTAACTTCTCCCATTTCAAGGAGAAACGAGCCATGGTGCGAAACACAGAGCAGGTGGGATTCAAGCATTCACCAGGCTGGAGGCAAGGGGAGACCTTTTGCTCCAGCTCTTTTACCCTGCTGCAGTATCCCAGCAGGCGAGATGGGGGACCCGGGGCAGTTCTGCCTGGTGGGGACAAGTTTTATTCCTCCCCGAGGAAGCCTCTTTCGGAGCTTTTCCTTCCCGTTTGCAAGCACTTGCACGGGGCTGCCCGTGCTGCGGTCGGATCCGGCCTCGCCCCAGCAGCTCAGCACCCCGAGGACGAGCACCGGCCCCGCTGCCCAGCCCGGGGACACCTCCGTGCGTCCTGCCCGTGCTGCCACCCGCCGGCTGCCGCCTGCGCTGCTGGCTCTGCCCGCCCGGGCTCTGCTCACCCACATGGGTTGGTTTTTTTTGGTGGGGGGGTGAGTGGTTGAGCTGTTCACAGGCTGTTGCCTTTGCCAGGGAAAGCCCAGATCCCCCCCCGTGCAGTGAATAGGAGCTGATAATGGTTACATTTTGTGGAGGTCATTAGAAAGAGTCTGCAGAAGCCAGAGGTGCACAGACCCCCCGGGCTATACGCACTGATTTATCCTCCCTCTTTGGCCTTAACAGCCAGCAACAGAGGAAAGAGCATTTGCTGCCTTGGGCAATGCTCCCTATCCCCCCTGGGAGCCATCGTAAAGCACGATAGTAATAACAAGCTTAATTAGTAATAGTACGAGAATCATTAAATAACCTCAGTAATGAATTGCAGACATTACTACGCTGCTTTTCACCTGAAGGATCCCAGCGGCAAATACCTCTACGTCTGCTGCATCCGTCAGGACTTGCCGGGGAGGCTGAGCGGGTGAGTATGAATCTGTCGATGTGAGTGCACCCTGCGGGGAGCTTACAGGTCTCCCCAGGCAGCCGGCACCGTGACTCAGTGCCGGTCACCCTGGGGTTAATCACTGCAGCTTGTGCAGGTGCACCCGGGGCTGCTTTGGGGCCACTGTTTTTTGGGGGGACACAAATGTCTTGGGGCATTTTCTTGCTTACAAGAACAAGCTGTGTTTCTCTCTCTGGTTTTCCTCCTTCTCGTTCCTCTCTGTTCATTACCTTTCAGCCCTCTCTGCTGCTCTCTTTCAGTCTTTCCCCTTTCCTGTGCTCTCTCTGTTCTCCTTTTCTCAGTGCTCTCCCAGCCCCACCTGTGCGGTGGTTGCGTGCAGTCCTAGGGCCTTGGTGGTGGACATGGGCTCAGTCCTGGAGCCCTCCATCCCCGGAGCCAGGCACGCGGCTGGCAAAGCACCCGGCTCCTGCAGGGCACGGCAGGGGCTGTGCGTGGAGAGGAGCAGGAAATTCCTCCTCCCTGACAGCGTGGCCCAGGGGCTGCGATTCACTGTGTGGCACAATGTGCCTCGACAGCCACGTGCCTCGGTCAACGTCCAGGCTCGGCTCAGCGTCTCCCAACGGCAGAGGGTGCCGCGGGCCCGGGAATCCTGCAGGACCTGGCCTGGGGTGGAGGCACTGCCTGGGGCGTGCGGCTCCCTGCAGAAATTTAGTGTTGGTATAAAAGGTGCCAGAGGACGGATGTGGCCCCTCTAGCACATCAGAAGTACTGAGACACGGACAGGAACAGTTTGGGGCTCCTGCAGGTCCCTGCTGCTCCCCACTCCAATGGGGCTGTGAGCACAGGCAGGGGGGCTCCTGCTCCATCAGCCCACGCTTCCTCCTGTGCCCCACTGACTGCGATGGGGGGCCACGAGCGTGGGCTATCAGGCAGGGGACGGCCCGTGAGGCTTTCTGGCTGCTCCGCTTAGGGGACGTTTAGACCTGACGAGCTGTCGCTGAGCGTCCCTGCATCCACAGCGCTCGGCTGAGCCTGGCACAGCGATGCTGCTTAATTGGGGCTTTTAATGTGCTGCGGAGCTGGTGCGTGAAAGGTTCGCTGTGAAGGGCCACCAGTGCCGGAGGACGTTTAGGACCCAGGGGAAGCACTGGAGAGCGTGGCTGGCTGGGCTGGAAGGAGTTCCTGCCTCCCCGGCCAGGACATCTCAGGTGTCCTGGTACGGCAGAGCTGTGCGAGGTGAGCTGGGCCCTCCTGGCAGTTCCCCTTCCCCATGCCCACCCTCTGAGCCCCCCGCGCACCCATGCACTCGCCCAGGGACCGCTCCGCACCATGAACGACCAGTACCACCGAGCAGCCCGGGATGGCTACCTGGACCTCCTGAAGGAAGCCACCAAGAAGGACCTGAACTCACCGGACGAGGATGGCATGACCCCGACCCTATGGGCCGCCTACCACGGCAACCTGGATGCCCTGCGCCTCATTGTCAGCAGAGGGTGAGCGCTGGTGGATGCTCGGTGCCGTTCCCCGGGGACAGGGTAGCTTGGACCCCGGCTTTCCCCCTTCCCTGCTCCCAGGTCTTTAAGTCTGATCCTATGCTCCTGTTGACCACTCTGGGTTTTGCCAGCTTCTCTGAGCCTATAACTGCCCCATGGGCCTGCTCCTGCCCCTAACCCTGCCTGCAGCTCCCCAGGTAGGGCTGGGTCTCCCCTGCAAGTGCCTTGCAGTCCCGAGTCAGGTCCTGTAAGGACAGGCAGGGCTGAAATGCTAGCACTTCAGGTCACTGCCACAAAGCCAGCCCGTAGCTAGCCCTTCTAAATGAGGGGACAGAGACAACAAGCGCTCCTTCTGTCCCACAGAATGCTCGCACAGGGGAGAGACGTGTGCCGTGCCAGCTGGCAGTAGGGGATGCTTGTCTGTCCTACCCAAAGCAAGGTCTGAATATGTGCCCCACCAGCAGCCTGTTTTGCACCTGGAGCCTGGGAAATTTAGGAGCAGATCCCCCAAGAGCAGATTTCTTCCAGCCCAGCCTCCCCAGCGGGGCTGCTCCATGCTGATGCCTCTCTCAGTCCCTCTGGCTGGGCTACCAGATCTGAGGGTCTCTGGCACCATAAGCATGGATGTGAGGAGAGAGGGGAGTGGGACTGGGAGGGTGTTATGCTTCGGTGTGGGGGCAAAGCTGTACGAGGTCTGTGCTAAAGCAAGGTCTGCCATACCTATTCCTGACTACATGGCTCTCTTCTTCTCCCTAACCTGCGGAACACGTGCCAGCACTTCATTCCTGCTCTGCATGGCTTTTCTGAACCCCTCATCCAAAGGCATCCAAGGTGGGGTGTCCTCTTCCTCGTGCTGTGAAATTGGTGGTGGTGCTGATTTTGATGTATTTTTTTTTCCAATATCGAGGAATAGTGCTGGGGTGGGGAGCCTGCACGTACACCGCACCTCCTGGGATGGGCTTAGTGCTCCTTGCTGGATCGGGGCTCGAGGGGCCACCACGCTGAGATTTCCCTGCCTCCATCCGCCCTGGGCTGTGTCTGCAGCTCTCCCTTGTATGAGATCGGCTGCATCTCCGCTGGGCTCAGCATCTCCTGAAGCTCTGGTCCACTGGTGTAAAACCTTCAACCCAGCCTGCTGTGTTTACAGGCAGAGCTCTGTGACACATTGCTGCCCTTCCATTGTAAAGCATTTTCTCTTCAGATCCGGGGGCCAGAAGGGCTGTGTACAATTGCTTTGAGAAGTCCTTGAGTGCCTGGTGCATTAGGGGAATGCTCAGGAAAGGACGTTTTCAGAGTCCAGCAGGGAGAGGGGAGGTGATGCTGCAGGAGGTGATGCTGCGGGATGCTGCCCAGACCTGCTGCTCCCATGTGCACCCATCGCTTGATGTGTGACAGCCAGTGAGGTCAAGGGGGGGGCTGTGGGACTTGTTGCGTGCAGCTCGGCAGTGATTGTGCCCAGCACTGTTAGAAAATGCGCAAGATGGAACCAGAAATCTGCTCTGAGCTCTGGGAAACTGCCACCAGAGAGATGAGGGCAGGAGCTCTGGGGATGAGACCCTGACATGGGAAATGGTTCCAAAGATGCTTTGATGGCCAAGAGCCTTTCTGGAGGGGCTTTTGTCCAAAGCCTGCCCAGTGCTGACCCACACATCCATGCTAGCAGTTCTGGCCTCTCCACAAAGTCCAAGGGCTGCTTTTCTGCAGAGGGGCCCCTTTTATAAATTCACATTGGATTAAAAGGTCCTCGTGGATGTGTCTGCGTGCAGCTTGGCCGCTGTTTAATTAACAGCCCAATATACATTTGCTCCTGACAGGGAAAATAGCCTGGCAGAGGCTCAGTGCCCTTTAGGTGATGGATGGTGAAGCAAAGCGCTTGTCTGTGGGGCTGCAGGGCGCCTTTACAGGCGTGTGTTCATCTCCGTGTGTCGGATCCTTGCCCAGCACCACGTAGAGATCAGCGAAGCCTCCTCGCCCCTCCATCCAACGCTGGATGCATGAGAAACAGAAAAGTTCCCAGGCAGGGGTGCCAGGGAGGGAAAATCGTGCAGGCTCCAGGGGTGAGGGGAGATAGGGGGGGTCTCGGGGGCACCTGGAATTACCCAATCCCCCTTGCCACCACTGGGCAGTGCTACTGGCACCCAGACCAGCCGGCAGATCAAGCGCTGCAGCCAGGCTGTTCCTAAATGCCCCAGCAAGGCTGTGGGGACAAAAATCACTGCTCCTGCCCCGCCTGGCTGCTGGCATTTAGGATTAGCTCGGCTCTGTTGTCAGTGAAGGAGCCTCACTCACGTGCCTGCGCATTCAGCAGGTGGGGGTGTGGGGCTGAGGTGGGGAGGGGGAATTAAAGTCCAGCAAATCCATTGGTGGGTCCTTGAGGAAGGTTTGTCACCTCACCTTACAGAGAAGGGGAAATGAAGCGGGCTTATTGCTCCGTCCAGGCTGGAGCAGGAGAGACCGCGCTGTAACGGCCGGTGACGTGTCTGTGACTCGGTGCCACTTTTGCAAGGGGATGGAGAGAGGGGACAGGACGGAGGAGTTAGCAGCGCCTCATCCTTCTTGTTAGCAACACAAAAAGCCTTTTTCTTCCTCCTGGCTGGGCTCCAGTGAGAGAAACAAACTCAATTAACGTGACGGCTGGGAAAAGAGAGGCTAGCTGGCATTTAGCGTTGCAGATTTTCAGAGGCAGTAATTCTTCAGCGTGGCTCGTTATGCACTGCCGTGGCAGCGATTGGCATCCATCCAGCTCCAGGTCCCCAGGGGGCTGAGGGCCTCCGCGGGGAGCAGCGGGACTTTCTTGCCTTGGAGCGGCCCGGAGGAGAGCCGAGGATGTGTCTTTCCCCCAGACAGGTCAGCAGCCGGTGCTGTGCCTCTGCGCCGTGGGGCCGGGGGACCCTGCTGGTGGGGAGCTTCCCACTAGCCTAACCTAAAGCAGCTGGTGCTGGGTTTTGGGGGATCTGAGCTTTTTGGAGAAAAGCTGAATCCTGGACTTAGCACCACCCGGACAAAGTTTGGGATGCAGGACCTAAGGCTCTGCTGTGGGTCCCAAACTCATCTTTTCTGCTCGTTGCCAGGCTTTGCTTGTGTCATTGCCCTGACTGGCTATGCCGAAGCTGGTTGGCTTTTCCTCAAGCCATAAATGATTTTCTCCTCTTCCCATAAAGAACCACGCCCCATGTTTTGCAGGAGCTAGCTGGCTCCCGGTCAGCGGCCCTGATCCTTCCCACACCTCCGTGAGCATGCCTGCTGGGGGCTGAGCCAGCCCATTGCTATCAGAGGAACTTCACACGTGTGGCCAGGGAAGGACGTATGTAAGTGCCAGTGGATTCCCAGGTTAATTGGGATCCTATGGGAGAAGCGGAGGGGAAAAGCCGGCAGGAAGGGAGTGAGCGTGCGCGTCACAGTGAGAACGCAGTGACTCAGGAGATGCACACGTCCACCCAAGGGGCTCAATTAACAGCGTTTTTAATAATGATTATTACGGCAGTTGACTCAGCACTTGAAAACGCTTTGAAGTTGAGAAGTGCTGTGCTTCACACCTGTTATTAAAATACGTTCCCACTTAGTGGACCCTGCAGTCAGCATCTGCTGGTGCGCAGCGCCCTCGAGGTGAAGTTTTGCTCGGACTGGCACCTGCCAGAGGGAGGGCCTCGTGTTTATTATCGGTGCCGGATCAAACACGTCTGCTTTGCAAGTCACTATTCTTCTTTCCTGTTTTTTAGTGCCTCCGGCAGACATTTATGGGACAAAGGGACCTAGAGATCTAATTTTGCTCTAATACTTTTGTTTCTAGATGGTGGAAATGTCCAGGGAAAGCTGGTTTTGATGCTCTTTCCTCTCACTTATTCTCTGAGGCAATGAAAAGCATGAGCAAAACAGGCCTTCAAATGTGAATCCCCCAAGACCTCTCTGGCTTTGCTCTTTGCCAGCCAAACCAGGCAGATATGAGAATGGGCCCTGAGAGGTACGTTACGGGTGAAGCGTGCATACACTTGCCTTGGGGAGCAAGATTGATTCCGGTGAGCCCGCTGCTAAGTCCCTGTGCAAATCACCAGTCCCTGTACACGTGGGGACCCTCCTGGTGCCCTGGCTCATCTGCCTGGACCTGCGGGAGCTGACACACACGTATGTGCCCATCCAGAGCACACGTAAACAAGCGAACGACCCTTCACGTGCTGGAGTCCCACCGCCAGCCCCGGCAGTTCCAGTTTCACTGGCTCTTTAATCCAGCTCCATCAATAATTTACTCCTCTCTTGCAAATCATCAAATATTTATCCCCCCATGAATTTCCCAGCCTGAACATGTCACTACGAGGGTAGAAGGGAGGGCTAGGGAGTTACCGCCCCGGGAACTCGGCATTGCCGCAGGACCAGCAGCTCTCCTCTCCTGCTGGCTTCATGGCTCCTTAATCCCCATAACCTCCCTGTCCTTATCCTCCCTAGCACCCTTGCAGGCCTCATCTCTGAAGTCTTTCTCTGCTTCTATGAGTGATGTCGTAGGATGTTCTGGATACAGAAATCCTGCAGGGTCTGTGGGGCTTTTTGGTGCAGTTCCCTTACGTGGTTTTGAACCATTTGACCAACTGTTGCTGAATTTGCCAGCAGGCTCAAGTTGTAGACTTACTAAGTTTCTACAAGTTTTGTGAAAATAGGTGTGTGTTGGAACCTCGTAGTGGCTCTCAGGGAGTCCTGTTACTGGGTCTTGAGTTGGGCACTGGGGATGAAGGTGTGAAGCAGCACAGCTGGCAGCAGAAAGAAGTCCCTCAGCTCTTGTGATCTCCGCTGTCCTTCTCTGACGTACTTCTTATCCTCTCTCAAGTGAGAGGGGCTGTAGCACATGTGGGGTTTGAGAGAGGGCTCTGGGCTCTCCTGATCCCAGCTCTTGTCAACACAGGAGGCAGCCAGGAGGAAAGTAACATGGGCTGAAGGTCTCAAGTGTGCATTCACCTTCTGGACTTCTGGTTCCACCAAGACGTTTACTCTTTTTCTCTTGAAGGCCTAGAGAGGGCAACCCAATGTCTCAGCTGGCTGAACCCTCTTCCAACTGCTTTCCTGCAGGCCTGGGCTTGGAACTCAGGAGCTCGTGGTGGAAGAACAGTGCTCAGGTCCTCTAGAGCTCATTGGGAAGGGTGGTGAGGAAACGGGCAGGAGCTGTGCTGAGTCACAGCTCTGCAGAGCCCTGATCCCCTGAGGGGAGTTGCTCTTGAGGGTGGTGGAGCTGCACAACCTTAATAAAAGGCTTTGCCTTATCCATGTGCACGCAGGAGAGCGCCTTGTTGACTGATACTGCTGCTGGCTGCATCTCATTAGCACACTCGCTCGAGCGAAAGCTGGTGCCAGCAGGGGTGTGAACTCTCTCTTGTTTCAGCAGATCATACATGCAGAGGAATGTCAGGAGGACGAAGTGTCCTGCAGTCCTAGGTTCGTGTCTGTCCCATCACAGGAGGCAGGAGATGTGGGCAAGCAGTCGTGCCCCATCAGCAGCTTGCTGGGGAAGGGGCCGGCATGATGTGAGAAGAGATGCTAATTGCATTAATCAAGTGTCCAGCTCTTGAGGAGTGCAGAAACCTAATCTCCACTTTCTCTGAAACTGGATTCTCAGGATGTGCTAATACCAATGCGCTTCGAGCCATGCAATCGAAACCAAGCGTGGTACGGCAAAACCCCCCACAAAACCCCAGCCTCAAGGCCAACGCCAGCAACCTTGCTCTTATTCTCTCCTGAAGTCATGTCCTCTTGTGCCCTGGAGTCCCCCAGGCACAGATGGACAGGAAGGTGGGAAGGCGCAGCAGCTGCTGGGTTTCAGAACCAGCACAGAGGACGGCCATTTTGTGGCGACGTTACCATCCTGGTGGGACACCATGCTGTCCCACCCAGGGCGTGGTGTATTTTGGGATGTCTCTCTGTGGAATCTGAATGAAGCCATGGTGAATGAGGGTGGAATCTGACTAGCATTTAATGGGGTGTTTGAGGTTTGAAATTTTAAGGCCTGAGCTGGAATCAGCTTCAAATCTCAGTTCTGGGTTAATCAGAATCTGGCCTGTCTTCCTCCAAAGACTGGTTTGGTGCAGGAACACATGTCTCCTGAGAGCTAAATTCAAGTCATGGGAATTACTACAGACTTGTCTGTCAGGCACATGAATCCATGCCATTGTACACTTCACCAAAAGACTTAAAATTAGGTTGTGGAAGGGGAGAAAAAAGTTCATTGTGCTGGTACTGATTTGCCCTGCACAAGTGCAATAGCTTGTTCTTTAGGAAATACCTCAGTAGAGTCTGTCTGCCTGCTAACCAGTTCCTTTCCTTGCTGTCTAGGGGGGATCCAGACAAATGTGACATCTGGGGGAACACACCCCTTCACCTGGCAGCAGCCAACGGCCACCTGAACTGCCTTTCCTTCCTCATCTCTTTTGGGGCCAACATCTGGTGCCTGGACAACGACTACCACACCCCTCTGGACATGGCAGCCATGAAGGGGCACATGGAGTGTGTGCGCTACCTGGACTCTATCGCTGCCAAGCAGAGCAGCCTCAACCCCAAGCTGGTGAGCAAACTGAAGGACAAGGCCTTCCGGGACGCGGAGCGGAGGATCAAGGACTGTGTGAAGCTGCAGAAGAAACACCATGAAAGGATGGAGAAACGGTACAGAAAGGAAATGTCGGATAATTCAGACACTATGAGCTTCTCCAGCTATTCGAGTAGCACTTTAAGCAAGAAGTTCCAACACATGTCTATGGTGACTTCCCTGCCATACTCACAAGCCACCATCCATGGCACAGCCAAGGGAAAGACGAAAATACAAAAGAAGCTAGAGAAGAAGAAGCAGGTGGATGGGACGTTCAAGATCTATGAGGATGGGAGGAAAAGCGTGCGGTCTCTGTCTGGCCTGCAGCTGGGGAACGACGTCATGTTTGTGAAGCAGGGCACATACGCCAGTCCCAAGGAGTGGACTCGGCGTAACATCAGAGACATGTTCCTCATGGACGAAGACACCGTTTCCCGTGCCATAAGCGACCCGGGTTTGCACATGGACTCGGCCCACTCAGAAGTCAGCACCGACTCTGGCCATGACTCCTTGTTCAACCGCCCCGGGCTGGGCACCATGGTGTTCCGGCGCAACTACGTCAGCAGCGGGCTCTTTGGGATCGGCCGGGAGGACGCTGGCACGCTGGGTGAAGGCAACACAGATGGGGTAGGTGTCAAATTGCGGAGCCGCCTGCAGCGCTCGCCAAGTCTCAACGATAGCATTGGCAGTGCCAACAGCCTGCAGGAGAGGAACACAGAGGAGCTACCCTGGGACGAATTGGAGCTGGGCTTAGATGATGATGACGAACCAGACACCAGCCCCTTGGAGACATTTCTGGCTTCCCTGCACATGTTTGAGTTCATCTCCATCTTGAAGAAGGAAAAGATCGACTTGGAGGCCCTTATGCTGTGTTCAGACAATGACCTGAAGAGCATCAATATCCCGTTGGGCCCCAGGAAAAAGATTGTGGATGCCATCCAGAGGAGACGGCAGACCCTGGAGAGGCCAGATGTCATTGTAGACACTGAACTGTAAGTAGGAGATGGGACCACTGAGTGATTAAAACTTTCGGCAGGTGGAGATTTGGATAATGTAAGGTCTTGTTTTCAACCCACTTGGAAAACTAGGAGTCCAGGTAACCTCAGTGCTTCTGTGTGTGGGCAAATTCCTGCTTGTGTGGAAATGATGAGAGTTCAGAGAGGTGGCAATAGCATTTGTTACTCAACAGCCCTCATGTGGCTTGGCAGGACGTGAAGTCCTTGTTTTGTTTCATAACTTGTATGAATGCAGACTGCTCTGTGGTCTGATTCTTCTGAGTCCCTGTAGCTGGGATTTTCAACCACATGTGCTTGCCTTGACTCTTCACCTTTTGAAGGCATTAAGAAATCAACCACGGTTCCCCAGTGGGAGCAGGCTGAGGGCATTGCCCAGTGGCATTGACAATCCTTCCCCAGGTGCTTCAGATCTTACTCAAACTTTTGGAGACTGCATTATATGCGTTGGAGTTGTTCCTCTTTTATGGTGTTCCCAGGGTTTGGTTGGTTTGGTTTGAAGGACCACATGCCTGCTATTGAGGTGAACAGAAGGCATTAGTGTGGGTCTCCCCAGTGTCACGTCTGCTGACACCCCAAACCACTGTGTTGTTTGGGCTTCCCAGCCTTCAAATATCTCTGTGTTTCTTCCTGGTTTTACCTGCTTCCAGTATAGCTCAGTCTTGGATCCCCAGGGCACTGATAGACTTTTCTCTTTCCTTTTGCAGATAGCAACAGCAGCATTTTATTTTATTTTTTTTTTAATGAAACAAACCCAGTTCTAAGTTGCCAGAAAACACAAGCCAGAGACTCTCTTCCTGGGGCAGCTGAAAGCTGCAGCCATCCCCATCCATCCCTCCGAACTGCCCTCCTGCTCCCTTGTTCTGCTCCCCATCCATGGGATGCTCCTGGGCGGTACCTGGCGCGGAGGACGGCTGCTGAGATGGGACCAGGCAGCTTCCACCTGCCAGCCTGAAGGGATGGTGGTCACCTGCTCGCTGCAGGACCAAGCGTGCTGCACGGCTGGCTAGGGCACTGCACAGTCATGACCATGTGAAGCCATGAACAGAAGGAGCCATGTGACGGTATTTCCAAAGGGACCCAAAATAAATAATTACACCCATTCTTTCTCGAGCAAGTGGTTGATTTGGGGAGCTGGGTGGAGGAGCAGGGGGCTGGGGTGTCGTGGTGTCTCGCATGGTCCTTGGTTGCTTTGGTATGTTGCTTGATGCTGTGTTTTCAGAAGGGAGTTTTGCTTACCTTGGTTTGGGGCTGTTCAGCTTGAGACTTGCCAGCCCCAACTTTTGCCAGCCCCAACTTTTGCCAGCAGGTGCTCAGCACGTCCGTGAGTCCGGTCCGTGCTGCCTAGAGAGCGATGATCTGAAATGAAGATGCCGCTTCGAACGTGTTGGTAGTTGCCTTTCACTGCGCCAGTCAGATGGCCGTCCCATGGAGGCAGTGTGTCTGTCCCATCTCTCCAGGGCGCTCGGCTGCAGAAGCAGGTTGTGGGAAGGGCCTGGGCTCGCACCCGCGGGAGCTTCCCAGAACCGAGTGCAGCACTGGTGGATATCACAGCCGGGATGCAGCAGGGAATTGGTCCAAGTGCGCCGACACATCTGTGCTCAGCGTGTAGCCCAGCTCTGAGCCATAGCACTAGGTGTTTTATGCATGTGTCTCACTGACCGTTGCACTCAATTTCTGAGCTTTCAGCTCCCAGCACCCACTGCAGCATTTTACAAACGAGACCCATGGACGGCTCCTGGGTGGAAGGAGCATTTCTGGGGTGCAGCAGCAGGCTGGGGACCATCGGCCTCCCCAGTCTCACACCTGGGCGGTAACACAGCCTAATGGGAGAGTCAGCAGCCCTGTGCATTACAGCCCTGGTGCAGGGTGCTGGCAACATGCTGTGATGCAAACTTCTGGATTAGAGAAATGCTGCCTGGATCACCTTGGTTCTGGAACAGCTTCAGGTGAGATTGCAAAGCCACAAATGCATGGAGTGCCACCAGGTAGCTCACAGGTTATTTACAGATGTACGGCACCGCTCCGCTCGCCATGGAGGCAGCTGCAAACTGGATCACAGCAGGAATAAAACTATGGATCTGATGACCCCTTCCAACCCTAGGCTTAGCCCACAAGCACTGGAAGGTCTCCTGGATCTTAAGAGATCCAGGCTGAGGTTTAACTTTTCTCCGGGCAGCTCACTGCTGTTGGTCACATCCTGGCCTGCCCTGTTACAGCGGCTGCAGCAGCTGTCCGAGGGTGTGCCCGCTGCTGCAGAGCAGGACCTGGCCTCCTGCCGGTCCTTCCAGAGAGGAAAGCCAGACCCAGCCTTTGCGAGAAACGCTGCTAGCTCCGTTGGGGCACAGGAGTGCGTTTTAAATCCTGCCCCTAAGCAGAGGGCTGCTTGCTCAGCCCATGGGGAGCTGGAGGAATGGGCTCAGGTACAGCTGGGTTTATCCAGCCTCATCTCAGGGATGCACATGTGAAGGAATAACCGGAGCACGGTGACTGCTAGCAGGCACCATGTGCTCACCCCAGCTCTGCCTGGGAGCTGGCCACACTTGTCCCTTTTTGGCTGTGAAGGCTGGGCTTTCTCTTTCCATTCATAATGGGGTCAGCACAGGCTGGAGCTGTAATCAGGCGGCTTTGTAAAGGCGCCTCAGGCCAAAGCTGCCCTTTGCCTTTTTAAGTATTTTTTTAAGAGTTAAAAAAGCTTTTTGATTTGAAATAATTAGCCCTGCATAACTCTTGGCTTGCCTTCCAGGCAAAAGGGCGAGCAGTCACACGTGCTGGGCTCTCAGCAGGGCTGCACAGGCTGAGGCTTTCCTTGGTCCCTCTCCGAAGCCCAGGCTGCCTGCACCGGGGTGCCTGGCTCGGTAATGTCACAGCTCCCTCTGCCGGGACCTGGCCCGGGACAGCAGGATGGGACCCGCTGCCAGCTGGGTCTGCAGGGTGGTGGGGACACGGCGCGGCTCTGGGACGGCCACCAGGACCCACTGCGAGCAGCGCCCGTAACCCCAGGCTGGTGTGCAGGTGAGATGGTGGTGGGCAAATCCATCCCCTTCCCCGCACATTTGTGCACGTTCGTTCATGTCCTCTGCCCGTGGCACGCTGGTCCCTCTCCTGCCCCAGATACATGGCACCGTGAGCCAGCTCCTGCCTCTCATTCCCCTTGGGGGGTGAATCGAGCCATTGGGTTTGTGACGGATGCAGAGGGGTCCATCAACCGTTGCGGTTACTCCAGTGCCGTGGGTACCGGTTTATCCCAGTGGGTGTCAAGCAGTGGTCGGTTGGCTGGGCACCTGCTAGGGCCCATCGCAGGCCAGGAGCAGGGGGTGTCTGGGGGGTGTCAGGGGTTTCACACTCACTACCTCTCCCTTGTTGTTTAGGAGCACCTGAGCAGCTGCTGATGTCACACTGGTGCTGATAGGGATACAAAGATCCCCTCTCCCGACTTGTCCTTCCTCCGGAGAGCTGGTGAAAAGGTTGGGCTGAAAAGGGATGTGACGGTACCCAAGTGCCATGGGCCAGGTCCCCATGGAGCTCAAAAAGAGACCAGAAATGCTGCAAAGATTGCCAGGCCCCATGACCCGTGTGGTCACCTCCACGACCGCAGGGACAGACTAAAACCAAGCTGTGGCATCAACGCTCTTTGAGCTCGGGCACATTGCTTGGCCGTGGCTCCTCAGTTCTGACCAGCGCATCTCCCACAGCGCACACGGATGCAGCCTTTGCAGGGCAGGGTGCTCAGTGCCCCTGTCCCGGGAGGTGTCCCCTGCTGTCCTGCAGCAGCCAGCTCAGCCGGGCTGGTGTGCTGCATCCTGCAGTGCTCATGATGGAGCCGGGCTCTGCTCAACCCTGGGACATGGGGAGGGGATGTGGCTGTCCCCTGCCCCCTGGCACAGCCAAGCCCTGTTGCTGCTTGGCAGCCCGGCCTTGGCAGATGAATCTCACCGGTGCTAATTGCATCTCCTCTGCTGCTGAGATCAACAAGCTCCTTTTGGAGTGGGTGCTTGTGAAAGCAGGGTGGAGGCCAGGGCTGGCACACCCTGGAGAACACCCTTAAATACTCTCCCAAACAGAAACCCAGCCAGGCGGCAGGTTTCCCCGGCCCCGTGCTGTCGGCAAGCAACACGCGCCTGCCCGCGGCACCTGGGTGGCCGGACCCAGCAGGGATCCATGAAGCTGGGTCCCTTAATGCCCCAAGCTGGGAACACCAAACCTCCCCGTGCTGCTCTCTGTGTTAAACCAGGCTTCCCGGCAATGCCAGTCCCCTGGTTTTAGCTTGGACATGTGAGCGGAGCCAGCACGGACACCTGGTCCCCGAGCTGCCTGTGCGGGACAGCCCCGGCTCCTCTACCGAAGGAGCATCATTCACAGGAGCGAAGCCAATGCCCAGGCTGTGGCATGGCCACCACGAGGGTGATGTGCCAGCACATGCTGTCACTCAGGTGCTTTCCTCTCTCTGTCCTGAGGTGCTGGGCCCCCAGACCATGGTCTGGAAGAGGGAGAAGGCAGGTAAGGGTTTTGGGGATGGCTGGAGCTAAGCGCTGGTGATGATGGAGATGCTGGGTTGCAGGCACCAAGCGAGCGTTGCAGCATCCCTGCTTGGCTCCCGGGTACCGCAGGCATGGCTCAGAGAGGGTCTGGAGCCACCAGCAGCAGAGCCAGGGGCTGTGCCATGCAGGGCTGCAATGGGAACCAAGAAAGGCCATCACCCATGGGACACCAGGTAGGTCCCACAGCCGGAGGTGACCACGCGGAGGTGGAGGTGTCTCCCTTGGGCACCAGCATCCAGTCCCCAGCCCTGCCCGATGCTCCTCACCTCACCTGGGGCTGGTGACCACCGGCAGTGCCAGTCGGAGGGTGACACTGGGGTCTGGGACCTGCCAGGCCGGCATGCGCACTATTTGCTTAATGATTTCCTGCCCATCCCACCAGGGATTCACTTCCTGGCCGGGCGGTTGAGTAACGCTTGTCGCAGGTGGGAGGGGGGCAGCCGGGACGGAGGTAGGGGCATGGGGGGGTCCGCGCCAAGCACCCCCCGGATGCGACTTTGCGGTGCCAAACACGCCCCAGACGCAGCTTTGCTGTGCCTCGCGCAATGCCCCCCGCTGCAGCGCAGCGCTGGATGCGGCCCCAAGTGCCACCCCTTGTGTTGGGGCTGGGTTTGGCCCTGCAGGTGCCGATGCGGCACCAATATGGCCAGGGCTGGGCGGAGCACCTTGCAGGGGCTTGAAATGGCTTTGGGACCCTCTGTGGCTGGTTCCCAAATCCAGACTGCCCACAAAGGCAGGGACGTGGGCACGGCTCAGTGCCAAGGGGAGAGGGAGCTGCTGAGCGGGCGGTGAAGGCAAGAGGAGATGAGCAATGTTCAGTTTTAGTGCTGGCTTTGAGCATGAACAGGGCAAAGTATTTTCTAGGTCTGCTTCACGCGACTATAAATGTTAGTGAATAACTGGTGATGCCATGGATTCTGCCTCCAAGCATCCTGGGGCCAGAGCGAGCTCCCCTGTACTGACGGCCCCAGCTTGCTCCCAGCTGGGGTCTGGAGGAGCACAGGGGAATCGCACTAAGCATCCTGGGGGGCACGGGGGCACAACAAGGTGCAGGGCAAAGCTCTGCATCCCAACACTTCTCCTTACAGCTGCACCAGGGCTGGCAGGACCAAAAATGCCAGTTGGACACAGATCCGTCCTGAATTCGCTGCCTTGGAGAGGACAGCACGGGGAACCCAGCTGCAAGCTTGTGCCTGGCCAGAGATGCTTGGCCTTGCCATGGCAATGCGAGCACGTGTGTGCTGTATGGTTGTGGGGTTGTGGCTGCGATAACCCTTTCCAGTCTCAGCAGCGATATGCGGCTGTTTCTGCAGAAGCACATGAGGAAATGCCTCCATGCAGTTCCGTGGTGCTGTCTGTGGCAAAAACCCAGCCCCTCGGCACTCAGGCTGGGGGCTAAGGGGTGCTGCGGGGTGTGCTGGAGCTGGGAAACCAGGTGTCTGCTGCCCCTCTCCTTCCCCAACAGCACGGAGAGAGGGAGGGATTAGGGGGCTCATAGATGGGGGGGCTTTGGCTGGGGCGGGGATGTGGCTGCGGTCAGGTACATGGCATTGCTCTGGGTTCCTCCTGCCGAGCACCGGCGGTGCTGCTGGGGATAAACGCGATTCAAGTTCGGGCACATGCCAGGGCTGATCCCTGGCTTCTTTTGGCGCTGTGCAGCCCCAGGGGGAGCGCACCCAGCATCCTGAGAGCCCCCGGTGACGGTGCATGTCCCACACCAGCCACCCGCTCCCAGAGGTGCTAGGGGCAGAAGCCCTGGGCCATTGCTGACACCCGCTCCTCGATGGCCCTGGCAGCAGCGGGACGGGGAGGGCACCGGGGGCGAAGGCTCTGGGCGGGCCATGGGACAGCTTTAACCTATACGGGCACGCTTTGACAACAATGTTTTCTCCCACCACAGCACACCAAGCTCCAACTTGCAAGCATTGCCTGACGCCAGCAGGCAGAGCAGGTCCCTGCGGGGCCAGGAGCAGCGCTGGCTGGAGGGGACACTTGTGGTGCAGAGGGGTGACAGGAGGGTCACCCGACCCCACCACGGGACTGCACCGGGCTGGAGCACTGAGCACGGGGCTCCAAGGGGACCCCCAGCCCAGCGTCCATGCGCACCCACGCAGTAAGTTCTGCACGAGCATTCAAGCCCCGGTGCTGGGGAGATTTCCTGCGGGTTGCCCCCGGCTGTCCTGGAGCCCAGGCTGGTCCCCCCATAGCAGTGTGGGGCTGAGCGCGGCGCTGCTCTCACCCGAGGCCGGTCCCTACCCTCGCAGGAGGCGTGGGGACGCATCTGGCTGGGTACGACATCCCTTTGTTTCCCTCGCATTGTCTTGCTTGGCCGCATTTCAGCAAAACCCTGCTGCGGCCGTGGCGATGCTGCCCTGGGTGGCTCTGGCTGCGTTTTGGGAACGCACTCGCTGATGGGACGGCCAACCTCCGTGCATCCCCATCCCTGGTGCACAGCTGTGTCAGGCACAGGGGTGAGAAATGCAGAGGAGAGCGTAGGCACTCCAAAGAGACGGCAAAAAGCCTAAACAGAGTGGAGAAAGGGTCCTGACCCCTGGCCCAGGCACTGCTTTCACCCCTTCTGTGATAACCCCCAGCCTGGCCCTTCTCGCAGCCACAAGCAACCCCTGGGCTTGGCACCAACCGCTCGGGCAAGCGTGGCCACGAGCTGGCACCCAGGGCAGCCACAGACCATGGCAGCGGGGTCAGCCCGGGCTGCGCTACCCAAACCCCCATGGGCCCCCTGGCACCATGGAGCTCGCCAGCAGCCCTGTGAACACCCCTTATTTCAGCCACCACAGCCCCGTATCGCAGTGCTTAGGGTTTCAGAGCACACCTCCCCAGCGTGGGGGTCTCCAAGAGCAAAAAGGGTTTGCAAATTTGGGAAAGAGCTGCAGCAAAGCCACCCGCGTGGGGACGGAAGGGGAGATGCATGAGGCGGCCGCTCGCTGTCCGAGCTGCTACGTTCAGAACCTCCAGCCCCATCCCGGCTCAATAACCGAGCTAACGAGAGCTGCTGTCAACAAGTCCGCAGCTCTCCAGCCTGCGCAGGGAAGGGCGAATCAAAGCGCCGTGATCGAGGCACCGAGGAGGAGAAACCTGTTTCACTGACCTTGCTCCATCACCGGCGTCCTGGCACTGCCGTGGCCAAGCGTTGAGGTGCGGGGCTGCGGCGCGGAGCGGGCGGCTCGGATGCCGTCAGGAGAGGTGTGGGGAGCAATGGGGCCGCATGGCCGGCGGGTCAGGGACTTGGGGAGCTGGGGACACCGGGCGGGATGGCGAGACCCCGCTCGGCTGATGCTGTGCCTCGGCGATGCCTTCGCCTGCCTCCGGAGCCTTGCTCCACCCCTCACCTGCTAATAAAGCCTCCGCCGCGCCGGTCCCTCCTTTGCCACTGACTCATCGGCTGAGCCAGCCCAATCCCTTAACTGCCCCGCACCTCCATTTTCTGACCTACAAACCAGGGCTGATCCCCACTGCGCTCCCGCTCTCTTATGTAAGGGAGCCGGGTGCTCAAGCAAACCCTGCAGCACTTTGCAACCCACGAACGATGCCCAAAAGCCTCAGGGGACATCGGTGGGTGCCCAGCAGCGATGCACGGGCTCGGCCACTCATGCTAACACACGCACAGACCCTGACTGTGCATTTCTTGCACCCTGCGCATCCCTCGAGGACGCAGTGAGCTGGCTGCTGGTTGCACCTCCGGGTGAAATCTCTCTGTTCTTATTCTTTTCCCTGCTTCTTGCAGCCGGGAAGGGGAGGTGAGTGGACGTGTGCTGTTCTTGGTACGGTGTCCTCGCCGCTCCGGCCCCAGGGAATGCCTTCGCCCTGCTGCCCCAGCACCCCAGTCAGCCTCCAGCACCCCGAAACCCGACTGGGCGGGTTTGGGAGGCATGCCAGGGGCTGCTGGAGTGGCGGCGGCTTTCTGGGCACCCGCTGGGCTGTGCCGGGCTCGTCTGCGCTGCCCGCTGGGGAGCAGCCCTGGCCGCATCCTGCCCCCTGCCCTAAGCCTGCCTGTGGCTTTCAGGAGAAGACAACAGGGATGGCTGCTGTGTGTGAAGCTGGGCTGTTCCCAGTGGGTCCCCAGGTGAAGGACGAGCATCCTCCTGTCCCAGCAGGGACCAGGTGTCCCCGCAGCCACCCGGTGGGCCCAGGGATCCCTGGGGTGCAGGACCCTGAGCTTTGGGCCCCGGGAGCTGCTGTGGTGCCAGCGCAGGCAGGGAGGGAAGCAGGAGCTGGCCCAGCCGCAGCCCGGCGCTGCCTGACGTAAGAGGTTATACAAGCCCATGCGGGCAGGCTGCCGGCAGCAGCGCCGGCTTGTTTGTGACCGGAGCCCTGCTCCCGCTCCCGGACAGTGCCTGCAGGAAGGGGTGCAGCCCGGCCCCCCCTCCTTGTGCTGGGTATCCCCTAGGAAAGCAGGTTTCCCCTAGGAAACCCTAGGGGGTTCAGTCGCACCCCAGAGTGGTACCCAGGGGGAAGCACGGGCTTTCCAGAGATGCAAAGAGGGGCTTTGCAGCACCCATAGAGAGGCAAAAGCTGGCCTGGAGAGGGTTGGAGAAGTGGTGGTGTCCACGTGCTATGTCTGGGCGTGGCTGGGGTGGAGGACAGCAGGGTCCTGGCCAGTGGCAGGGGGCTCTGCCTCAAGCAAGTGGGTGGGAGATGGCGTAGAAGAGCAGAGCACGGCGCTGGGACGTGGCGCTGAGTGGCTCAGCCCCGCTCGCAGCGGCAGGTGAAGGCTCCCAGCCAGACACCCGCACGGGGCAGCCGTGTGATGCTGCAGCATGATCTGCCAGCGGTCACCTCCTCCTTGCCCACCGGCACGCGGCGATAGCTCAGCCCCTGGTATTCGAGGCAGCCAGCCCAGGGCATTACTCACCCGGCCCGGGGCTGCGCTCGGCTCCAGGGGCAGGAATGCGACGTGCTCAAACCGCCTCTCCCCGGGCAGCACCAGTGCCACGGCCAGGGACGGTGTCCCCAAGCTCNGGGGTGAGCAGGTCCTGCCTGCATGCAGCCCCTTGGGGGGGGCTGGATTCTCCTGCCTGTCCCGGGCACCCTGTGGACACTGAGGGCTGGAGGAGGTGACACGGGACAGGTGCCGGAGGGGGCTGTGCACCCCCAGTCCCACCATCCCAGGGGCAGGTGGTGCCTAGCACTGCCCCAGCCCTGTGGGCAGCATCTGGGCACCAGCGGTCTGGTGGCTGAACAAAAGCACCTTTTTATGCCATTTCTTCCCCTAAATTATCAGGAAAGCAGCAGCATGGACAGAAGAGGGGGAAGCCAGCGGCGCGTTGCATCTCCCGTCAGCTAGCCTCCCCACCTGCCCTGGCTGGCCATGCCGTGGGCAGAGCACTTCCAAGGGACTGATGGAAAAGGGCCTGATGCTACAACGCACCATGGACGGACAGTTAAAACCACTCACAATGGTACTGTGGACGTGTTTTCTGGAAAGGTAATTTCTTGGACTGTTGGACTTCTCACTACGGGAAAGGGAGGCCTGGTATTTGGGAGATAGAGGTCATGGGGATGTTTTTTGATGTGATGCACACCATTCAACCTTCTGTTTTTTTTGTGGGCAGTTTTCTCCCAGCCTGATACTGGCAGATAAATCCTGGGTGACACACTTGTTTTCTCCAGAGTAGTCCATGGGCTCGGGAAATCTATCGGTCCATATGCAGGCTGAATCCCAGGCGTTCAAAGGGGACTTTCCATCATCTCTGGAGTGATCAGTTTCACCCCTTTTTCCAACAGAACGCAAGCCTTAGTCACAGCTCTCCCAGCAAACCACCCTGGTTCCCAAGGGCATCACCTGCGCTGTGCCGGAAGGCGACATCCTGCTCAGGAATAGGGCTTGTGCCAGGCAGTGGGACTATTCCCAGAACTGCCTCCTACCTTTATCTGCAAATCCCACTATCAGCTCCATGCCATGACCATGCCCAGCTCCAGCTGGCCGCAGCCCAGTGGGGACGTGACCACGGGCCAGCTCCTGCGCTTGCTGGCGGGTGCAGTGCGCGGGGCAGCTCCGGCCGCCTGCGGGCTCCTTGGGCTGGCGCTGCTGGTGGCACCTCGTGAGTCCACGGTGTGCTTCGGGGAAGCCTCTGGCTGTGCCAGACACCTGGTGACGCTCGTCCCACCGCCACGCCACGGGAGGTCAGGCTTATCTGCGTTGCACCAGGCTTGGCTCATTGTTGATTGTTCTTTTTCCCATTCAGGAAGAAAGGAGGGAAAAAAAAAACTGCTTTTTTTCTGCAGAGCTGCCATTTGATTCTGTGTTTCCACCGAGTTTCCATCCAGCTGCCCCGGGGCTGCGGTGAGGCTCTGCTGGGGCAGCAGCAGCTCTTGGGCACGGCAGTCCCATACCCTGACAGCTGATGGGCTAAGAGCCCTTGGAGGGCTTGATTTAGGGCTGAGCTTCTGCCCATTTTGCACCTAGGCTTGTCCCTGCGGCCCCTCTCCCCCTGCACCTTCCAGCCCGAGGACTCTCAACGTTCAGGGGCTGGTTCCCCTGCGAGCCTGGTGTATCATCACGCTCCCGCAGCATCGCTTTGGCACGGGCAGGTGCCAGCCGTGCCGGTGAAGATGGCTCGGCGGTCCCGGTCCCTTGGGCTGGCGCGGCAGCCAGCTCTACCTGCTGTGACAGCTCCCGCCACCCACACTTTAGCTGTAACCTGGTTTCTATTCTAGGCCCTTTTTTTTTCCCCGGGTCTCCTCCCTCTTTCGCTTTGCCCCACTTTGCCCTCCTGCAGGCAAGCGCTCGGGCACGGCGGCTGCAGCTGACCCCGATCCCAGCCAGGCCTGGCCAAAGCCAGTAATAAAATCAATTGGCGATGTCAGGGTGGCTCGCACTTCCTTGGACTGGGATTAATGAGCAGCACCTTGCCTGTTCCTGGAACAGCTCTAGGGGACAGAGGAAAACCCAGAGAAGTGGGGCTAGGGAGACTTTGCAGCTTTGCAAACCCCCTTGCAGAATTTAGCAGCTTTTGTGGTGTTTGCATCTTCCCAGGAGCCTGCAAAATGCCAGCTTGCTGTGCCTGGGGGACTTCTGCTTCACCCTGTGCTCCCAGCAGGGCTGGGGCTGCAGCCGGGGCTGACTTCTGCGGGCTCTGCCAGATGTTCCCGCAGTGGACTGGGACCCGGAGCACCATTGCTCCAAAGCTGTCATTAGAAGAGTCCCTGTTTTTCCAAGCTAACTGGTTTTATGGGTCTGGCCGTGCTGATGAAATAGCTGCCAGGTGGTGCGTGAGTTATCCCTGTGGCTGGCAAGGTGCATCTGAGCGCTCGCGTTAAACACAGCCTGCTCTCGGTGTGGTGGCACCCGCAGCGGGGCTCCAGTGGGCTGCCCCTGCCCAAAAAGGTGGGCTGTTCCCTGGGGCGGTGGGCTCGGGGCAGCTCAGCCCCTGCTCCCTCTTGCCTAGGGTGGGCAAGAGATGGGAGCGGGCAGGGAGGATGTGCTGGGTATTGGCTGGATGCATCCCCAGGGCTATCGGGGAGACAGGAGGACATGGCCAGAGCCCGTCCCCAGCTGTCTGCTGACAGCAGACCCTTTCCCCAACCCCGTTGCCTTGACCATCGCCTTCCTGCGGTGGCTGAAAGCAGGGAAGTAGGTTACCAGCGTGCGAGACCTGCCAAGATTGGGACACATTCTTGGAGTCCAGCGCGATTTGGGCAGCCCTTTGGCTCCCAACCAAACTTCCAGCCCGAAGGAGTGACACAGCGCCTTGGCTTTCCACCCCAGCCGGGCGGCTTGCTCCCTTCCAGGGACGGCCTCCGGGGCAGGTTACATCACGGCCACGCGTGCCCTGGCTTCCCCTCTGCCCGTGTGGCACCAGGTGGCCTTGTGCGCCCGGGGTGGCACCGACCCGACGGGCCCATCTCCGGCTGAGCGCGGTCCTGCACCCGGCGGAGGGCAGTGCCCATCCTGGGCATGGGGACAGCGTCGTGCAGCCCCTTGCCTGGTGGATAGATGCTGTGTGTGGGCTGCTTTGTAAGGAGCAGGCAGGTTTTGGGGTGTCTTTTTAACGAGCAGGGAGCTTTTTGTCTTGCAGGAGTTTCTGGTTTCCACAAAGGTCCTGTTCAACATCTCATGATCCTACCAAGAGCCACGGTGGAGTCAAAGCAGAGGTTCTGGTCGGGGCTCGGCTTATCTCTGTTTTCTTAAGACTGGGCAAACACAACGACCCAGCCAGACAAGTCTGGATTTTCCTGGAGGAAAAGGCAACGGGGTTTTGGTGCCAGGCCGTACCCTGCCCTCCTAACCCATGTCCCTTCCGGTCAATGGAGCTAACAAGCAAGCCTGGCCTTGAAAAATAACCTTGCAGAATGGCACTGAGCTGCCTGTGCAATCGGTGTGGCCGTGCTGTGCCGTGCTGGACTCGGGAAAGCCTCACAGCAGGTGCAGGGCTCCATCCACCCCTCGGGGCTCCGTCCTGCAGGGCCCGTCCTGCCCCATGTCCCTCCCCATGCCCCCGCCGTGCCAGCAGGCTGGAAATGTCCCTCGTTCCTAGACAGGGCAGAGGACGCAGCCCGGAGAACCTCTGCATGCGCGGAGCGGTAAAAGTTTCATGTGGGTGGCTGCTGCCGGGTACCTGCCCGTGGGGCTCAGCGCTCATCCGCGGGGACACGTGCGTGGCCGTCCTGGTGGCTCGGGGACCGGGAGGGCATGGCGGAGCAACGCTGGGCAGCACTGTGTTTATATGAAAACTCTATTTAATTTTTGCGGACCGAAGGCGCAGCGTAGCATCGCAGGAGCGTCTCCCCAGTCTGCACCGCGGCCGGCGAGGCGCTGACAGAAGGCGTGAGTCAAAGGGCTGCGAATAAACAAACACGGTGCTGGTGATAAGCGGCCACCTCCCCGCTGCGTCGCCCCAAATCTCCGGCCGGCAAATGGGGCTGGAGCGATGGCCGGTGTCCTCCTCGCATGGGGGGACCCCGATTTCCCTCCTTTGGGGTGGGGTGCAAGAGAGCAGCGCCCGCGCAGAGCTGCGGGGTGGGCGGCTCGGCTTCGTGGAGCGGGACGGATCCTGCACCGAGCCCCACGTTGGGTAACACCTTGCCAGGCAGTGACGCCAGGGACCGAGGGGTGGGGGCAAACAGTTTCGGTCGGGGCAAGAGCAGAGGCACACAAACTAATGATTACCTGCGCCCTGAGCTGCTAAGTGGAGGAAGTCTGTGATTAGTTGACACCTCCAGCCAGGCTTTTGAAATTAAGCTGGGATGGAGCAGGGGGTGGATGACAACGGCTTTATTCACAGCTGATATATAAAACCGAAAACATGGTCTGGGTATGGTATCAGGACATTCCAGCGGTGGTGGCCGAAAGGGCCGGCGGTGAATACACAGCAAGTCCCCAGGAGCGATTTGGGGTGCGCGTGGGCAGGGATGGGTTTTGGTGATTTACACCCTGGGTTTGTCCCTGCGTTGTTGGCTTCTCACGCTTGCCATCGTCCCGCTGCCGGAGCCGAGAGCTTGCAGCCGGCAGAGGAGCTGAGCCGAAACCTCCGCACCCAGAGGGTGAATCCTGGAGGAGGCCATCGAGCTCCACCCACAGGGTGCCCCCGGCACGGCTGGGTGCCGAGGAGGGGCAGGGGCCGGAGCGCTGCCCTCCGCTTGTCTGCGTGCTCCCGTGTTCACGGTGGGCATGCACCATGCGGTGCTGGCACCTGGTTTCTTCTTTCCCAGAGTGGCCGAGCACTAACGGGAATTTTCCATCGCCTGGAGCAGCCGTTTGTGCCCCGGCCCTGTCTGCAAACGGCCAGGCTTCCCAGAAACAGCGGTGAGGAGGATATTTATTTAAGTTAGAAGCATGGCCTCGCCACGTCCCGGCAGGGCTGGGAGCACGTGGGTGACCGAATGGCCACAGCCGGATCCAGCATTGGCCAGGCCCTTCCCAGCCCTGCAGCACCAAAGGGACACAAGCGTCCCCCGGGATGAAGGGAGCTGGGGAGCGGCCCTGGGGATGCTCAGGGCAAGGAGCCAGGGCCTCGCTCGCCTTTTTGGAGCCGCCTGTATCAATATTTTGGTGAAATGCCCATCAGCACAGGCATACGGTGGAGCTGCAACTCCCTCTGGTGCCTGCCCTGAGGCTTTTCAAGATGCTGCTCGGCGGTTTCTTCACCCTGCAGCCCTGAGCCCTGCGGGTGGCGGATTTGGGGTGCCCAGAGGATGCGCGGCAGCCCCACTCCCCAAGCAGCCCTGTGCCAGGGCCCGAGGTCGGAGGCACGGAGAACCTTTTGGGGGTCCCCGAGGCAAGGCTGGGCATTGCCTGCAGATGGAGCTCCTCTCTCGGGGTTGGGGTTCAGGGTGAGGTTTGGGGGTGAGGTGCTAAACCCGCATGTTTCTCCCCCTTGAGGACCCGTGTGGATGTGCTGGACCCCAAAAGGAAAAGAGGATGGTGCTTAATACTGCCTGCCGGGGAGGGGACGGTGGTAATTAATCCCTCATTAAACTAATTACCCAAATGTGTTCAGCCTGGGAGCAGGGGGGAAACCCCATCCAAAGCCAGGTATTAAAAAAGGGAATGTCTGCAGGGAAAGCCAAGCTGCGGTGCTGGGGCGTGTGCCTGCAGCGAGGGGCTGCTGTGGCTGGGACATCATGGTGCTGCACTGGTGCCAGGACTTGCCCTGTGCTCCTTCCTCCCTCAGAGCAATACAGGAGGAGGAGGAGGAGGGTGTGTAGGATGGGTGGCTGTAGGGATGGAGATGCATCCCTGAGGTGCACATGTTGCAGCTTTTGCCATCAGCTCACAGGTTTGGGGCTGGAAACGGCCCATTTGGTGGCTAAAGGAGGCTTTGTCCCGTGTGCTTGTGGGACCCTGCGCTGGCATCGGTGCTGCATGGGGCTGGCGGCAGCCGGCAGCTCGCTCCGCCGTGGCCAGGGATTACGCTGATCCCTGCCGGCCGCCCTGCTGTGCGCCGGAGGATTTGTGAGTCTTTGCTGTGTTTTTCCTGCAAAATTGGAGGTGTTTGTTTCCACGGCGGGGGGGGGCAAGTCAGCTTTTGCTTTCATCACTAAAATCTTGCTAGGGTCGGCAGGGTTGCATGGCTTAGCCTGCAAGTGGTGGAAAATAAGATGTAAAGGGGAAATGGTCTCTTCGGTGCTCCTCAACCACAGACCCTCCCTATGGCTGCTGCTCCCCTTGGAACACCGCTCTGGGCACAGCTCCCACCTTTGCTGCAGCTTAAAACGAAATGCTTTTCATGGGTTAGAAACTTTCCCCCAAAGCCCAAATTTAGCTTTTCCTATATCTTTTTCCAGCCCACTGCTTGTTCTCCTCTCCCACACAGACGTGGCCTCTGGTCCCAGCTGCAGCACAGGACTCTGCCCGTGCATGCCGGCACGCTCGCCCCTGGCTGCGGTGGGATCCTGTTGACTGATGCTGGTCCTGGACGCGAGCTTAAGCCCCACCACCTCCTCCTCCACCATTGCCACAGAACCCGTTCTGTCCCGTCCTGCACTTGTGCAACAGCAGCTGCACCACAGCTCATCCTTGGCCCCGTCGAACGGCAGCCTGGCATGCTCAGTACGGCTTGTCACCATGCTGCCACTGTCCCTCGCGGTGACATTGCGGATGTGACAAACCCGCTCTCTGTTCCCTGCAGTAATGAAGGCATCGGGAAGGAGCAGACCCAGCAGCATCCCCCAGTGCATTGTCGGATCTGGCACCATCTTTGGGTGCTTGCCCCTTGGCTTGGCACCACCCGGGTGCTCTCCTTGGCCCTGGGCTTCCCTCGCTAATGAGTCAGTGATGAAAAACCAGCTGCGTATCAATACGAATTGCTGAACTCGCCTCCTGAAGCCAGGCCCTCAGCTTGCTGGGGCTTCAGATGTTGTTTTTCTTTATTATGTTAGTGCCTGTGGCTCTAGAAATGATCTTTCATAACATGGGCTGCTGTAATATAAGTGAAAGCCCAGCAGCTCTGTAACACCCCTCTGCTCTGCCCTTGGCAGCAGGTGTGATTTTATTTCTTTGCTGTTCCAGGGTGTGATGATAATTCCCTGGGGCTTAGGGAGTGTGGTGCAATGCTGGCACGAGGTTTGCCTCCCTGCAAGATGCTGCAGGGATTTGCTGTTCCAGGAGGCTCTGAGCATGGGTTGGGGTTGGGGTACCCCAGCGTCGGGTGCAGCAAACCAGCCTTGTGCTTGGATTTGCTAGATGTCAGTGTTAATTGAGGTTTTGGTGGATCAGTGCCTTTTGGTTGAGCTGATTCAGTTTTTGGTTAGGAAAAATAAAGGAAGGGGAAATCCAGTGCCCCAATGAGGAAGTGATGCTTTTTCAGCCTTCTTCTCTAAAGACACAGGGCTTAGGAGGTCTGTGTACCTGACCCAAAAGCTTTTGGAGTCCTTGTGGTGTTTCTGCATGATTAACCAAGAGGCAGTGATGGAAAATAGAGGAAATTCTTAGAAGGCTCATGACAACAGCACAGAAGAGAGGGGGGACACCACGGCCCTGGGATGCATTCCCTCCTCTGCCATCCGGCAGCTCGGTGTTGGAGAGGCCATTTGCTCCCAAAACCCATCCCTGGCGGGCCAGGCTGCATTCACTCCTGCTCTCCGGAGGAAACGAAACCCTATCCCCTGCCCTAGATACTCTGCCTGGGTTCCCTGGGGCTATTGCTGGCTCCCGGCTCCTTTACCTTCAGCATTCCCGCAGCCTCTCCATCTTTCCTCCACCCTCGTTCCCTCCTCTCTCCCCGTGCCTTCGGCTGCTCCCCGAAATGGGCAGCGAGGGCGGATTCCTGCGGCTGCTCATCTGCATTCAGCCTCCTCCCCGGCCTCCCCCGCTCCTCCCTTCCCCGAGCCGCCGCCTCTCGGCACCGGGGCGCGGTGCGGGGCCGGCACCGGCAGCGCCGGGGGAGCCGTGAGCACGGGGCTGGCACCGCGCTGCGCCCCCGGGTCCTCCTCGGGTTTTTGGTTTTATTGTTTTTATTTATTTATTTTTTATTATTACCCTCCCCGTCCCCCTCCGCCCTTCCCGTGTCCTTCAGCCGGAGCTGCGGAGCCTGGCTGCAGCGCTGGTGGCCGGGGGACACGGGAGGGACGAGGCCACCGTCGAGGCACCGAAGGCTGTGGGCTGCGCTCCGGGTGCTGTCCTGCACCCTGGGTGTTATTCTGCACCTTGGGTGCTATCGTTCTGCATCGCCTGTGCTCAGCAGGGAGATGCCGCTGGAGGATGGCGACGCGGCGAGGCGGAGGGGACAGCACGCCAACGGTGCCACCAGCCCTGGGGGGACACAGGACACCCCGCACCAGGATGTGCCAGCTCCTGATGGCAGCGGGATGGAGGTGATGACAGAGGACCACGAGCTGGGGCCAGCCCTGGGTGATGGGGACACGACTGCTGGATGGGGAGAAGATGTGTGTGGGGCCCTGCAGCGAGCAGGGAAGGACCCGGAGCAGCATGGGGTGGCAGGGGGCGAGGAAGCCCTCATGGCTGAGCTCTCGGAGCGGGTGCAGAAGGTGGTGAAGAGCAGCAGCTGGTGGGAGCGGCACGGCGTGGATGCCTGCATCCTCGCCTGCAGCATCCTTGCACTCCCAGCAGGTAAGAGCCCCCCGAGCCTGGGGGGGCCTGGGGCTCCCGCTGCCTCCTCGCAGCTTTGGCACTGGTGGTGCAGAGAGCAAGGGGCTTTGTGCTGGAAGCCTGCTTGCAGCCTGTTAAGCTGTAACAAAGCTGCAATAAACCGTTTACCCTGTGTTGTGCCACGGGGCACCCTGACCCCACTAGAAACCTGCAGTGGGTGACAGGACAGTGCCAGGGCAGGTGGGGACGGGGTGGGACACGGAGGTGTGTGTGCCTAGCAGTGCCCAGCAGCCGGGCAGGGAAACCCATGGGGTTTGGGTAAGGATGCCCTGAGCAGTGGTGGGTGCAGGGGAGCGCTCAGCTCTGCCCCGGTATGCGTTACCCACGGGGCAGCGGGTGCTGGTGGCTGCAGGCTGGACTTGCCTTCAGAGGGGCCCCTCTCGATCGTCCCCAAGGCAGCAGCAGATGCAATGGAGGAAGAGGGCAGTGCTGCCATGGGAGGGCTGCACCCTCCCTGTCCCCCACTGGGACCTGACAGTGCCAGGGGGATGTGAGCCATGCAGCGCTTTGCTGGTGCAGAAGGAAGTTGTGGCCGGTGCCTACTTTTTCTTTTGAATACTGGGGCTGCTGAAATCATGGCAGAGTTGTATTTGTCCCCAGAAATCCCCTGTCCTTCCTCTCCTGGCTGAGTCTGGAAAGTTATATTGGGACAAAATTGCCACCAGGTCTGACCCACGAGACGTGGAGCTCTTACAAGCCCATGGCTCTTGCAGGGAGTTTGTTTTCTCTCTTGCGCATGTCCCAGGGTTCAGCTGGCTCGTGCCCAAAGCCAGGCAATCCGAGTGATGCAGGTTCCTGGCTGGAGCTTGCTGGGATGGGGCCCGGCTGGGCGGGTGGGGTGCACACACCAGCAATGCCTGGTGCCATCACGGCTGGAAATGGCCAAACCTGCAGCCTGACTGCGAGCGTGGCTGGCCCGGCCACGAAGGGCAGCGTGGAGTCATGCTTACCAGCTTGGGCAGTTTAAATACCTATAATTATGTCTGAAAAACAGGTTTAGGGCAGCAGCCGGCGCATTTCAGTGCAGCAACACCCCTGAGCCCTGGCTGCGAGCGGAGGGAGGTGAGGAGCGCTGCAGCACGTGCTGGTGGCTGAGCCCCTGCCTGGGGGTTTCTCCGCAGGGTTCCTGTGCCTGCGCTCAGCCCAGGCCGTCCCTTTCCTGGCCGGCGTCCTCGCCCTCGGCGTGGTGCATCACACCCTGGCCGTGAAGGGCAGCCACCTGGCCAGCCACAACGCCCTGACCGAGTCCAAGTCCTGGGGCAAAGTGTGGGCTGTCTTCTTCATCGAGGTGAGCGGGGTTCGGGTGGCAGCCCCCAAAAGCCCCATCAGCACCTTCCCAGTGAGCACCAGGAACACCACCATTTGCGGGGCTTTGCTGGAGGAGATGGGGTGAATGGTGGGGATGGTTTCTAGCGTTTAACTCTAAAAGTCCATTTCCAGCCTGGTTTGGAGCCTGTGGGGTGCAGAGCATCGCCCATGGTGCCCGACCCTCACGCACAGCTGCTGGCATCACCTCTCCTTTCTCTTCCCCCCCAGCTCTGCTCGGCTTTCACGGCTGAACAAGCCACCTACAACCACGTGAAGCTCCACCATGGCTACACCAACGTCATCGGCCTGGGGGACTCCAGCACCTGGAAGCTTCCTTTCCTGAACCGCTACGTCTACATGTTCATCGCGCCTCTCGCGGTGCCCATCATAACCCCCCTGGTTGCACTAGGTATGTGCCCAACCACCCTGGGATGGGGTCCTGCACACGGGGAGCTTGCTCTCACCTCTCTCCTTTCTGCTGGTGCTCAGAAATGTTTTAGACCTTCCTGTGCTGGGTCAAGCATTGAAAGCTCTTACAAAAGCCATCGTGAGCCTGAAGTGCCCCCGATTTGTTCTCCTTTAATTCAGATATTTGGCTGTAGCAGGGTTCAGGCTGGCAGGTAGGTGGGAGCATGTTGCTGGCTGCATACGGGGGCGAGGTGTGCAGGGATGGGACGGGCTGGGGTACAACGAGCTCAGGCAAGCAAAGCAGTGACTTGGAAGAAATGGTAGTGCCAAGAAACGATCGAGGGAGAAGAGCCCAGAAAATGCTGACAGGCTTTGGGAGCACAGCCCGTTGGGCTGAACACAGCTCTGGGCAATGCCAGAAGTGCAGACAGTGGCTTGGCAGGCTATAGGAAATGAGGATGCAGCCAAATCCCCCTGTGATGACTTACAGCTTTGTGGTCCCAGCCCCTGCCCCGCTGCTGGGGCTGCAGCCAGCAGGGTCCTGCCCTGGGGCATCTCCGGCCCCGAAACGAGCAGCTCAGCAGGGGTTTTGGAGAGGAAAGGGAAATGAAGAGTGGATGGGCTACCACCACGTGCTGCCTCTTCTTCCTGGCACAGATTTGCTGAGGAACGTGGAGCTGAAGGCAGCTCTCCGCACCGTCTGCTGCATGTCCTTGGGTCTTTACTGCCATTACTGGCTGCTGCTCCACGTCTCGGGCTTCCAGTCGCCGTGGTCCGCCCTGCTCTGCATGCTGCTCACCCGCTCCCTCCTGGCCCACCCCTACATCCACGTCAACATATTCCAGGTAGAAACCTGAAGCTCCAAGATGTCCCAGTGGTGCTGGAGACAGGCGAGCCGCCTCCCGGTCCTGACCTTGCTGGCTGTCTCTTGCGTCAGCTTAAGGCGAGCAGCCTTGGTTGTAATCTCCTTCGTGCTGATGTTGTAATGGGAATGTTGCTGGGAGAAAGTCAGGGCAGAGGAGGAGGAATGGCTGGGTGATGTCCTCTGTGGTGGCCTGTGGTTTGGGGGTTGGTGTGTTTGCATTTGGAAATGTAAATGGTGTTGCAGTTCCTGGGCTGCCCTGAAGGGTCAGTGCCTTGGGGGGGACAGAGCCCGGGGGTCTCCTCGGTGGCTCCGTGCATGGTGTTTACTCATGGAGAGGAGACCTCAGGATGGAACCAGCTGAACCCTGGCTCGGTGCTGCTGGAGCCACCGCTTTCCCTGGGGGGCCACGGGACCCACCCTACCTCTCTTGCAGCACATCGGCCTCCCCATGTTCGCTGCCGATCGGAAACCCAAGCGCATCCACCTGATGAGCCTGGGCGTGCTCAACCTGCCCCGCAACGCCCTGCTCGACTGGTCCTTCGGCCACTCGCTCATCAGCTGCCACGTGGAGCACCACCTCTTCCCCAGCCTGTCCGACAACATGTGCCTCAAGGTGAGCCGGCCCTGAGCCCCATCCCAGCCTCCGGCATCCTCCTGGCACTCCGGGCTGCTCCTGCCTCTTCGCTTGGGAACGCGTCTCGAGCACCGCGCTGTCTGTCATTAATCTCACCCGGAGTCCACACCAGGCTCCGATCGTTTTGGTCTTGCCCATCCTTGTTGCTCCGAGGCGTGGGATGCGTTGAAAACCTGGGATGTGAGTGCTGCCCCGACTGGAGGAGATGCAGAGGCAGGGATCTCCGTCCATTTAACACCTTGTTTTCAGCCTCAATTATGGACAAAAATGGAGTAATTTTGAGGAGGGAGCGCTGGCACAAGGGCTGTTCAGGTTGTGCTGATGGGGCGGGTAGGACCAGCCCCTATCCAACTACTGGGGATAACTGTGGGTGCAAGTGGGGAGCACGCAGGGCCAGCCCTCGTTAAGTGCCCTGTTAGGGCGTCTGTCCTAACCCTGCAAAGGCATTTTGCCAGGGGAACTCCCCTTATTGCTGCAATTGGATACTGCCTCCCTCTTAATTTTCATAGCACACTTGTTGTAGCTCGCGCTACCTTCTCCAGCCCCATTTGGGGATGCGCTGGGTCTCCTGGGCAGGGAGCTCAGCGGTGCTCTGGCTGGAAACCTCATGCAAGCTCCAGCACTGCCTCTGCACGGACTGACTCTGCCTCTGCCTCTGCAGATCAAACCCATCGTCTCCCAGTACCTGAAGGAGAAGAAGCTGCCCTACAACGAGGACACATACGCCGCCAGGCTCCGGCTCTTCCTGCAGAAATACGAGGAGCTGATGGTCCACGCGCCCCCCATAACGGAGCTGGTGGGCATCCAGTGAGGCTGGGGGCTGGCGACAGGGACCCACGGCGGGGCTGGCGCGGCAGGAGCGGGGCCCTGCAGCCGCTCACCTCTGTGAAGCAGCCATATAGGAATCGCTTCTCCCCGAGGTCTTGCTTTTGGGTAGCGAGCGCTGCCCCGAGAAGAGCGATGCCAATGCCAGGGACCGAAAGGGGGTCCTGGCCCCCTGAGCTGCTCACGGCCAGGGTTTAGTTTTACCCGCTCTGCTTTCACGCTTAGGGAGAGCAAAGCAAAGCCCCGTCCGCTGGCTGTGTCCTCCCTGGGGCAGGACCAGGTGGGCAGGGACGTGTCACCTGGGCACCCAGAGCCCTTCCCAGGGCCAGGGGCTGCAGGAAGATGCTGTGGACGTGGTGGGGGCTCAGGCTGACCCTGGGAGGGGGCTGTCACTGCTGCTGTGCTTTACGTGACCTGGGGGGAAATCAGTCCCTTCTAGGAACAAGGATTTGGCAAATTCAGCCTCAAAGTGTGGAAGTGGATCTTCTTTATTTCTGTTTTTGTTGTTGTTGTTGTTGCTGGAGCAAGTCCTGTGGGGATCCCACGTCCCACACGGGGTGTCCGTATGGGGGTGCTGGAGGTGACCCCAGCAGCAGCCACGGCTCCTGCCAGGCCTTTTTGCAAGGGTTCAGCAGGAGGATGGCGGGCAGATTTCCAGCCTGCACGAGCCTGGGAGCTGCTCCCTGTTCAGCCAGGGCTGGACTCATCCTGCTGCACCGCTGCCAGGGGGAGGATGCTGGCACTGCCTTTCCCCGGGTGCTTTCGTTATCTCAACCCTGCAAGACCAATAACAAAGTTCAGCCCAGCATTGTGGGGGGGGGGAGGGTGAAGCAGAGAAGGCAGCTGGTCCAACTGGGACCAGCGCAGGACGTGGCACCAACCCTGGGTTTTGCAAAGCTGTCCCTGGATCTGCTCCTGTGGGGCAGAAATAGGAATTACTGGTTGATCCTGGGGGATGCTGATACCCTGGAGCAGCCACGTTGCTGGGTGTTGGCGTGTCCGTGTCCCCTCTTGCAGGTCCCATGCAGTTTTATCGATCCAGGACATTGTGAAACATCCAAAGGACAAAAATCTTGGAGCGTGTGTTTTGTGAGGTCTGTGGGAGGTGAAGCTCTGGGGGTGGCAGAGCCTCTTGCTGCTCTCCTGCCCCTGCAGTGGTGTTTGTAACTGAGCCTCCGAGCCAAGCCCTGCTGCATGTGCCAGAATAATGGGGGCTGAGTGCCTGTGAGTGGTGCTTTTGGTTCAGATGGGCTCATCCCGGCTCCACATGGACCTCCGGGCTTTTCAGCCCCACTGGCAGGGAGCAGGGTGGGCAGGAAATGCTCGTTCTCCTCCCCTGATGCAAAAGAATCTGTCCCAAAATGTTTCTAAGCATTGTTGGGAGCAACAGCCCTTTCCACAGCGGGATTTGGGTGGATATTGTTTCACACAGTGCCATCTAAAGGCAAATGCTAGGAGAGCCTTCAGCCAGCGGGAGGTGACTTGTGGTTTGGCAAATACATGCATTATTTGCTGTCAGAAGGGGCAGATTCAGCAGAGGTTAATGGAGCAAACTCACTGCTTCTGCTTAAAAGGGAGATGCCCAGGGACCTTTGCTCAGAACCCCCCACATTTCTGCCTTGAGCAATGCCCCTTTTTGTGGGTGAGATTAACGATGCTATTTGGGGTTACACTTTAAAGCCATTGGAAATCCTGGCCCTCACTGCAAACAGCCTGAAGGAGCCGGTGCAGACGGAGGCACATGGCCAGCCTCAGCATGCCTCTGCAGAAAGCCAGGAACCAATCTCCAAGACCATGCAAGAAGGCACGTGGGTTTTACGACCCTTATTAAGATCAGCTTCTAGCTGTAAACTCTTGACAGTCGTAACTGCTTTTTAAAAGCCCCTTTAGTGCATGTCTGCATGCTTTGGCATCTGTACAGCCTTTAAGCATCTTCTGGGCCCGTTGAGCTGATTTCCCTGCCCGGTGCATTGCGCAGGGGCTGTGGCCAGGTGGGGTGCTCCGGCTGCACCCCTCCGGGAGGTGCCAGCTGTGGGATCTGAACCGCGCCAGGTGATGGGGAATTAAAAGGAAATAAAATAGGAACCATCGTGGAGGCTGGAGTTGGGAGCATTTATCTGCTGCCTCCGGCACGAATGCTTTATCCTCTGCTGGGGGATGCTGCGGGTTGCTCCTGGCTTGGTGGTAACAACAGCCTCGCTGCACTGGATGGTTTAAAAACCAGTCTCTGAGCTCGCCTTCCCCCGGGAGACCTTTGCAACTCATCACTCTCGGAAATAAATAAGCACGTACAATTAAAAGCCGAAGCCGTGGCGCCGATGTGCTGACCCCGCTCCCCGCCCGCGGACCCAGGGTACCGCGGAGGCCTCACCCATAGAGAGAACCGGCCAGAACGGCTGCGAGACGGCCTTTCCCTCCCTTCCTCTCTATGATACTTCCCACTTCCGGCCAGCCGCTAGCATCCATTGGCTGCCGGCGCGGCGCCGTAGGGGTGGAGTTATGCTAAATACGGAGCTTTCCCGCTTCGTGATTGGTCGGTGGGGAGGAGGGGCGGTGGCGGCGGCTGCGGCCGGGATGGGGCCGGGCGGCGGCGGCGGCGGNCCGCCCGTCTCGGGGGGTGCTGCCGGGGTGCGCGGCGGGGGCGGCCGTGGGGGGCCGGCGGCTCGCACGGCGTCACGTCTTCGGCGTCCTTTGCCCGTCCAGGTGTCAGGCGGTGGCTGTCCTCGCGTGTCCCGGTGCCTCGGGTGTGCGTGGTGGGCAGCGGACCCGCGGGGTTTTACACGGCTCAGCACATCCTCAAGGTACCGGGGCTTGGGCTGGGTGCGCGGGGTGGCTTCGGTCCCGGGTGAGGGCTGGGACCTTCCTGCTGAGGGGGGCAGCTCGACGCCTCGAGGGTTTTGGGGGACCGGTTCTGTGGGCTCCTGGCCCTACCCCAGCCAGGTCTGGTGTCGCTGGGGGGCTGCGTGGAACAGCCCCGGCCCCACGGGGTTGTCCTGGCCACTTTCACCGCAGGGCTGGAGCGGGTAATGGTGCCCCTGCGTCACGGGGCCAGGGCGCGGTGGTGGGGTTGCTGCGAGTTAAGACCAAGTGGTTCTTCTAGAATCAAATAGACAGCAGAGATCTGCCTCGCCTGGAGCTGTTGTTCCCCGGCACGGATGACATTATCTGCTTTCCTGACTCCTGCCATTGAACTGGGGCAGAAGGGTGATCCTTTGCCCGGTGGCTGTCGATGTTAGTGCTTTGGCTAATCTCTGATAGGAAATGAGGCTGAAGCACAGCACTGAACGACTGGTATTGACCAGAGATGCAGCAGCTTAACCCTGTCATTAAACTGTGCTGGGTTGTCTCTGATACGTGTTGGAAAAAAGCTGTTGCTAAGCCTCAGGGACAAATTTCAGGGCTGCCTAATCTCCGGGAAGAAGCCGACTCAAAATACAAGATAACAAAACCCTTGCAGCAAAACATCTGTCTAAAGCTCCGGCCCCAGCCTGGAGGTGACTCAGCTCAGGGGGCTCTCAGGCCCTGGGTACATCTCAGCCCAGTGGGTCCACCAGCAACAAGGGTGCTGCGCTTGGTGCCTCCTGCCCAGCACAGGGGTCCTCCTGGGACCCTGGATAGCCACCCGGTCAGCGTGGAAGAGGGGCTGTGGGGTGAGTGACAGGCCAGGGCCCCCACAAGAGGTACCTGATGATGGCTGGGGTTATATTCTCAGCCGCCCCTTGCAGTCTGAGCTGGCAGGAACAGGTACAGTATTGCCTTGTACGTGAAGGAGCCTTGAAGTGTCTGGAACAGGCTGTGTCCTGCCTTATCTTCACCTGTTTCTGGCTACAAGTGCAACCCTTCCTCCTGCCCTGCATTTCCCCCAGCAGCAGGCGAGTGATGCGTGTCCCTCCTGAGCTGCTGGGCTCGTGGGGCCTTTCTGTCCTCATTCTTTAACTGTGGTTTTGCTCTCCTTTAGCACCATGACCAGGCACGAGTGGACATCTATGAGAAGCTGCCTGTTCCCTTTGGGCTCGTCCGTTTTGGTGTGGCACCAGACCACCCCGAAGTAAAGGTCAGTGCTGACTTCATTCCCTTGCCCGTGCATTTGAACACGATGATGATGGTGGTGGGTGCAGGCCGGGCAGTCGGTGTCCTTCAGGGTGCCTCATGGCTTGCTTTGGTCAGGGGCTGTTGCACTGGAGCGGTCCTTCGATGTCACCATCTCCTTGTCCCTGCTGAGACCCAGCAAGGCTGTGGCCTGGTGATACGGAACATCTGGCTTCAGGGCTCTGAACATCAGGTCGAAAACACAGGGGCCATGTGATGGGACGTGCTGCTCTGGGATAGGCACCCTGCACTGTTCAGACTGGCCTAGAACAAGGAGCACTGGTAGTTTTCTTTCTGCCGGGACACATTATGCCAACAGGATATTGCCTGCTCTCCTGCAGCTGCTGCAGCACCAGCACAGACTGCTCCTTCGTGCTCTGCCCCAGGGAGTGCAGCTGTTTGTCTGTGCTCAGTCTGTACCCATTTGGGGTGGTTGGGAATATATGGATCTGCTGTTGGGGTGATGGAGTTGGGCTGTAGGTGCACACCTGAGCAAGGAGAAGTTAAACCAAGGAGCTCTTTTAAATCAACCATTTTCCTTTGCCTTGCAGTGGGCGTGAGCTGTACACAGAAATAGCTGCTGTAGGTGAGCTGGGGTGGAGGTGGGTGCAGTGGGAGAACACAGGAGATCCAGACACAGCAATATCTTGTGACAGTTTCCCCGTTTAATCCCTGGAGATCATCAGACCAAACTGCCTGCATCCCTTTGATCTCAAAGACAAGGAGTAGTGGTATAGACGTAAAGTATGTATATGGGTTTGGGGCAGCTTTCCCATTACCGTGTATCCATCCTGTTACCAGACCGAGTCCGGTTGTACCTGCAGGGAGATCGGTGGTTGTTCTGCTGAATAGCCACGGTCACTCAGAAGAAAAGGCTTTGGGTGCTGTCCTGCCTTGCATCCTCTCTTGGTGAAGCGGGTTTCAGGAAGGCTTGAAACGAGAGGTTGGCAGAGGGGGTCTGGCAGGCAGCACTGTGGATAGGAGGAGTTGTATGGCGGGTTCCCTTGCAAACCTCACCTCGGGGAAGGAGTTTTCTCTTACAGCAGGCTTTACTCAGAGGGGCTGAAGGTACTAAAATGTTCTGTCTTCTCCACGTGGGTGCAAAAAATGGATCTTCCTTTCCACAAGGGTTGTGGAAACTATGCCAAGTCACTGCTATGTTTATCTCACAGTGAATTATCTGTGGCTGTTGATAGATAAGAGTCTCAGAATAACCAAGTCAGAGAGGGGGAGAAACATTTCAAGGCTGGGCGGGACGGGAACGGGGACCTCCTGACAGCGGTGGACCTTGGCCCCGGCTGCTGTCTGAACGTAATGTTGCTTGTTTGATCTCGGCAGAATGTGATCAACACGTTCACACACACGGCACGTTCGGACCGCTGCGCCTACTACGGGAACGTCACGGTGGGCAGGGACGTCACGGTGGGAGAGCTGCGGCAGGCCTACCACGCCGTGGTGCTGGTGGGTGAGGGTGCCCTGCGGGGAGGGCTCGAAGGCAGGGCTGTTTGCAGATGTCACAGGGAAATTTGGTTATTACCCCTGTGAGCTTGGGCAGGGGCTTTGCCGGGGTGAGGTGTTTCTGGGTGCCTTATTACCACGGTAGGCTCAGCTTTTCCCTGGCCTTGGGACAGCTTCGTAGCCCTCAAATGGCATGGTTTGTGTGTTGGTATCAAACCCTGCACGTGACAACATCTCTGACTATGTCTGCTTGTTCCTAGAGTTATGGTGCTGAAGACAACCGGGTTTTGGGGATCCCAGGCGAGAACCTCTTCGGGGTTTACTCAGCCCGAGCCTTTGTAGGCTGGTACAATGGGCTGCCTGAGAACCGTGATGTGAGTACAACAGTTTGTTTCCCTGCCCTCCCTTCCCATCCTGCATCTGACATCCAGCTCCAGATTAAGTCCTGAAAGGCCTGCAATTGGAAAAGATTAGCAGGAACCATGTTAAATCCTTCTTAGATGGTAGAAATGTGAACAATTTGCACATCAGTGAGAGCGGATTAGCTGGCTCTGTAGGTTGGCAGCACGTTTTGGCCAGGCCAGATGGGAACCCAGGGGGACACTCTGCTTTGGCCTGAGGAGGTTTTTTGGCTGGCCTGCCAAAATAGCCCCCACTCACAGAGATGCTGCCGTGGAGAGGGGGACAGGGACTGACTGGGGTGTCCGCAGTGGTTTTGTCCACTCTGGGGGGAGGCTGGTGTGGAGTTATACCGTCTGCATTACCTCTGTTTGGTGTTTAGAAGGGAGTTCAGGTGATAGGCGTGGGTCCAAGGGGATGGATGTCGTGGAGGCCTGGTGAATTTGCTCATGGAGGGCCCTTTCTCTCCCTGTAGCTGAAGCCCGACCTGAGCTGCGAGACGGCGCTGATCCTGGGCCATGGCAACGTGGCACTGGATATCGCCCGCATCCTCCTTTCCCCGCTGGATCTTCTCAGGGTGAGTCACAGGGGGATGCTCCATGCTGTGAAGGCAGAGGGTGGCCCGAAGTTGCTCCCTGCTGGGTGGGTGGTGGTTCCACTGGTCTCAGCAAAGTCGCAGAGGAGAGAGCGAGCTGCCTCTGGTGAGAATACGCTTTCTGGGCCCTCTTTGTCTTTGGGCTCTTTCACCAGGGAAAGCTGCTGCCCCACAGTCCATAGGGAATGAACAAAAGCATGAGACTATTCTGGTACCTAAAAAGTTCAGCTTTATCTCTTCGTTTCCTATGAGAGGCAAAGAAGGAGCTGCTTGCTCTTTTCCACCACCAAACTAGAAGCTTCTCCTGTTTGGATTTTTTCCTGTTGTTGCTGAGGAGCCTGGCTCCTGCTGGTAGCACTGGGCACACTGGTTGCTGTGTGCTGGTCCAAGCAGGCGGACCTCTCCTCCTGCTGCTGTGCTCCCCTATAGACAGCTGGGAACTGGTGTGTTCCAGCTGCTCCATACAGCTGCTGCCCCAAATGTTAGCAGCAAGGGCTCTCCCTCCTGGAGAGCTGCCATGAGGTTGGTTACAGCTGATATTAATGTCTAAATTAAAAAAAAATAAAAAATTGGAGGCTTTGGCAACCAGCAGTAATGCTTGTGTTTGTGCTTGGAGCTGCCTGGGGCACGCAGGCAGTGATTTGAGCTATGGTGTCTAGTGGGTTTCACCCAAGTGCCTCTATATCCTGAAATGGGAAATGACCCAACAACATCTGCAGCTACCTCAAAATAAAGATCACTGGAAGGCTTTGCTCTGTTAGCCCCACAATTGACCTGCCTGGGGTGGATGGCCTGAGGCAGTCTCATGAGGTGTCAGCTCATTACCTCTAGCATGGTATGGCCTCAGAAAGTACATTCAGTGATGAGGGACTAGCTGTGCAAATAGCTCTGTGCAAAGGCAGATGACTTGTTTTCCATCCTTGCCTAGGCTCTCTGCGTGTACAGCCTGATTTTCTGCTGATTTTTCACCTTCAGAGGCTGTGCCTTCCCCCCACTCCCTCCAGATCTGCCCTCGTCCCACTCTCCTGTTGTGTGTCTGTGTCTTGCAGAAGACAGACATCACTGACTGCTCCTTGGCAGCTCTTGCCTGCAGCAAGGTGAAGCGTGTGTGGCTGGCTGGGAGAAGGGGACCTCTCCAAGTTGCTTTCACTATCAAGGTGAGGCTGGGGGTGCTGGAGTCGGCGTTTTTCCCAGCATTGGTCCCCAGGCTGCCCTTGCCCGGTGGGGAGAGGAAATCTGTCAATGGGTGTGCGAACCTAGGCGTCCTAGTTCCTGCAGCCATTTGCTGCCTCCTAGCCCAAACTTGCTTGGGGAAGGCAGCCTGGGATTGTTGGGTGGCATCTCCGCACTGAGGTAACATCTCCCTGCATCTTCCTGCCTGCAATTCCCAGGAGCTGCGGGAGATGATAAACCTGCCCGGTACCCGACCTGTCCTGAACCCTGCTGACTTCACAGGCCTTGAAAATGCTGTTAAAGGTGAGGAAAGTGTGTCATGCTCCTCTGGACGGGGACTCACCTTGACAGACAAGCATGCAGGAGTGTTCTGGAGGTGCTCAGAATGTGCAGCAGAGAAACTCTTACCCTGTGCTTAATGCATGGCATGTGAAAGCCAGGTGACCGTGGTGTGGCTTGTTCTCAGAGTGACAGGAAGCCACAAAGGGGAGGGAGCAGACTGTTTCTCAGTTTGTGCAGCTGCATTGCTGCTTGGAATGTAATTGCTGTCTGAGTGATGAGGACAGGAGGCTTGGGACAGCTGAGAGAACCTTGCAGGAGAGATCCCAAGGCTGTTGATTTAAAAGCTTCCTGCAGAGCTAGAAAGAAAACACCGAGTTCAGAAGTGTCCAGAGACTTGCTCTCCTCCACAGGCTGCTGCCTCCGAGCACCAGCAGGACAGGAGAATTGTAGGCTTTGATTTGTGTGTCCCACTGGTCTCAAACCTCAGGAGCTCTCCCGGTCACTTTGACTTGCTATTTGTCTTCTCAAAGGCGCTGGACTCCCTTCTGCATGACTAACTCCAAATGGACATTCACGTATCACTGAAAACTACCTTAATGTGGCCATACCGTGTCCCGAGAGGCTTTTGCTGGTGTTCCTGCCCTGAAGGTCTCTCTCTTCCTAGATGCCCCCAGGCCCAGGAAGCGACTGACTGAGCTGATGATCAAAGCAGCCCTGGAGAAGCCTGGGGAGCAGGCGGTGGAGGTGCAGGCGGCAGCAGCCACCCGGCAGTGGGGCCTGAAGTTCCAGCGCAGCCCCCAGGAGGTGCTGCCCACCGCTGACGGGAGGCGGGCGAGGGGTGTCCGCATGGCCCTGACCCGCCTGGAGGTACGGGCTCACAGGGGCCTTTCTGGGTGTCGAACCGGCCCTAGCAGGGCTGGGGATGGAGCAGGACGCTGTTGCATCCCTGCAGCCGCTGGCAGTTATCTGTAAGATGGCTTTGTGTCTTCTGACTGATCAGAGACGCTGATGGCAGGCTCTGAGGCAAGCTGGTACCACCACCAAGAGCCTTTCCCATCCTAAAGGGAGCTTTTTCCACTCCGATGCTGCAGAATGGCCTTTAACAAGTACCCAGGGGATTGAGGATGCCAAAGGGGACTGGAGGAGACTGCTCTGCACCTGGTGACTGGTGGTCAGCAGCCTCTTCTTCCCTCTCTCAGGGCTCGGGTGACTCTGCCAAAGCCATCCCCACAGGAGACGTGGAGGAGCTGGAGTGCGGGCTGGTGCTCAGCAGCATTGGCTACCGGAGCCTGCCCCTGGACCCAGCAGTACCCTTCGACACCCGGCGTGGTGTGATCCCCAACAGCTTGGGCAGAGTGGAGGGTGCCCCAGGTCTGTATCCGCAGGGACACCTACGGGACGTGTGCCGAGCACGGCTGGTGCGCTGGGGGCTTTGAGGTGGGAAGCTCTGCTCCCCAAGGGCACTGACACAAGGCAGCCGCACACCTCGGCTGTGCGGTGGAGCTGAGGAAATCGGCTCGCTCTGTCAGACTTTAAGAGCTGTCCCAATCCCAGCTAACATTAGGGACATCTAGTTTTCAGCAAACAATGCTGAAGGACACGTTTGTTTTATTGGGCCTTGGAGTCTTGTTACTGAAGCGATACAGCCCTTTTGGCTGCGCGGTGCTAGTCTGGAGGTACACAAATTCCTGTGACAGCACCTTCAAAGGGCTGTGCTCCGTCCCCAAAGTAGGGGCGGATTCTTCCACTGCCTGCAGCTTGATGTGACATCCAAAGCTGGGATGGGGCAAGAACCTGCCTCCAGGAGGGTCTGTGGCCACGTGCCGAACTGAGCCTGGCTGCTCTGTGTGCCCATGCAGGTCTGTACTGCAGCGGGTGGGTGAAGAGAGGACCCACAGGCGTGATCATCACCACCATGAATGACAGCTTTGACACTGCCCAGTCTGTGCTGGAGGATCTCCAGGCGGGTGTGCTGGATGTGTCGGTCTCCAGAGAAGGCTTTGGGGCTGTGGGGAGCATCCTGCGCAGCCGAGGTGAGCGTGTGTGTGTGTGTGTGTGTGTGTGAACCTCTGTAGCAGCTAGCATGATGTATGATGCAGGCAAACTCCTCCCGGATCTGGGTGTCCTGGGGCAGTGAGTCCCACGTGCTGCTTTTGGGAGCAAACCAAGGAAACATGTTGTGTTGCTATTGCATTGCTCCAAAGTGCAGGGAGAGTAGGACTTGAATTCTCTCAAAATCAGTGTCATTGCTAAGGTTAATGACCACTTTCTGGGAAAGGCCATTAAAAGCAGCACGGACCTTGGGTAAAATGTCGCTGTCAATGGCACAGGCAGCGAGCTATTGCTCTTGAATGGTTTTCCTAGCAATCCTTCCAGGCAAATTGGGGAAAAGATTAAAATGCCCAAGAGAGTCATTTGCTGCTGCTGTGTTTAAAGGCATTCAATTAAAGTATGTGTTTGCCTCTTAACTGTCTGAGGTTTAACAGTGAACTGGAAGTGTTTTGTCCCCTAAGGTGGTGCTGTGTTCATCGTTGTTACGGCTCGCAAAGGTCTGACTAATCAGATTTGACTGGAACCCGCAATCTCTCTCCTCATGGTGCTAGAAATTATTATTCCTGTGTGATGCTGAAGTCTGACGCCGTGTCGGAAAGGGGCAGGATTTGCTTGCACATCAGCTCCCTGCTAACGGGGAGGTGAGGCTGAACTCGTTTTCACTTGGTTGACTTCTCCCTCCTGTCTCTCGCCATCACCCCAGGGGTCCGTCCCGTTTCCTTCTCAGACTGGGAGAAGATAGACGCTGCTGAAGTGGCAAGAGGAAAAGCTGCTGGCAAACCCCGGGAGAAGATCGTGGATCCTCAGGAGATGCTGCAGCTGATCGGTCACTAAAGCAGCAGTGGTGGGAACACGGCACTGGTCCGCCCGGTACCGACCTGGGGTGATGCCAGCGGGTTATGGGAGTGCAGGACTTGTGCCGGGGCTGGTGGCTGATCTGGGGATGAGTGTGACACTTGGGGCTCTCCAGTAACAATGAACTCTGCATTCCTGAAGTGACTCAGAACATCTGAGGCTGTGGGCTGGCCCCACATCTGTGCAGCCTGAAGGCGATTCCTGTCCCTGGGTGAATTAGCTGGAGCAGGCGAGGGGAAGCGTGCACGTGGCGGGAGCCTTGGCCCGGCACTTTCCCCATGGCAAGTAACATAGAGAAACTTTCTTGTGTCTTGCTGCCTCCCCTTTAAGCCTCAAGCCAAATGGCTTCGTTGCCTTGTCATTCGTGCCTGAGCAGGCTATTTTTAATAATAATTGTTTTTAAATAAACCCTTCCAGGAAAGCCAAGTTGGACCTGCCACTTGAGTCTGGCTTCTTTGTCTGTGACTGCCTTAATCTCGGAAGCAGCCAGCCGAGTGCCGCGTCTCTGCTGTAGCATGTCCCAAGGCAAGCCAGCTCCTCTTGCGCGGGGAGGGACTGTTTGCTGTCTGCCTGGTGCGAGCTCTAAACAAACAGACAAGGGCATTAATTTGTTTTCTGCCTCCCACAATTAAATCCCCGACAGAGCTTGTGGGGTGGAATGGGATAACAACCGTGTAATTGCCTTGTTCCGGATCACGAGAGATCCTGTGTATGGTGGTACCTGCCAGTGCTGAATCGTGCAAGCAATGCCTTGCTCCCTCTCACTTCATTCACTGTTGGTTGTGTTTTTTTTTTTTTTTTTTTCTGGTGTGTCTTGAAGCTTATTAAATGCTTCTCTTAGCCCAAATTGACCGTGGTGACGGTGTCAGGTTTTAAGCCAGATTACAAGCCGTGAGCCATAATCTCCTTTTATCCGTGATGCAGGGGCCAGGTCAGCGTGGCCCCCTCCCCTCGCAGCCCTGCCACCCACGCTGACCCTGACCTGCTGCAGCCGCCTCGGAGCTCCGTGCCACTGGAGCTGCTCCTGTCCCTGACCTGCGTAAATAGCGACAACGGCTCTTGCTTGTGGCTGTGTTTCAGAAACAAATTAGGCTCGGTGATGGAGGCAGGGGGTAAATCAAGCCAGAGCACCCAGCAGGGGTTTGTCTCAGTTCCACGCTCAGCTGTGATCTCCAAGTTCTCGCCCGGGGTAGAGGACTTACCCCTGGCACTGTACGCCCACCTGTGTCTGGTGCCAGCCTAGGCAAGGAGAATCAGTGGCTTCTCCTCCTTCTTTTTTTTCTTCCCTTCCTTTTCTATTTAAATCTCATTTGCAAGCTCATTAAGAAACTCAGGAAATGTGGTACTGGGAACTCGTACGCAAACGAGCAATAAAGCTTTTGTTGAACAGCTGCTTGTGTGATGTGGCTCTCGTTCCGTCTCACGGCTGGTGCAGCCCTAACGCTGAACCCTGGAGCAGGAGCTTACATCAGCTCCGGGTCCCGAGGCAAACGAGCGCTTTGCAAAGGGGAGCGTGGAGGGGAGGGGTTGCCCGCAGCACGGACGCCGGGCGTTTCAGCAGAAACGGGGGGTGAAGGGGTTGTTGTGGCTGCCTCCAGCCTGCAGGTATGAGGAAGCGAGGGGCTGGCTCTTCCCTGGGGTTTTCTTCCGCGCTGCCTTGAATGTTGGTGGCAGGGCGCGTTTGTAGCCGTGGTGCAGGTCACGGTGCTTGCTGCGAGCACGGCAAAGGGCTCGTCCCAAACAGGTGCTGCTTCAGGGGAGTTTCTGGGCTGTGACAGCAGCTCAAAGGGTGCGTCTGCCTTTGCCGAGCCTCATGTCCTTGCTCAATGCAGAACGTGGCCAATGCCCTGGGGGTCATGCTGGGCTGCGGGAAAGCCAGGGGATGATCAAGGTCAACGAAGGGCAGGGATGGAGAACTGAGCCCAGTGGCCAGGGGAAGGCTCGTTACAGTTATGTAAATCCTCATTCAATCCCTTCAGCTCCCCCTTTCTCTGCTGCCTGCGTGTCCATGCCCCAGCTCGCTGTCCCGCCGCCTCCCCAGCTCTGTCCCATGCTCTCTGTCCCTCTCTCTGGGGACCGGGACGCCTCCGGCTTCCCCGTGAAGGTCCCTGTCCCCCGTGGCCGTGTCGTTAGGTGGCGCTGGGGGCCCGGTAACGGGGAGCAGAGAGGAGATGGTGGGGGTCCCACACCCCCAGGCTGGGGTGACCTGGCTGTCTTGCAGCCCGCTGTCTGCCTCCTGCTCGGAGCAGCCTGGGGGCCCCTCCCTGTTCACCTTTGGGTGATTTTAAGCAGAATTAACCAAGTGGGTGCAGGTATGTCCTGCCTGCACGCGTGTGATATGAGGGGTCTCTCTGCTGGTATGGGGCAGCCTCCCCATTGCCTTCCACTCTCCCAAGCAGCTGGGGAGGAGGAGAAGCAGCTCTAAAGCCATTTCCGCAGCGGGGAAGGAGCTGGGAAGGCGATGCTGTGAGTGACACCTGTCTGCTGTCGGAAGGAGGCCTGAAAAGCTGGAGTCGTGGCTGCCAGCTCTTAATGTGGCCTTCCCTGCTCCAATGAGTTACGGCTCAGCTTAGCTTTAATGAAACCGCACAAAGCCGCTGGGGCTGGTGGGGATCATCAGCAGCTGGTGAGGGATGGCCTCGAGACCGGCTGGGCAAGGCTGCGCCGCTGCTTCCCGCAGCTCCCCGTGCCACTCTCGTCGTGTGCTGCTCCCGAAGGCAGCAGGGCTGGGTACGGAGCGGAGCCCGGCAGCGTGGGGTGATTTGGTTGCACAGAGGGAGCGCTGTGCTGCTGGGTCTTCGCACCCTCCAGCCGCTGCTTTGTGCTGCTCTGCCTCAGTTTCCCCAGCCCACAGAGCGGTGCGGTCTGACGCTGCTCCACCCTGGGGCGGGCTGGGGGCAAGAGAGGGATCCTGCCCTGCGTGGGCTCCTGGGCAACTTGAAAGAAGAAATGGGGAAGAAAAAGGTCCAAGACATCCCAGGAGCTCCTGTTGGTGCTGCACTTTGCAGTTACACCTGAGACAAGCACAGAGGCTCTTGCTGGCTTTGCCAATAGGCTGCTGGCCAAAGTTGGCCTTTTAAAATGAGCCTTTAAAGCACGTGAACCAGGAGGTTACCTTGACCCAGGAGGTTACCAGCTTGAGTTGGGTTTCTGGCCCAACAGCAAAGAGGTAAGTTGCCATTTAAAACCCAGCTCATGCGACCAGAAAATTGCTCGAAAAAAGCCTTTCGGCAGCGTGGCTAATGTCTGATCCTGCGCTCGCTCCGGAGGTGGGGCAGAGGCGGTGTCCAGCTCTGCGCCTCCCCCAGCCCCTCGCTGGGTGCATCGCCGAGCTGCGGCATCCGGGGCCTGGGAGCGTCTGCGCGTGCTGGGTCCTCGCCGGGGACCAGATGGCTCCGCAGAGTGCTGACTTCAGCGCTTTGGCTGAGCGAAGGCACCGGCCCCTGCATGCACCCTCTGCGAGTGCTCTCCTGGGCACGTCTTCGGGCGCCTGGGGGGGCTCCTCTTGTCCCCCCCGGCTGTCCCCAGGGATGGGGTTGGGGTACCAGTCTCTGGGGTTCCCGACCTCCCTTTCCCACTGCACCGAGGGAACCGATTCCCTCTTGGCACATCCTCATCCCTTCTCCGAAAGGACCCCAAGCGTATCCTTGGCCCCAGAACCCTGGCAGCCTCACAATTTCCACTCCTGCCCTTAAAGCCCCAATCTTTCCAATGCTCTGCACTCCCCTAAGTATTTTGGAGGCCCAAAACCAGAAAGGGGATGAGATGCCCGGCTCCCACAGGTGTTGTGCCACTAAACACACCCGTGCCATAGTCAGCAGGGACAGGCACCCGTGCTCCATGCTGCGTGCTCCCCATAGCAGTGTGGAGCATCTGCACAGGACCGGAGGATTCCCCCCACTCTGGGTTCCTTGCTTTGGAAATCGGGGCTGCGAGCCGCTTTCCTGAGGCTGGGAGGGGAGCAGAGGCACGGAGATGTAAAGTCACAGCAGCTGCTTCAAGGAGCTATTTAGGGACATGGTAAAGCGGTGAATAAAGTTGTTGGAGGGCGATGGCTGGTTACGCCCCAGAAAGAAGCGATTTCCTCCCTTCCTGGGAAATTTCCACTTCCAACCCCAGCTTTCGCTGCCTCATCTCCCCCTCCAGGGCAGCCCTGCAGGCAGCCGCCGCCAGGAGGAGGAATTATCCCTGCAGGGATGAAACCCTCCCTATTTATTTTAGTTCCCTTAATTACCGTGCGGGTAGGAAGTGCTGCCAGCACCGCGGCAGAGCGGGGCTGTGCCGTGCGTGCACCGCCCCATCCTTGCGGCCCTTCTCTCACCTTCCTCCTTGCTCTGCTCCACTGTCTGCCTCGCCTGCTTTTGTGATGGGCAGGATGCAGGACACGGGCAGCTCTGTGTGGGCATTCAGGCACCAAAACCATTTTAACATGTTTCCATGTTAAATGAGACCAGGCTGACAGGATGTGGTGGGTTCCCAGTTTTAGGCATGAATGGTCTCAGACCACATTATTTTTTGGCCAAACTTCTTTGGGAGGTGTGTGGTGGGGGCAGCCAGCAGTCAGGACCAGGATGGGCGCAGATCTGGGGCTAAATCTCCAGCCCCTGTCACAAGTGTCACCTGCAGGGCTCAGCCTGCCCGCAGTGATGATGAGGAGTTAACCTGGGCCTGGCACAGGGACCCATGGGTGCGCTGCTGCGTTTGCAATTCCCATGCTGGATGCCATTAGCTGGATGCAGGTGCCCAGGCACACAGGCAGTGCTGGAGGATGGAGAAAAGCAGAGCGGGTTTTTGCAGCCTTTCTTGTTCAAGTTTCCCTGCTTTCGATGCCGTTTGGAGAGGTGCTAACGTAACCTCCCCAGCTTGGGCTGTGTGATGCTGGGGGGGGGTTGCGATGGGGTGCAAGGAGCCTGCGCGGAGCCCAGTGCACTTCTCTGACACCAGCATTGGCCCAGGGGGGTTAATGCACAGCTGGAATAGCATCATCCCCCCAAAATGACCCTCCTGAGTTCCCTGCAGGCCTGCCAGCAGCGGGCCTTTCCCTGCAGGACGTGGCCACACAGAGGTGGTGGTAAAGGATGCCAGGATGCCAGGGCAGCACCCAGTGGTGGAAAGAGGAGGATGAAGAGGGGAGAGGCAGCTTTGTGCCCATGCCATCCCCCAGCCAGCCCAGGGAGCTGTGCAAAAAGAGGAAGGGGGGGGGCACAGCATCCCTGGGGTGGTGCCAAGGGGTCCAGGGAAAGCGGAGGTTCCCACCCGGGAGCAAAAGTCGACCTGTGCCTCACAGGGCTGTGGGTTTCATCTTGGGGTGCAATCGGTGCTTGTGTTTCCAGGCTGGCCTTTATAACCACCAGGGCAGTGGTTTTGAATGTAAAAAGGATTTCTGTTATTTACATGTTGAAATAAGGTATTTTTGATGATTGCAAGGCAGCTCTGTAAGCTGGGTCTGCGTTACAAAACCTCAAGGCACAGACCCAGCAGCAGGTTGGATTCGGGGAATCTCTGCATCTTCGCACAGAAAAACTTGATTTATTCTTTTTTTTTTTTTTTTTTTAAGACCCTGAAGGACTTTGTCAGCAAAGCTGGAAACACGCAGGAGAGCTCTCGGCGCCGGTCCCCGCAGAAGCTGGGGCTGCAGACAAGCAGGGTGCCGCTGTCTGCCTCCCGTCAGCCGGTGCTGTATCCCCGCGCTGCTGCAGGAGACGAGCTGGCTCTTCTTCCAGCTGTGTTTGGCTCCCAGGGGAGAGGAAACGTGGCTGTGGGGGCTGGCACGGGTGTCACCACCCTGAGCTGCTTGTCCCCCCTGCAGAGCTTCCAGCTGTGCCCAGCTGTGCACCAGGTTGGTCTGTCTGTCCGTCGGGTGGGTTCTGGGCTGTGAGCAGAGGGCCCACGGTGGGGAAATGTCCCGTGGGATGGAGATGGGCTGGCCAAGGAGCACTTAAGGAGAGGGAGTGGGTTGGGGTTCCTGTGCCAGCCCTGAATGACCAGGTCTCCAGAAAATCCTAATCCAGGCCTCAGTGAAGGTGGAAGAAAGGGTTAATGGCAGCTGAGGGGCTGCTTTCTCCTTTGCAATGTTGAAACCAAGAGTGACCCTTTCCTTTCGTATTCATGGGAAAGGATTTGAGGCATCAATGACCTGTTGCTAACCCTTAAGTCTCCTTTCCCTGCATCAGGCAGGGGTGGGCAGGGGGCTGAGCCCGAGCCCCTGCACCATGTCCCTGCCGCCCCAAGCCCTGCACCCGGCTGCTTGCAAAATCCTCACGCCTGGGAGAGTTGGGCAAGCTCTCCTGGAGGGAGTGAGGCTGCTGCTTGTAAATTGGTTAAAATAAAGGCCAGGAGGAAAATGCATTTTCCATTTCCTCTGTTTTGGCATCTCTTGCAACACCCAGGGCATTCGCAGCGCCCGGGCAGCAGCCCTGGGGAAAGGCGCGTGGAGGTCCTGCATTCCCAGCTCGCGGCTAACCGTGAGCAGCGGGGTTTTTGTAGGCTAAAACCTCTCTGGAAACGGCCTTTCCATGCCCCGGCAGTGCTGCGGGTATGTCCACCCCGGCCGTTGAACCGTGGCAGGGAGAGACGTGGATGGGCGCTGGGGTCGCATTTGGTGACGGCGGAGCGTTCGGTGGCACAGGGAAGTGGTGCCGCTGCTGCTGCTGCCACCGCAGGTGGCTGCGGTGCCACCGTGGGTGACAGCCACCCCGCTGCCCTGAGCGTCTGGCTCTGGGGTGGCCGTGTCCCCGCGCTGGGCACTGTCACCTTCACCTTGGGAAGGCAGTGGCAGGAGGGCAGCGCCTGGGCACCATGAGCACCGCAGGCAGCTGGTGCCGGCGGAGATGGGCTGATGCTTTCGGGGACGAAGTGTGGGGTTTTGGTGGTTCCAAGCTGGGGTCATGAGGCAGCCAGCACCCAGCCTGGGGGCAATGGGACCCTGCTGGGGCCCCTGCCCATCTCCCCCTTCCCTCGCTGGGGCTCCCCCTTCTCTCCCCCTGGTCTGGCTTGCTCTCAACCAGTGCCGGGGATCAGCTGATGCTTTAATACTGGCCCTGGTGACAGCTGGAGGATGCTGCTGCCTGCGGGGGCTTTGCTCTCTGTGCCCCCCCC
>VXAA01002208.1:645599-655599 GCA_013399115.1 Anseranas semipalmata | reverse complement strand
GGGGGCTGCCCTGGCCACTTCACAGCCCCTTCCCTCTGCCCCAGCATCCCCATCCCCACGTCCTGCGGCGAGGATGAAAAACCAGCCTTCGTTGTAGGCGCTGCTCTATTTTGAGGGGGGGTGGTGGGAGAGAGCCAAAAAAAAAATAAAGGAGACCCCCCCCTTGGTGCCACCAGCCCCGTCCCCCCGCCACCTTGCGTAACCCAGCGGGAGGCAGGACGCTGGCTGTTTATTTTTGGTTAATCCATATTCGACCTTTTTTTAAGCTGCGTTTCGGTGCGAGCGTGTGCGGGGTCCGCCCGGCCCCTGCCCGCAACTGGTGCTGCCGGAGGCACGGCGAGGAGGAGGAGGGTGATGCTGGGTGCTGGCGGATGAAGGTTGAAAGGAGACGGCGCTCGCCGCTGGCTGCCGCCTCTTTTCCCTCCCGAGTCCCCAGCCAGGAGTTGGTTTTGGGGAGGTTTTGCTGCTTTCCCTCTTTTGGGGGGGCTGCGTTGAGGTCTCTGCAGGGGTACCCCTCACCTGGGCAGCACCAAACCTGTTTCCCACCCCTACCAGTGCCGCTGGCATCCCTGCAAGGGTCTGCTTCCTTCTGTCCTTCTGTCCCCCTGCATGCGCTGTCCCTTCCCTGTGGTTTTCAGGCTCAGAGGCTTTTTTGAGATAAGGTTTCTCTTTCTCGGGAGGTATTTTGCATTTCAGGATTTTATTTCTCCCCTCCCTGAGGTCAAAATATCTGCATGATCTCTCCCCAGGCTGTGCTGGGGCTCGGAGCAGGGGAGGGAAGGATGGAGGGAGGGCAAAAAGGAGGTTTAAAATTAGGAGCAAACTTTCCCTGTTGCATTAAAATAACATTTCAGGAGGTGGAGGGAGGTAAGGGCTCGGTTAGCGCCGTGAACAGGAGGCTTCTGCGAGCGCTTGATGTCTCAGGTGAAGCTGTGCATAGGAAAGGGGTTAACCTCCCAGAAACACCCCAGAACAACAAAAAGCCGCTGAGCAGCCCTGTTTGTGTCCTGGGAGGCAGCATTGCCATGCCGGGGCCATGCTTCGCCCTGTCCCAGACACACAGTGACACCGGGGCTGGCCACCTGCCCCTCTTCCCAAATAAGAGGAGGAACAGCGCGGGGTTCGGCAAGTCCCCGGGGGCTTTGCCCAGTGGCACCACCCCAGCGGAGCAGGCGGGTGGCTGCGGTCTCAGCTCGGGCTCCGCTGCAGCCCCAGCCCTCTTCTGCCTTCTTCCCCCCACGCCCCATTTTCCCACAGCCCCTAGAAGGAGCGGGCTGCCGGTGCGTCCCTTGTGCTTCGCATCCTGAACCCGGCCATTTTGGAGCGGGGCTGGCTCCTAGCCACGTGCCGAGCCGCACCAGCTGGCCAAGGGGCTCCACCAGCCTCGAGCCCCCGCTGTCCTCCTCCGAGGCCGCACCGGGCTGCTCCAGCACCGGGCACGATGCTCCGGCCCCACTGCCGTGCCGAGCCCCAATCCCATACTGGCTCACTGGCAAGGACAGAAATTTATTGCCCCGGTGATTTTTGCAATGCCTGAACAACAATTTGTGCCCGTGCCATCTCCCCTCCCCGCAAATGCCACCGTGCTGTGGGGACAAGGGCCGGGCGACGCTGCTCGTTTTTGGTCCAGTTTGCCCAAATCCGTCCCCAGGTGTAGCCTGGCTGGGAGCAGCCCCTCTGGGGGCAGCACTTGGCTTTGCGGGAGGGCTTGGCTGCGCTGTGCGTGGATTAATCGGCGCTGGAGGAGTCTCCCGAGCCTGGGGAAGGGCTGGTTTGAGGAAGAGGAGGAGGATTTGCAGCCCGGCCATCCCGTGCTGTCCCGGGATGGGAGAAGTGTGAGGGCTGTGCCAGGGCTGGTGGAACGAGCCCGAGCAGCCGCTGCGAGGGCCTGGGGTATATTTAAACGTCCTTGAGGAAGAATCAGACGGGCAAAGCTGCTGGGAGAGCAGCTCTGTTTGTTTTGGGTGGTGTGTTGCTCCCCTTCCTCCCTGCTCGGGTAGCTGATGCCGGATTCCCGATGAATTATTTATCGTGGGACTAAAAATACCCGGGAATGGCAGTGAGGAGCGGGCGGCGCGGTCCACCCCGGTGCTGGCCCGGTCGTGCCGTAGCGTGGGACGCTGCCAGCATGAGTCACCGGCCGCCCTCTCCGGCCAAGTGGCCACGGCCATCGCCTTGGCATCCTGGCTGCTGCGTTATGGGGTGGCAGGAGGGGCGACACGGGCACGGTGAGCCTCTGGGTGGTGTTGGAAGGGGCGCTGGGGGTGGCTGTGCCCCCACCGAAATGTGGCCAGCAGCTCACAGCCACACTGCGATGCTGGGTCCTGCTCTTGCAGGGTGCCTGGCACTCGTCGGGGTTATTTCATGCGTTTTCTGCCCAAAATGCCGGTGCTGCTGTCACACCGAGGGACTTGCATGCCGAGGGGTTGCACATCACTGTGGCACGGAGGGGTCCCCAGGGCAGTCCAGACACCGAATCCAACCCCCAGACCTCCTCTCGCCATGCCGGGCCGTGTCGAGGACGCGTTGAGCAACAGCAGCTTTTAATTGCGAGTGACGATTCCGAGTGCCAGCTGGCAGCTGGCATCTTGCTGCACGCAGTGACACCGGTGCACGGCCAGCGCCACCGCGGCCGGTGACGGCTGGTGGCCCTGGGGCAACAGGGCTTGGTGGGGGGGGCTCAGTGTTCCCTGCAGGCTCTAATTATAGGCTGAGCTTCAGTATGGGAAAGCATCATCATGCAGAGGGACTTGTACACCTCCAAGCCCTCTGGGGGCTGTCACCCCCCCCCCGGCACAGGCTGGCAGGCATTTTGGGTGGGTTTGGGAAGCGGGCTTTGCAGAGCCCCGAGGCAGGGTCCTGTACCGCTGAAGCTTCCTGCAGGGCACCTTTCGGTTGGCTCCCAGTCCTCCTCCTGCCCGCTCGGCCGCCTTGCTGAGCCCCAGGGCCGGGGGAGAGGAGGGCACCGAGCTGCAGCAGGGCACGGGTGGCACGGGGGGGGCTCCTGCCCCGGTGCTGCGGGGTTGGAGACGCGGCCGTGGCTGGCGCGAAGGGGGCACTAGCCCTGGTGAACCAAAAATCAGTTATTGCGTTAATGCCGGGCAGCTAAAGGTAATTTTTTTTTCTCCCCGTGCTCTTTAAGTGCTGCTCTCACCCTGGGTGCTTAACCTGGGTGCCAGCGCAGCAGAACTGGCGGAGCAGACGGTGACGGGGGATTTTTGTGTTTCCCTCGGCAGGGAAGGCAGGCAGCATCCCGGGCGGCAGCATGGAGCTGGCGGGGGCTTGGGGCAGGAGCCGAGCACATCCCCAGCCCCGCTTGCACCCCGAGCCCCTTTGCCTGGCCAGGGAGCTGCGCTCTGCACTGCAGAGGGGGGTGCAGAGGGGGATGCGAGCTTTCCGCCTTTAAATATTTCAGGTGACTGTCAGCTGTGGAGAGAGGCATGAGGGAGCATCCAGCTCCTCCTGTCACCTCCAGCTGCCGTCCCTGTCCCCTGCCAAGGGGGCAATAAGGAGCATCCTGCCAGCAGTGGCTTGGAGGGGGAGAGGGGAAGGAGGGCAATGGGGCTGGAAGGGGGACAGTGGCGGTGGGATGGGGACGGGGTGGTGGTGGAAGCAGGGACAAGCTGGGAAGGATTTGTGGCTGCTGGGGCTGGGGATAGGGCACTGGGGCCCAGCACCTCTGTACCCCCCAAAGGTGCTGAGCTGGGGGGTACAGCCCTGTGGTTGTCCCTGCACCACGTCCAGCCTCCAAAGGATGAGGGTCCCCCTCTCCCGCTGGGGTCACCCACTGCTGGTGGTGTCCCCAGGGCGCTGCGCACAGGAGGGCTGGGTGAGAGGGGTCCTGGCGGATGGCTGGATGCGAGGGGCTGTGTCTGTCCCCGCAGGGACGCGGCGGTGGACATGGGCAGAGCGCCGGCACACGCTCTGCTACTGTCGATGGTGCTGGGCTGCTCGGCTGCCTTCACTGACGTCCTGCTGCCCAGCCCCGAGGAGCCGGTGGTCAACGTGGCCGTGGTGTTCGGGGGCACGTCCTACCCGCTGCACATCCGCTCCCGCCTGAGCCCCCAGAGCTTCCTGGACATGCCCCTGGAGATCCACCCCATCACCGTCATCGTCAACAACACCAACCCCAGCACCCTCCTCACCCACATCTGCAACATCCTCGCCAGCCACAAGATCCACGGCATCGTGTTCGAGGACAACGTCGGCACAGAGGCGGTGGCTCAGATCCTTGACTTCATCTCCTCCCAGACCCAGGTCCCCGTCATCAGCATCAGTGGGGGGTCTGCTGTGGTCCTCACCCCAAAGGTGAGGCTTTTGCTGGTGGTTATTCCCGGAGGATGCAGAGGGAACCTCCCTGGGTTTGCAGGCAGGATTTGGCTCATCCCCTCCCTGGCTGCTTGTCTCGTACTTGGCACCTGGGGGGTCCTGGTGCTGGCTCCATCTGATGGCATCAGCATCCACCCCCTGCTCAGAGAGGTCCCGGCTGCGTTTTGCACTGCAGCTGGGTGGGGGCAAACATCTGGCCGGCTCCCCCAGCTGTTTGGGGGTTGCTTTCTTGCTCTGGGCTCTAAACCCCCTGGGTGTCACCTCTGCAGGTCTGCCCACGCCAAGCTCCCCGCGCTGCCACTCGCTGTGGCTGGGTGGCAGCGGGCGAGGTGGCCTCGGCTGGAGCCACCACGTTGCTGCGGGCTGGTGCTGTCCTGCAGCCTTCCCCGAGGGGGTGGCAGGGGGGTGATGCCCCCTCTCCCCAGCCCCCTCCGGGCACATCAGCGGCTCCGAAGGAAAAAATCTGCTGGTGGAGGCAGTCTGCGTGGCAAAATGCTGCTGCCTGCTTGCGACCTTCTGCAAATGCCATTCGCTGCATCATTTAAGACAGAATCAGATCAATTAAGATTTGCTAATGAGAGGCCAGATGGCCAGGGTGCTGGGGCGGGAGTCAGCAGCAGGTAGCGGCACGGGGCGGGCATGGGAGCCGCTGCCCGTTGGGATGCGGGAGGTTACTGGTCTCCTTTGGACACTGCTGGATGGGTTTTGGTCAACAAGCTGGGAAAGCTTGACCCCGTGCAACAGGATGGCGACCGCAGCTCTGCGGATACCACAGGGATGGGTCAGTCCCATTTTGGGTGTCCCCAGCCCATGGACTGCACCAGCTCATAGCTCCTTCAGCTCCCCATGGTGGTGAACCCACGGTGGTCTGCAGGAGGGCGAGGAGCCCGGTGCTGTGGTGCCCAGCAGCCCCTGACCCCTTCTCATCCCACAGGAGCCCGGCTCGGCTTTCCTGCAGCTGGGCGTCTCCATCGAGCAGCAGATCCAGGTGATCTTCAAGGTGCTGGAGGAATACGACTGGGGCTCCTTCGCGGTCATCACCAGCCTCTACCCGGGCTACAACATCTTCCTGGACGTCATCCGCTCCTTCACGGACGCCAGCTACTTCGGCTGGGAGCTGCAGGACGTGCTCACCTTCGAGATGAGCCAGGAGCAGAGCAGCTCCAGGACGCAGCGGCTCCTGCGGCAGATCGACGCCCAGGTGCTCATCGTCTACTGCTCGCGGGAGGAGGCCGAGTACCTCTTCGCCATGGCCGAGCAAGCCGGCCTCGTGGGGCCGGGCTACGTCTGGATCGTGCCCAGCCTGACGGTGGGCAACATGGAGCTGCCGCCCTCCTCCTTCCCCGTCGGCCTCATCAGCGTGGTGACGGAGAGCTGGAAGCTGAGCCTGCGGCAGAAGGTGCGGGATGGGGTGGCCATCATCGCCATGGGGGCGGCCGGCTTCTTCCGAGCCCACGGCTTCCTCCCGGACGTGGGCCGGGACTGTCGGGCACCCGCCACCACTGCCACCAACACCAGCTTCTACCGGTGAGGTCTGGGGGTCTGCGTAGCAATGGGGGAAGGGGGACATGGAGGAGGGACGGGGCAGCGGAGGAGGAGGAGGACGGAGCTGGTGGGCAGGGGGAAGGATGCTCGCAGCTGGTGGTTGGTGCCTCTCGGCTCCGTTTCTTCTTGAGCATCTTGGAGCAGCTCTCACGTTTTCCTGGACTGTTTCAGAATCACATGGGGGACCCGGGAGGGGTGTTAAAGCTCTTTGTGGGCTCCTTTGTGCTACAAATGCAGCATCTGGGTGCTGCTGCGGCAGCATCTGTGCTTCTGCCCTTCCTCACCCCGCAGCACTCCGTCCTCATCCCCTGCTTTCAGGCAGGGCTGTCTCAGCTCCCCGCTGCACAGGGGCTAAACGGGGGTCTCCTCCCCCAGCCCCACATCTCTTTGTGGTGCTTATGGGACCCAGGACCCCGGCTGGAGGCAGGGGAGGCCAGGGACGTGTGGGGCCGGGGTGGGGGCCGGGAGGGCTGCAGGGCTTGGGCTCACCGGGCGCTGTGGCCCCACCAGGCACCTCCTCAACGTGACGTGGGAGCACAGGGACTTCTCCTTCAACGAGGGCGGCTACCTGGTCAGGCCCACCATGGTGGTGATCTCACTCAACCAGCACCGGCTCTGGGAGATGGTAGGAGCCTGGGGGCCGCACGCGGGCTGGGACCCCTCCCCAGGGCAGGTGGAACCACGCAAAACCCATGGCTGACACCAAGGGCTGCTTTGGTGTTGTCCCTGTCAAATCGGGACCCTGCAGATCCCCCAGCCCTGGTGCATGCTGGCAGCACCCATGGCTTTGTGGCTGCAGCGTTTTCCCCCTGCGAATGCATTTCCTTCGCCCTCGAGCCTCCCGTGCAGCACCGTGTGCCCCGACGTGCCCGGCACTTCCCAACCCCACGGGCGCCCCGCCGCTGTGGTCCCTCGGTCCTTTGGCCCCGCTCCAGCCGTGCATTGTGCTTCTGGCTGTGCAAACGCTTAGAGCTGAAACAAACCTTCTGGAGGTGTTTTTTTTTCCAGTTTAAAAGAATTTGGGGTGAAAGCTGGCCACTTTAGTGCTCTGGTGCTGACATAACCCCAAGAAAAAAACCTCAGCCCGTGGTCACTGGTGCAAAGCACTGGGGTGGTGGGGAGCTGGGCTTGGGCTCACCATGGCTGAGCTCCAGCCTGACGATGCTCTGTGGTGGGGGACGAGCCCCGAAGGCGCGGGGACCCCCCGTAGCCCCCAGCCCCACACCGGTGACCGCGCGTTCTCACCCGGGGCAGGTGGGGAAGTGGGAGCACGGCATCATCCACATGAAGTACCCGGTGTGGCCCCGCTACGGCTCCTTCCTGCAGCCCGTGGTCGACAACCGGCACCTGACGGTGGCCACGCTGGAGGAGCGGCCCTTCGTCATCGTGGAGAACACCGACCCCAGCACCGGCGTCTGCGTGCGCAACACCGTGCCCTGCCGCAAGCAGACCAACGCCTCCGCCAGGTCAGCGGTGCCGTCCCCGGCCACCCCCTGGGACAGGGGCTGGGAAGCCGCTGGCTTTAGCTGGGACAGGGCTGGGGGCAGTGCAGGTGTCCCCGCAGCCTGCCTGGCTGGAGAGATGCCGGGAAAGGCTCTGTCCTTACCCATTGAGGGTTTGGGGAGCCCATTGGTGGCTCCTTCCCCTTCCCCTTCCCCTTCCCCTTCCCCTTCCCCTTCCCCTCCCATGCCCTCTCCACCCCACCCAGCAGTGAGGACGGAGCTCAGCTCCCCAGGCACGTGGTGCCCAGGAGGCCCCAGGGGCAGGGCGCAGGGCAGCTCAGGGCTCTGTGCCATCCTGGGGGGACCCTGACCCATTTTTCCTGGCACGGTTTCAGCGGCGACGGCCTCACGGACCCCTACACCAAGCTGTGCTGCAAGGGCTTCTGCATTGACATCCTGAAGAAGCTGGCCAAGACGGTGAAGTTCTCCTATGACCTCTACCTGGTGACCAACGGCAAACACGGCAAGATCGTCCGTGGGGTGTGGAACGGCATGATTGGTGAGGTAGGGGGGCGCGGGGCTTGGACCCCCTGCTCAGCCCTGCCCAGGGCATTGCTTGCTGGGGCACGCCGGTGGCGGTGCCTTCGTCTCTCCTCCTCTTCCTCTGCCTGTCCTGAGACCGCCCGGCCCTCCCCAGGTGTACTACAAGCGCGCGGACATGGCCATCGGCTCCCTCACCATCAACGAGGAGCGCTCCGAGATCGTCGACTTCTCCGTGCCCTTCGTGGAGACCGGCATCAGCGTGATGGTGGCCAGGAGCAACGGCACCGTCTCCCCCTCCGCCTTCCTCGGTGAGCGCGGGCAGGCTCGCCCCAGCCTTCCACAAGAGCAGATTGGAAATATTGCTCTGTTGTAATAACTTCACCAAAAAAAATCCTGTTTGCAAGACATGGGGGAAGGAGGCTGTGCTGCCAGCATCGGGGCTTCCTCCTCCCCTCGCCTAAGCAATCCCGTTATTACGGAGACCGAGGCTGGGATTGGTTTTTCCTCGTCATTGCTTGCATGGCAGAGGAAGGATGGAGGCGCGGGGTCGGACGAGCCGGGGATTTGCCAGCACTGAGCCCTGCTCGGGGGACCCGTGCTCCCGGCTGCCTTCACCAAAGCCGAGCTCAAGCTGGGAACCCCCAGTGCAGGGAACCGCCGGCGCTAAAACTTCACATGAGTTTTAACCAAGTGAAACTGCAGCTTAGGGAGGCAAGGAGACCGGCCAAGGTCATCGCAAAATTTGGGCTAAAGCTGAATTGAGGCTTTCCAGAGGGGCACAGAGGCAAAAGCTTGGCCAGAGCGGGGCCGGGCTGCTGCTGGGGACGTGCTGGAGGACAAGGGTGGCCCCGAGTGCTGCGTGGGCACAAGTCTGTGTGTCTCCCCCATCCCCGACATGCCCCAGGGCCCCATCCACCACCAGAGCAGGGTCACCTTCATCGACCCCACAGGCATGGGGTGCTCGGAGCATCCTGCCCTGCTCAGCAAAGCTGGGGGCACAGTCCCCCCGGTGCCACCACCGCACTCCCGTGCTAATGAGCCGCATCCCCATCAGGGGAGGCTTCTCGTCCTGACAGCGAAGGACGTGCTGACAAATGGGCCTCGGCGGCTGCGTTTTGAGCTCCTGCTGCCCCATCCCGGCTCATCCCGGCCGGCCGGGTGCAGGCTCATTGCCCCCACAGCTCCTGGGGGGGTTCCCACTCCCCTTTTGCCAGCTGCATAACTCAGGCTTCACAGCTGCATTCTGCCCCCTTCGTTCTAGATCCGTCTCTGCAGCAGGGCTGTAATTCCTCCACAATGGGGTTACTGCCTGGAATTACTGGCTGAATGTTTTTGCAGGAATTAATCCTTGGAGTTGCGGTTGGGGTCATTACAAGGGACAACCTGTGATCCCGTGGGAAACCCCCCACTGATGGCCCCAGAGATGAGCAGCATCTCGTTAGCATCTCCCCGCTGATGAGAGCCTGTTGTTGTTCGGGCAGGGAGGCATGGCCGCATCCCCCCTTCCCTCACTGAGGATCTGCTCGGCCGTGCCGCTCCCCTCGCCTGCTGGGGAGGGCTCCAGGGTGTCCCGGTGGGGACGTGGGGACGTGCCACGTCCTGGGGCCGATGGGGACCCTCTTGCCTTGCAGAGCCCTACAGCCCGGCCGTGTGGGTGATGATGTTCGTGATGTGCCTCACCGTGGTGGCCGTCACCGTCTTCGTGTTTGAGTATTTCAGCCCCGTCGGCTACAACCAGAACCTCACCAGTGGCAAAAGTGAGTGGGGGGGAGGCAGGAGCTGGGGGGGGTCATGTCCCCGGCCATGGTGACGCCTGTCCCCTCTGTCCCCGGTCCCCACCAGGGCCAGGCGGTCCCTCCTTCACCATTGGCAAGTCGGTGTGGCTGCTGTGGGCCCTGGTCTTCAACAACTCCGTGCCCATCGAGAACCCCAAGGGCACCACCAGCAAGATCATGGTGCTGGTCTGGGCCTTCTTCGCCGTCATCTTCCTCGCCAGCTACACGGCCAACCTGGCCGCCTTCATGATCCAGGAGCAGTACATCGACACCGTGTCGGGGCTGAGCGACAGGAAGGTGGGGGTGCCAGGCAGACCATTCCCCCCCAGCCCCCCAAATTAAGGTTATCTGGGTGGGGTGGGGAGA
>VXAA01002208.1:596980-644855 GCA_013399115.1 Anseranas semipalmata | reverse complement strand
GCGGGCAAGGACGAGGGCTGCAAGCTGGTGACCATCGGCAGCGGGAAGGTGTTCGCCACCACGGGCTACGGCATCGCGCTGCAGAAGGACTCGCGTTGGAAGAGGGCCATCGACCTGGCCCTGCTGCAGTTCCTGGGAGATGGTGCGTGCCGGGGGACATGGGGAGGGGACAGGGCACGGCTGGCACAAGGGTGGGGGACAGGGGACAAATGAGGTGGGAGAGGACCTGGAGGAGGATGGGACGCTCAGGCTGAGGGCAGCAGCGAGGGCTGAGCCCACAGCAGCTCTGGGGGGGGGGTTGTCCTCCTGGGGATGGGCAGGGGCTGTGCTGGGCGAGGTGATGCCCATGGAGGGGTTTCCACCCCCTGTCACTGTGCCCGGCCCTAGGCGAGACCCAGAAGCTGGAGACGGTGTGGCTGTCGGGGATCTGCCAGAACGAGAAGAACGAGGTGATGAGCAGCAAGCTGGACATCGACAACATGGCCGGGGTCTTCTACATGCTGCTGGTGGCCATGGGGCTCAGCCTGCTGGTCTTCGCCTGGGAGCACCTCGTCTACTGGAAGCTGCGTCACAACGTCCCCAAGTCCCACAAGCTCGACTTCCTCCTGGCCATCAGCAGGGTACGTGCCACCCGCCCTGGCAGTGCTGGGGGTGCTGGGGAGGGGACAAGTGTGGGGTGATGCTGGGTGAGCGGTGGGGAGGATGGGAGCTGCCCCCGGGGTGGGGAGGGGGGCTTTGCTGGTCCTGGCCACGGAGGGGGGGCTCACACTGAGATCTTGGCTTTGCCTTCAAGAGATCAACTCATCTCCGGCCACCTTCTGGCTCTTCCCAACCCACCCGAAATGACCGCTCACGCTGGGGGTGTTTGCATGGATTAGCGGGGTGCTGATGGCTGCTGATGGCGCGCGGTCCCCCCTCTCTCCGCAGGGCATTTACAGCTGCTTCAACGGGGTGCAGACCCTGGCCAGCCCCGGGCGGGCGCCCACGCCCGATGTCACGGCGAGCTCGGCCCAAGCCAACGTGCTGAAGATGCTGCAGGCCGCCAAGGACATGGTGTCGACGGCCAGCGTGGGCGGCTCGCTGGAGCACGCCACGCGCACCATCGAGGACTGGAGCAGCCGCAGCGAGCACCTCCAGACCACCTTCTCGCTCAGGACACCCCAGCTCGTGGTGCAGAACAGCACCGGCACCCACCGGGGCCTCTCCTCTGGCCCAGCCCCTGCCGAGAGGTTGGGCAGAGCCTATGCTCCCAAGGGTGCCCCCCCAGGGCTACCCCTGCCCGTCCCCGTGGACTCCCGGCTGCCCAGGGAGGAGAAGCGAAGGGGGGCGAGCGAGCGCGTCCCCCGTGTCCTTCACCCCCTGAAGTTTCGGGGTGGCTGTGCTGGGGACAAAGCCCTCTGGGGCTGCGTGGAGGGCAGCTTGCCCCACCTCCCAGCGAAGTCGGCACCAGAGGGGGATTTCGGAGAGCACACTCTGATGGGGAACCATGTCGGTGCCCCCATCGCCACCCCGACATCACCCAGGGAGCTCCCGCTGCCGGACATCTACAGGGAGCACAGGCGGGGGGACCGGCTGCCAAACACCCCCCTGCTCTATGGGGACGGGGGACACGAGGGCTCAGGGACGGTGCCCCGGCTGCTCCCCACTTCGGAGACAAGGAGGGAGGTGGGAAACCCTTCCCTGCCTCTCACCTGTGCCCGCAGCTCCTTCCCGAAAGCCACCAGGACTTGCAGAGCCGCGGTGGAGCAGGAGCAGCCGAGCCGGCGGGCGAGCGCGCCCAGGGCGTCCTGGGAGCGGAGCGAGAAGCACCGAGCCATGGGGCTGCGACACTGCGGCGCCCACCCGCCCGCTGCCCGCACCGACATCCCCGACCTCTTCCCCGAAGCCGAGGCCGCCCACAGCTGCGGTCCCCACTGCCCCGAGGCCGCCGGGCGGCTGGTGGGGACGGGACGGGCGCTGCGTTCGCCCGCGGCACGGCTGCCGTCCTACCGGGAAGCGTGCCGGCAAAAGCCCCGTGCCACCGCGTGCGCGCCGTACGCCTGCGTGGACTCCTACACCCACCTGCCCCTCTACCTGGGGCACCTCTCCCGTGGGTCCCCGCCACCCCGCGAGCAGCCTGGGGTGCTGGGGGGCAGCCAGGGCTCAGGGCGCTGGGATGGAGCTTACAGAGACTGGGGGAGGCGCGGGGAGCCGGGCTTTCTGCGGGCGGTGGGGACGGAGAGGCTGGCGGCCCGCGGGGTGACGAGTCCCTGCGCCGGCGGGTCCTGGCGGCGGGTCTCCAGCCTGGAGTCGGAGGTGTGACGGGGGACACGGGGCCATGCTTGTTCCCTCCTCTCCGCCAGCCTGGGTGGAGAAAAAGCAAAGTGCCCTTTGCCCGGCTTCCCCATGGGCGAGCGAGCGGCTCTCGGCCAGGCTGCGGCGGGATGCTCCCCCCAGGGACGAACCCCAGCATCCCGGGGTCCTCCACCACCAGCACCGGGATGCTCCAAGCCGGGTCCCGCGCACTCTGGGGGCTGGAGGAGCCTCCTCGGGGCTGGATCGGGCTCGCCCCGCAGGCAGGGCTGGCTGGGGATGCCAAACTCATTGCTGCCGTGTTTCCGTCATGTTTTGGTTTCATTCAAGGGACTCAAAGCACCACATCTAGGTCATTAAAGAGACATTTTAAACTGGCTGGGGACCCTTCTTCCATCGCTGGTGATGAGCCCCATGCTGCCCTTGGCTTTGTCCCCTCAGCTGCAGCAATGCTTGCAGTCCTGAGCCCCGTCCCTGTGCCCGCAGGCACCGCCGCCCCCAGGCACAGGCTGGGATAGCAGCTGCAGAGCCAGATTTTGGGGGAAATGTATTTAACTCAGTTCCAACCTGCTGCTGTCAGCCCCTCTTGCTGCGTCTCATTGCCAGCACAGCGAGCCCCGAGGTGTCCCCCAGGGCCATCACCCCTCGGTCCCCCCAGGCTCGTGCCTCCTTTCCTTGCCCTAGCCTAAAGCAGCCGTTCGGGTTGCTGATGCGCAAGAGCCGGCATGATCACAACATGGGGATGGCTGCAGAGCCCTGGGGAGGTCAGGAAAGGTCTGAACACTCACTGCCCATGGACAAAGCATGGGCAATGCCTGTCTGTCCGTCCATCTGTCTGTCTGTCCATCCGTCTATCCATCTGGCCAGGGTTAAATCCAGACAGTGTCCCACCTTCCCCCCGCCCCCCCCAGCCTGGCTGCCATCACGCGCCGGTGCTGACACTTTAATTCCCGTTACTTATTTATCATCGCAATTGTCTCTTAATTGCTTTGGCAGCCCCTCCGAAGGCCGCTTGGGGAGGGAGGAAGGTGGCGACGTGTAACTAAAGGCGATAAATAAATGAACCCGGTGGTGCTGGTAGAAGACGCGCGGAGCCTTGCCGCGCTGCCCCCAGCCATGGCACCCCTTTGCCTGGGGCAGCTCTGGCCAGGCGGGTGCCCCATGGTGATGGGCTGGTCCCCATCAGGCTCCAAAGTGCCCTGGGGAGTTTTCCCCCAGATTGTGGCTTTCTGGCCCAAAGAAGCCAGCAGACAGTGTGGCAACTTTGGCTGGGGTCCGAGGCCAAGCCTGAGCATGGTTTGGGGGCTGTAAGAACAAAATGGAGCAGAAAAGGGGGAAAAAAAAAAATCCCCAACCCACGTTTTAATTAGTTATATCCCTGGTGACTCAGCAGAGGCCAAATGGATTTGCCTCATGTTTTATTGAAGGGCTTTGCTGCGGGAGGCTGGGGGCAGCCAGGGACAGGGGGGGACAGCGGGGTGCTCACAGGGGAGGTGGCCCAGGACAGGTGCCTGCAGGGTGGGCATGGCCCCAGGCTGGTCCCGGCGCTGGGCAGCTGGGGCCGGGGGCTTCTCCATGTGTCCCTGTGCAGGTGCCCATTTGCATATCTTATGTATATGCTAATTGGGATGGGAAAAGTAGCTCTTTTTCCCCCTTCCCCTGTGGCTGTGGTGCTAATTTGGGGCGCTGGTGGGAGAGGAGCAGCCCTGAGGTTGGTGGGGGCTCAGGGCTGTCCCAAGCAGAGGTTGGGTATTTCAGCGCTTAACAGCCTCTGAGCGATCGTATTTCTTCCTGGAGAAATGGTCTAATCAATCACGTTTTAATTCAGCCAGCTGTGGCTCCCGTGCCGCCCTGGGCTGCAGTTTACGTGTGCCCTGGGTGAAGGAAATCACCGCCGGCCGGGCTGCCGGCACCGCGCGTCCCGATGGCAGCCCCCGGCGCCCACCCTGCTCGCCCCCTGCCCCTGCTGGCCCCAGCATCACCGAGTCCCACGAGAGCTGCCCCAGAGGTGATGTTTAAACCCTGCCTAAACCCATTCTCAGGCTCGAGGTTTTTATTTCTCCTTCCCCGGCCATTGCTCTTTGAAGTGCCGCAAAAGACTGAATCCATCCCTGATGCCACTTTGACTCCAGATTTACGGCCCAAGCCCCAAAATCCTCCGCTGCTTGTGAGGTCCTTCGAGAGAATCACAGGAGAAAGTGTTTATTTCCATCATAAAGATGTGTTTTAATATTTTAACATAAATCAAGCTGCGTTTTATGGTGATAATAAATTTGTTGGCAGAAACTGCCTTTGCAGCCCGAGGCAGTGGAGCAATTCAATTTGTTTGGTTTTAAGTGTAAGGAGATGTAATTGAGAAGGGGAAAGTGCAGATGTTTTAATTGAGTTTGCAGCCACCAGCCAGAGCGGCGGGAGGCTAATGGAGAAGCAGAGGTGAGGCTCTCTATTAGCCTCTCCGCTTGCCGTTTCTCCTTGGCTCGCAGACCCATCGGTCACGGGAGTCCCCTCCAGGGATCACTGCTCGGTGCACGTGCGAGGAAAGGAAGGGAGTGGAAATAGAGGCCAGACAGAACCAGATGTATAATGTGCATTTTATTGGTTTTAATCCCTTTTTTTGAAAACTGATTACACTCAGGACAAGCATCACGTGAGAATCTGCAATAATGAATTGTTAGTGTCAGTAACAGCCAAATAACAACAGAGTTGCTCCGGCTGGGTGAGAGGAGGGAGCTGGTGCCCTCTGCATCCCCCAGCCCACCCCAGGCACCACCAGCTCTGCTGAGCCATCCCCTTCCCACTTCCTCCAGTTGTTTTTAAGGCATCGCTATGTCATGTTTTGTATGAAAAATCTCTCCGCAGTGGAGTTTCTCTCCGTTAATCACCCCCCCTTCCTCGGATAGATTTGTTTTGCTGCTGTGCAAGGACAGCAGCTGTCGAAGAATTCTGGGTTATTTATTTCAGAAACCTCTCGTGCTCCTCAGGGACCAGAGCTCTCCTAGGTAAGGTACCGTGGCAAACGCCGGGGCCGGGACACGAGAGCACGAGGCAGGCAGCCCTCACCGCACCGCCGCATCCAGCACCCGGGTCCAAGCAGCTCTCGGCTTGGACCTAAGGCCCCTTAGAAGTCACACCACGCACGTGCCAAGGAGGAGAGCTGGTCACCTAGGCCAGGGAAGAGAAGGCACATCTTTACACGTAAGACCATCAGATGAGATGACCAACTCCTTTGAAGAGGCTGGGAGACACGCCAGCACCCATGGTCAGGGAGCAGGAACCCGGCTGGGGGCTGCTGCAAGGTGAAAGGGGGCAGGAGGGAAGGGGAGGCCAAGGGCAGCCCCCAGTGGGGAAGGGAGGATGAGGAGAGGCAAAGTAACAGCAGTAGCAGCTGCCATACCCATTCTCTGGCTGGCAATGAAATGTGATGGCAAGAAACTCCAACCAGCACTCGAATGGATGAGGCTGAGTCGAGTGCCTTGCAGAGCACAGGCAGCCAAGGGCAGACAGCGCGATAGCGAACGCCTCGGCCCCCTCCATAAACCCCCACCTGCGCACTTGTATGGAGGAGCAGCCCCTGCGGCCATGCCAGCTTTCCAAAGGCTGGTTTCATCAGCATCAGATTCCTCCCCCTGGCTCTGCCCAGCTCCCAGCTGCACTAGGACAGGGCCCCATCACAGCACCTGCGATCCATCCCCGTTCTGGCAGCCGAGGCTCTGCAAGAGCAAGCAGGAGCAGGGAGCAGGGGCAGGGAACAGGGGCAGATGCCCACCCCCAGCTCAGCTGCCCCCTGCAATCGCTCTCCCCACTACCCAGCTACTGTCACTCTTCCTAAACCTGTAAGGTTATGTGCTAATCTGGCACTGAGGATGCCCCATCAGCCTCCCTGGAGCACTTGGGGATGTTTAAACTCACTAGCAAGGGCTGCCAAGGCCTGTTTCGGATCGAGCTGGAGATGAGAGGAACAGGCCCCCTGCATCCTCTCCAAGCAGCTTGGCAAGGACACAGTCACAGTGCTCAGGCTTGAGAGGTGGAGGGTTTTGCTGTAAAAACCATGAAGTGTTTTTATACAGCTCCAGGTACTTGCATAGTCCCCCAGGAGGAGCACTTCAGGTCATATGGAAAGGAGAAAGTCCTACTTGAAAACAGAGCTTGATTAAAAAGAGCTGCAGTTCAAAGCTTGCTTTAGCGAGCAGTGACACTTAATCCTGCAGCAAGTGCAGAGGGCAAGAGGATACAACATAAGTGACATGCACCTGGCTTTGAACCTGTTTTAATAAGGGCAGAGGAGAAAAAAGGGTTGAAAATATTCCAGGTGAAAACTTTTTAAATTCTTCCTTTTGTTACAAAAACCCATACGGTCTTTGCCTAAGGGCCTCACACCACTGGAACCGGTGCCGTTTGTGGCTGCGTGGTGCTGCAGTGACCAACAGAAGCCTCAAAAGCAGCAACGATCCTCTCCAGCACTGGCTGGCTAAGGAGACGGGCAGCCCAACACCCGCAGAGAAGTGCCTGGGAGCTCAGCAATCTCCCAGATAAGGTGGGCTTTTGGCTGGTCCTGCTCAGCTTAACCCCATGCAGAAGAAGGGTGGGATTCAGGACCCGTTCCAGTTTCACTCCCCTGTAACGCCTGGGAGCTCAGCTCCTGCGGGGAGGCAGGCACAGCTGAGCCATGGCACTGCCTTCTCCCGCTGGCACCAGCCCATTCCCTCGAGTTAACACCCACCTTGTTTCAAGGCTAATTACCCAGCACGGGAGGCTGGAAATGCGTCAGCGTGCGCAGCCGGAGCTCTTGCAGGTCTAACACGTGTCAGGACTGGGTAATTAGCACCTTCCCAGCCCACACAAACCCTGACCACCGCAGCTGGGGTCTGGCCTGTTGCACCAGCCCCGTGTGAAATGGGGAACGGCTCCGCCAGCTGAAGTCACCGAGCAGCAGGCGGGAGCTGAGGAAGCAAGGCTGCGTTCTCCTTTCCAGGGTGAAAAGCTCCATCCCTGCAGGCATCCCTCTGTAGGGCTGGGGCTGCCACAGCAAAGGGGAACAGGATGAGAAGCGCGAGTGTAAACTCCTGGCCTGGAGAAATCCAGGTCTGCTAAGAGATCCCAGATCCTGGGCAATCTGTGGTGTTCCTTCCCCAGAGCACAAACAGGTTAACGCCTCTGGAAAAAGAAAGTGTAACAGAGCACAAAGTTTTTCTTTTGAGCTATTCCCACCCCGGTTTCTTCCCTCCCCCCTCAACTCACAGGAGGTTGGGTCGGTGGGGTCTCAGCAGACAGAAGAGACCCCTCTCCCCCAGCCTCCTGCTGGATTCTGTGCACAGCAGGTCCCTGCCTTGGGGAGGAAGAGCGTGCAGCCGATTACTGCAGCGAGCAGCCAAGGCCGCCTGCTCTCGCACGTGCAGAAGCCTGCAGCAGCAGGGGGCACCACTGCAGGGGCAGGGAGCGACGCTCAAACAGAGCTGAAGGCAGAAATGGCCGGACGCTGATAATCGCAGAGGCTGCCCAGAGCTCAGCCCCATGGCTTCGTGGAGTGGGTCTGAGAACCAGGATAACGAGGCTGAGCCCACTCCATCCACAGCCGAGTTGGAGTGAAGAAAGTCTGGGTCTGCGTCTGACCTGCACCCCCAAGCCGATGGCCTGGAGGCTTCCCTTCACACTGCTTTCCCCCCACAGTCCCAGCGGGGTTGAAATGCTGAAGTCTCTGGAAGCCAAGAGGCAGCGTGCCGCTACCCCCGCATCAGAGTTTTGACTCACTCAGGACAATGTTTGCAGTCACAAACACAAAGCAAGAAAAGCCCCATATGAGCACGAACACTATCCAGAAGGTGTGCCGGAAAGGGGACAGGTGCTTGTTAACCGTCCCGCTGCCGAAGACCAGCTGAGTGTCCTTCCGACTGCAGTACGCGAGGAAAGCTGGAATGAGATACTGGATCCCATTCCCAGCATAGGCTCCTGTGATCCCCACCAAGGACTCCAGGTCGTGGGTGCAGAAAGCCACCAGCACTGGAGGAATCAGCGTGATGGCAGGAAAGACAATCCTATCCACCACCCACGGGTAGGTCCCCCCTTCTCTGTGGAAAAGGGTCTTCCAGTTGTTGCGCAGGGTCACCGCGATGATGGGGAAGTTGGTGCTGATGGTGAAGACAGGGAAGAGGCCCAGGAAGTAGCGAATGAAGGCAACGTTGATGATCTCGCAGTTGGTGAAGTTGAGCGTGTACATGTCCATGAGGGTGTCATTGCGGAAGCAGTAAATGGCAGTGAAGGACAGGAGGCTGTAGAAAGCCAGGATCAGGATGTAATCGAGCAGCACGAGCTTGTTGACGTGCCTCTTCTTGGAGATGGGTGTGATGAGGGATGGCAGGGAGTGCTGGCACATGAAGGAGTAGACACACACCCCAAAGAGATTGCGGATGCCCGACAGCTGGGCCATGGATGGGTGACCTTCAGCTTGGCCTCTGCTGATGCGGATGAGGGCCAGAATAATCATGAGGATGAAAGCTGGAGAGAGAGAACGCGTCAGGTCAAGCCCAGGCCCGTGCTCCCCACGACCCTCCTCCCATCGGCACTGGCAGTCTTGGCACCAGCTCTCCCTCCTGCTTCACAAGAGCATCTCCTTATCTCTGGAGAACGTGGCACATCGAAGGCAAGATGCACAGGAATTAATCAGGACTTGCTTTCAGCATTAGTCAGCACATAAGGGAATAGGCTCAGGACTGTCTTTGGCAGGCATCTCCCTCCAGTCTCCCTCCTCAGGGACTCACTCCCACCCCTGTTAGCAAATGATTGCTCTGGGTCCTTCAGATGTGTAACACTAACATAGCTGAGACCATTGCCCTCTTCCTCGAGGGTCTCAAGTCCATGGATGCTTCTGCCACACACCTTGGCTAAATCTCACCATTTAAACATCACCGAGATGTTGGAGCTTTGACCTCTAAAGGAAGAAAAGGTTAAGCCTGTCTGCAGAGTCAACCCCAGTAATATTTCTGCACGTTTGCAACTGGACTAAGACTTCCAAGACCTCACCTATGTACCCAGGCAGGTGCACAGGAGCAGCAGCTACTACAGAGCTTTCCTGTCCCTGCGATCTGTCAAGCACAACAGAGCAAGAACTAGCCAGCCATTTCCCAGGCAGGAAGAACAGGCTGTCTGTAGTTAATCCCAGGGTGGAAAAGCCAGTCTGGAAGGGACTAAAACAGAACCAAAAGACTGCTATTAAAATTCATCACTTCTAGGCACGGAGTCTGCTCATCTACCCTTCACTTATGTCAGGGGAAAGCCTAGCAATGTTTCACAAAGCTTATCACAAAAAGCTGCGTGTAATGGACAAAAAATGAATTGAGGCGATTGGGCTAATACCCTTATTTACTCTGCTGGTGGAAATTTGAGCCAGAAGCGGTTATTGCTAGACTATTATTCCTAGCATGGCACATAAAACCAGCAGAAAACTAATTCTGGCATCACAGAAATAACATCAACCTGGGAAGGATGATCATCAGCTGGAGTTAAAAAGGAGCAGGGGAAAAACCTGCCTGGCAGGGCAGCAAACAGCAGAATTTACAGTCTGATGCTGGCAATGGATGGGCCACTGTGGCTTGCACAGAGCTGTCTCCTGCACTGCTTTAAGGCATCGGAGCACAGCCATGAATTATCAGGTAATGAAAAAAACAACAAAACGCTGACACTAGTATTATGGACGACTTTAAGTGTCATAAATAAAAATACAGAGAAATTAAACAGAGTAGCAGACAGTCGTGTGGCCACAGGAGGAAGGCCAGCGGCACTGTGTGGGGTGACAAGGACACTCGCTTGCCCTGTGCCCAGGGCTGGTCTGCCTGACACGGGCAGCTGGAAGCAGCAAAGCCCGCCAGGGACGGGACTAGAAGCAATAGTTACAGACCAGTCAGCAAACACAGCCTCTCCTGTCCCCAGCGAGACCAAGTTAACCATAACCAAACATCGTCATCTCCCAGCACTCTCCAAAACTCAGCTTCTGCCCTCACAGCAATCCTTCATCCTTCAGCGCCAGCTCCGTGCCGAGCACTCACCACGCTCCGCGTTCCATCTCCTGGTGCCTCGGGAAGCCCCTCGCTCCCAGCTGCTTCCCAGCGACAGGACACGTCTAACAGCTCGCCACGAGCACTGCACCGGAGCGATGACAGCAGATCGATCCCGTCACAGCTCCGGGAGAGCCAGGCCGCTTTGGGAGCGCTGGGCGCTATTTACTTCCCCAGGAGCAGTCACGGGGGGCTACGCGAAGCAGTAACTCATTGCTCTGGGTGTGTGCAATTCCCCTCGCCTTCACTCAAGCTGGCAGGCGAGGTGCACTGAACACCGGTATGGTGACCGGGTCTTCCCCCGCTTCCCCACTACCCCCCGAGCACAGACGCTTGCCAGCCACATCAGCTAGAGCAAGGCAGCCTCGGAGACGTGTTCCGGGGGACATGACACGGGCTGTGCCCTCTGGGGTCACACTGGCTAGGAGGAAGAGGAGGTGCCCTGAGAACAAGGCAACCCAGGCTAGGCAGCTCCGGCCGGACACCGAGACCATTCCTCTCTCTCACCTGGGACAAGCAGTCAGCCCCTGAAGCCCAGTCCCACACCGTTCCCGCATCTGGGCCAGATGTAGCTGCAGAAGTCTCGCACCTCTTCCCCCACACATGAGGCTGTAAACGTCTACCTGCTCTGCTTACCAAGAGTGACGGGTGACCTATTTCCAGCTCCCAACTCACTCCCACCCTTGGCTCAAATCCCGCTTTCCATCAGCACTAGCAGGACCCTCTCAGGGGAAGCTCCGGGCTCGCACCCCATCCTCGGAGCTTCTCTCCAGGGAGCCCCGCAGGCTCCCCTCTGCCCTGGCACACATTTTTCTGATAGGGAGCACTGAGATCAGGTTTTCAGTGGATTCCCCAAATGATGGATAGAAGTCTATGCCTTAAGAAGCTAGAATTCATATAGCCTTTGTTTTTTTCTTAAATACTTTTTTTTTTCAGAAATTAAGCCCATTAGAAATTAAAGCTATGAGGAGCAATAATCCACTACTAAGATCCAAGCTAGCACTGTTTTCAGGAAGGCAAGCTGTGCTCCCCCTGCCCTACCACTGGTGCTCTGCAGATGCATTAGCCTTGAGAGAGGTGGTGCTGGGTAAACGGGAAGCCTCCCCTGTCCAGTTCCAGCCCCAGGGATGACAACAGCAACCCTGCCCTGACGGTTGTGTTTTCCAACCCCTGCAGCGGGCAGGTGTCTCACCTTGCTCCCGGAACCAGAGAGTTAAAACATTTGCATGCTAGATTTATCTGCCTGTCCCTGGGAGGAGGCAAGCCCAAAATGAAACTCTGAAACCCAGTTATGCTGGATGATACATCAAGATGAAAGGAAGATGACAGACTCTGACTGACAGGCAGCTTTGCATAGACAAGAGGCAGCACAGGATCCTGCGGGCACACACAGAGCTCCTGCTCGCGTCCCCTCTACCTGGGACAGCAGGCTGAAGGCAGAGTCACACCACACTGTTTCAAGTTACCTGCAGTTACCACATCAGTTGTCCAACAGTGTTGTCTCACCAGAGAAGAACCTTGCTAAGTCAGACACAGGGCCATCAAAATCCTCGATCTGTTCTGTACACGTAGGACAGAGCACGTAAGCAACACGCTCCAGGGATGAAAGCCCAAGTCCAGTTGCCTCCCCTACAGACCCCTCCTCTCACTCTCAAAGGAGGAAACACCATTTCTTCCTCCCAAAGCAGACCTTGCAGACTGCTACTGCCACCTGTCCTGCTTGACTCAGGAGGTGACTCAGAGATAGGGCAGCTCTGCTATGGTTCTTGCAGGTGGAAGAATGAATATGAATGAGAACACATCCAAATACCAGCACTTCGGGAAAATATGGGAGCCTGGGGATATTAAAAATACAGTTTTGTGAGCTTTGACAGCAGCGTAACAGAGCTGCACAGAAAAGCAGTGAAGATGATCTAGCCATTCTAAGTTTAAGGATTGTTTTGCAGAGTCAGAGCAAGCAGCTTTGTAAATGCTAAGTGCTGCCTCATACATGAGCTTCATCTCTCTGCAGAAGGGCTGTTGCAGGAGAAAAGAAAAAGTTCCAAGGATGAAACATTTCCCTCCCTGTCCCCCCACCATGGGAGGTTCCTGGAAGAAGAACTGATGCTCAGAATGAGTTTCTGGCTTAACTCTTGCATCCCTGGCAAAACACTACGCTTTTGAGATGTTTCACCTGGTGGCCCACTTCTGTCTCTCTATTGGCATGCAGAAAATAACAGCAAAGGTCCTGAACTGAGCCATACTCATGGAAACATGGAAGAGAGAGATGTGCTGTCATGTAATTCAGGAGGAGGTGGCTTAGCAAGGTGGAAGCAAGCTTGGAAGTGAGGTTCTGCAGAACCTGGGGTCCTCTCTAGGATCCCAGGAAGAAACACCAAAGGCAGATGTCGCCTCCCATGTTCAACAGCAAGCTTCAACCTTCAAAGCCCCAGTTCCAGCTAAAACAAGGATGGGCTTAGTGGGTTTAGAAAGCCCAGGGGACAGACAGCCATAAGCCTGGCACAACCAGAAGAGTTACTGGAAAAAAAAAAAAAAGCACGCAGAACAAAGCTTACATGGCAACTAGCTGTACGTTCAGAGCCAGAAAGGCAGAAGAACAATGATCCTGCACTCACCACAGCTCAAGTCACATCCTCTCCAGCACTGTCCCTCACTCCTCCCTCCCCAGGAAAGCCCAGCACGAACCCCACGCTGGGGCCTGCCGTCCCTGCCAGCGCTGGAGAGAGGCGGCATCGTGCAGCCGCACGGCCCCGCTATCAGCGCAGCCCACGCCTGGCTGCTCCCCTGCCCCCAGCCAGGGCCATTTGTTTAAGCGCCGCGATGCGCTCCCGACACATCCGCGGCAGGGCCATCCGTCACCGCTGCCTGACGGGGTGACGGAGCTTTTTTGTCGAAGCGGAGAATCAATATGCCAGGAAATAATGATAATGAATCGCCCTTTCACAACGCACGCCGCTTGCTTCCCTTTTCATACATTAGCCGGCATGATGGATTCCGAGAGGAGGACATTTTCCTGAGCTTCCAACGCCCGCTCTTTGAAAGAATTCAAGGGAAGGAGGAAGTTCACTCATCTTAGCCTTGGTCTTGAACCTTCAACATGCTGAAACACAAGAGACCACTCTCAGAGAGCTATTAAACAGACCTCATTTTGTTTAACATTAGGCAGCTTTCAGGAGGGAAGGCACAGAAAAGCATCTGCTCCGTACCTACTGAACGGCACAGCACCACGTCAAGATCCCTAGCTGACACTTGTGCTGTCCCACCTTGCAACTGATGTCTTTCCAGGATGCCATCTCCCCACCTCAGAGCCAGCTGCCTTCCATCAGTGTTCTGGGCTAGCTTAGGAGCCCACTGGAGCTCTGGAGTTGCCAGACATTACGAATGCTGGGGCATTCGAAGTATTAAAGCACGGCTGGAGTTCACCATGCTGGCAGAACAGAGGATCTGAAATTAAGATGCTGATGCTTAAGTTTAAAAGTCAGTTACTTGGTTTCTCCTGCAGAAGCTATATCCTGTCACTTGTTTATGACCTCCAGCTCTTTGAAAAATCTGGAGCACCAACTGATAAATTTTTCCAACCTTCAGAGGAGGTTTCTGTATGAAATGATGGTAAAGAGATAACAGGAAAACCAGATTTGCTCCCTCAGATGTGGGAGTTGGAGTAGTTAAGGATCAGACTTCACAATGACCAAGCTTAAAACAGTCTCCAGGAAGATGAAGGATTTATGAGTACAGAGACCATGGGGAAGCACGATGGATCTCTTCGCTGAAGACAACAATTCTCTTGAGAGAAGTGTCAGAAAGAGAAGAGGAGGGAAATGTCTTTCCAGAAGAAAGGTATGAGCAAAAGCTGTGGGATATCAGTACGGCTCCTTCCTCTAATGGGCACCAGGGACTTGCAGGGACGACTTTACCTCCCTGCTGCAAAGCCTAAGGCACAGTCCGCAAGGCAGGGGACCGCTGCTCGTACAGCAGGGGACGCACAGCCACACGTGGGACACATTAAGATCACAGAAGTGTGATGCAGCTTTCCAAAAAGGCAAGGAGAAGGTGGTCAGAGAAACGGAAGCATCGAGTCTCAGGCACCTCCGCTCGCCCTGCCATCTCACCCACGCCACCAGGCTGTGCTAGCTCCTGCTGCAGCCCGCTCAGACACTCCTGCTGCCCTGGCCTCGGGCCAGGAAGAGCCCATTTTGTTAATGCAGGAAAACTTTAGACCTCGCTGCTTTTCTCTGTCCGGGGTATCGTTTGCTATGCTATGACTGAGGTTTACGGGTAGCCTCCCCTCCCGTGGTAACAGCAACGCTGTGAGCCTGGTGGAGCTGCGCCCGCAGCAGCCGCTCCATAGGCATCTGCGCACCAGTAACGGTTTGCAGGGAGAAAAACCTGCTCTGTACTCCGGTGTTTATCACGGCTGCTTTATCTCAACATATGGGAAGGGAAGAGCAGCCAAGGAGTTTTGTTTGCTTCTGGTGGAAAATTACCGTGTGGTTTATTGTCCTCTCTCCTCTGGTCACCTCTGGCAGAAGCACCACAAAGCCTCTGCAGCTGGGATGCGGTCCTGAGCTCTGCTATCAGCTTGGCCTTACTGTTAGCTTTGACAGTCACTTCTCTCCATGTAACAAGTTGCTTTTTTTTTTTTATGAGAAAGGAATACCACACACTTTGGTGTCACCGTGAACCTGAGTTAGGGTTTTGCATGCTTTGGAAGGCAGTGGGTGCAGAGCACACGTGTCCCATGAACTCCAAGTACTCCGCAGCCCTAGCCACACACTCATCTTGCCTTGGGCCTTACCCAGCAAAGTTTTTATCCTCTTGTCCCAATAGCACATCCCTCCACACGCTGAACAGCAGAGAGCAGCTTTGTGTGCCTCACTCCCACCCTGAAAACCTGTGTGCGCACCACCATCCAGACCCTTGCAGCACAGGGATGTGGGGCTGAATGCATCCTTACATTTTCAGCTCCCAAACCCATCGGTTCATCTCCTGCTGCCTAGATAAAGTGCTCTTTTCAGGAACATCAGCTCCTCACGCAGGATCTCAGAGGTCCCTTCCAGCACTGCATGTCACTCTCCATCTGCATCTAAAGCTAACAAGGCTCTTTCACTTACACCAGCACTGCTTCACCCCACTGCCCCCCACAAATACCACTGAAATGAGCTCCTCAACCGACAACCCTGAGAGCAAGCATGACAGAAGCACTGCCTTTTAACTAACTCTTCATAAATATATTCACTTCTTAGTGAATTATTTACCTTGGGCTCTGGCAGCAGCTTTCTCTGCTCCAAAAGGGATGCAAGACATAAAGTAACTTAGTTGAAGAAGCTTGTCAGAATCCTTAAAACAACTGAACATGCAACAGTGTCCTGGATTTACAGTTCAATCCCCTCTTCCTTGTCACTCCCATACGCCCTGCTCTGCGAAAGGGAAGGGGCAGAGATCTAATGGGTCCCTCCTTCGACTGTTGCAGAAAGCTCCGTGTTTGATGCAGAGCAGAGGCCACCTTGAGGTCTGCAGGCACTGGCAGAGTAATCTCTCTGCAGGAGACTGCAAGCACAGGGCTTCAGATAATTGCCACCCCTCCTACATCAGCCTCTGCAATAATTCTCAGTCTCCATTGCTCCAGTTGAAGGGACAGAGTGACTCCGGGTTTCTGCGCTGAACCAACTTGGGCACGGCTAGTTAAGCCTGCTAAGGATGGCACTGACAGTACAGCAGCTGAAACCTGCTCACAGAGTGTAATGGTCTGAGACCAGTACTCTGCAGAGAAGTGCTGAGGAGTCCCGTAAAGCACAGGACTCCAGTGGAGAAAGCAGAAGTATCAAAGAAATGAACAGATAGGGAGACTCAGCCTCACCAGCATGCCATAGGAGAGCCCTTTCCTACTTTTTCCCTAGAAGCCTTCTACCAAGTACCCTGGAAGGAGATGGGGAAAATACTTAATTGCACACCTGCTGGCCACTCTTGTCCTTTTTCTTTCCACCTTACTGGCCAGAGATTTAATTTCTGGGTGTATAATTGTGAGATCACTGGTCAGGCAGGGCTGGGAGAAACCTGGCTCTAGGGCTGCAGTCACTAGAATGGATGTGGCATGATCCGACTGTGCTACAGGGAGAGAGAACAGAGCCTGCAGCAAGCAAGCCCAGAAGTTTGTTCCTCTATAAAATGGCTCTTTATTAAAACACAATACTTTCTACTAACTGCAATACAGTATTAGGAGCAGCACATAAAGCAAATGTCCCACACGGGAGCTGTCTGGGACTATTTGTCACAGACTATTCAATAACAGCAGCAATAATCATGCTACCAATATCTCTGAAGCCAACGGTCCCCACCTACAGAGCTGGGCATCTCGGGCTGTAACAGGCTGCAATTAATCGGGTTAGCTGCTTAACACACAATAGCCCAGTGTTTGCTGCTGAGCTCCACCAAGCCCTGTCCCCTTTTGTTATCTTTCTCAATCCATATCCCTTCCCATGACGCTGCTAGACAGTTGTTATCCAATAATAAAGAGGTAGGGCTGTGCCCCCTCTGCTTTGAGAAGTGTGTCGGACTTGCCTGGCTCCGTTCTCACTGTGCTGTTTGCTCCAGGAGCTCACCCCTAATGCCACCCACTTGAGCAGGACTGGGGGAGAATGGGAGAAGAACAGCTCCATATCAAGTCTCTCGAGGGAGCAGTCCATCACCACCACAGATTTAAACCCTTCAGAAAAAAGCCTGAAGTCCAAAACAGCAAAGTTGAAAATACCTACACAGCTCTAGTTTACGGATGGCTCAGTTGACATAGCCTTCTGCAGGTGAACCCCTGTACCAAGAATCTTGCAAAAGACCTGGGAACAGGCTCCACAACCGTAAAGGACTTGGGCTAACAACAGCTCTACACCTTCACAAGGCTGAGGTGGAAGGGAGCTGAAAGGAAGGAAGAAGTTACAGTCTGGGGAAGGAACCCTCCCCACCCCGAGGAGATGATTCACACTGCTGAGTCCAGGCCCTCTGCGAGCTCTTAGTAACGTTCCTCAAGAACTGGGTGAGCCAACGAGGTTTTATCCCCAGCTCAAATCCAGGATTCACCTTAAGCACCATTACCAGGACTTAAAACAAGCGATTTTTTCCCGACCAGCCCCTCCTGCAGCAACGCACACACTGGCTCCCTGCTGCACCTGCAGGGGTGCCCGCGCTCACACCACCGAGGTGTCCCCAGGCAGTGCAGGCACAAGCAGAAGGAGAGGGCTCACAGCACAGGTTGAGAAGCTTTTACCATTGGAAAAGGGACCATCTACGCACTGGCCAACTCCAAGAAAACCCAAATCTTTAAGCACAGGTAAGGGCAGCAATTCAAGCACCGACTACCACACTGAATTTAACCATTGGCACTCACCCCCAGGCGGTGGCAATCGGTTTTGCAGCCAAGCATGTAAGCTGTTACTCTTCAGAAGACTGCCAACAGCTCCACGCCTCTGGAAGCCTGCTGCCTGCCCCGGTCCACCTGGAAATGCAGATCCACCCTCTGTGCTCCTACCGGTCCCGACAGGACAAACACCTTGCCATGCCAGCCGTGTTTCCAGATGAGCCGTGTTCAACAGGCCCAAACAACAGCAGTCCATCTGTCTGGGCTCTCTAGGGGTACAGCACTGGGGCTTGCAAGCTCCTCCTTCAACCTTCTCCTTTCAGGGGCTTCGGAGGCGCCTGTCCTGGCTAGTCCCTTATCCTGGGATGAGAAGCACAACCAGATGTAGGGCTGATCCCTGCTGCATCTCCACATTTTTCAGACTGGCCCGTTTTTTCTTCCCAGTTCAGATCCCAGTGTTTAAGATTGAATTTTCCATAGAAATTTTTCCATGAGGTGCGGAGAGAGACCGCTGCAGGCTTTGTTAGCTGATGTGTCGCCTGCGATGAGCACGAGGCTCCGGGAAGAGGCTAGTGACATTTGATTATCACTTAGATCAGGGGAAAGAGGGAAAGCAACTTTCAAAGGCAGCGCTGACGCTGTTGCAAACACCAGAAGTGACCTTCACACACAGCTAGCTCTCCCTGCTGCCAAGATCCATCCTCTCAGCCACTGTCATCTTAATCGCCAGTACACCTGGGGCAGTGCAGCCTCACAGCAGCCACTGCTGCTGCGAAATCCAAGGGCTTTTCGCTGGGCTGGGGAAAAGGGTGCACGGCGGGTCTCGTGGTAAGCACGTTACAGAGCCTGTGCTGGCCTCCCTGCTCGAACAGGCTTGATTTTTCAAATCACGATGCAAAGTATGGGTCGGGTTGCCATCCGTACTGGCCAGTGGACACGGTAAGCTGAATAAGCCACTGTTCGTGGGGAAGTTTTTACCCCGCAAAACAAAGAGCTGGGCTGGCAGCTCCAGCGTTCAGCGCCGCTGCTCAGAGTGCTTTGCAGGAGAATCGCTTTCAGTGCCACATGGCTAAGGACAACCAAAGGAAATCAAAGAAAAGGCAAAGATTATACCAGGATAGGAGTCCACATCTGGCCATCAGCATTCAGGTAGGACAAGGTCAAGAGACAAAACACCAGACAATGCCATTTTTTAAGGATCTAAGCTCTCTAAGCACCAAAAACCAACCCATGTTTAACTCAGCCCTGCTTCTGGAGGAGGACAGCAGGTAATGTGAGGACATGGGAGAAGCCAGCTTGATAAATCTGAACAGTACGGATCCATCCTTACCCCAGAATCTGCAGCAAGAGCTTTTCTCTGTTCCCTGCATCACATGACTGTTTGATAAATCGTCTTTCCTAATAAATCTATCCCTCATTGTATGCATACGGAATCCGTTGCTCTAAGTAGCCACTGAGGTGCTGTCAGGGTCATTAAATATCATTATCTGGGGCAGCTGTTCTCCAGCGTGCTGACGCAGGAATCAATCAGGCTAAAGCATGAATTTCCCCTACACTTCTCCAAACACCGCCTCTGTCCCTCTCCATCAAGCGATGGAAGAGGTAGCTCTGCCTTTATGCCGAGGTTTAGCAATCCTGATACTGGAGGCAGCTGGCTAAAGGGAAAGCAATGGCAGACCAGACAGGCATCAGGTTGTCACAGAGACGGGATGAGGTCTGACTGATGTCTTTACCAGGAAAGAGAAGGCTGAGTGATTGGAAACAGGCCAGTGAGCTGAAGAGATTACACTTTTTTTTAAAAAAACTTCCTTTAATACCCCCTTAATGAGATAACCTCTCTCTGAAGGACATAGGGGCTTTCAAACCTTTCATGTGCTCAGACAACAAAGGAGGAAAATGGACATTCAGGATTTTCACACCATCTGAGGTCAGCATTCGTTAACTCAAGCTGTTCAGCATCTGAGACTTGAGGGCTTAAGATCCAACCTCATTTTCCTAGGTGACGACTGCTTAACCCCATCTCAGATGTTCTCTGGAACAGAAGCTCTCCATTCCTGTGCAGTGACTGCCAGCCATTTCTGAACAGGATGACAAGCCTTTGAACTCATGGAAAAGGGATATTATCCCCAACTGAAGTCAGGTCAAATGTGCGTGTGGTGGGAAATAGCCTGAGAATCAACTTTTCTCCCTATTCCAGGTCAGTGATAGGTATAAACAAAGGATTCTGTGTTCAAACGGTCTGGGCCCATGAACAGGGAGATTTTTAACCTGCCAAAATGCCACTGGTGCTGTGAAACTGTTAGCCCGGAATAGTAGTTACTCTGTGTAGGTTACATAAACCAAGACAAGCCTCAATATAAGCCTCTGTAACACACGGCCACCTCTCAGCCTTTTAAGTGCATGTACACATACAAGCCAGATGTGAGGCAGCTGCATCTTTGGGTGACACCAGCACTGCAAACACCGATGTCTTATCTCCCTTAAGGGAAATATCTGTCTTCCCAGAAGTGCTTGGCAGTAAGAGTTTGGAGAGAGCTCATGAGAGCGGGGCCTCCCAAGGGCAATACGTGTTGGTTTAGGGGTTTTCAATGAGTACAACCTATGCTAAATCAAGACCCAGGGAAAAAATGCAAACATGATAAAACTAAGAACAAAGTCTTACAGAAGTGCCTTTTGTTCTCAGATCAAAGGTTGTTCAAAATCTGTTGTACACTTCACTGCTGAACCGTAACTGGTGGTCATCATACTTAGCCCAGACACAGAAGTGTCTTCCAAATCCCTTCTACCTCTCACATAAACCAAATTAAAACTTCATCTAGCAGATTGCATCTGATTGAGAACATTTTGTTTCAATCAGAAACTTCATCCTAGAACAACATTCCTTTTCTTCACCAAGGATATCAGGCCTGGACAGTCCTTCTCAAAGAGGTTGTTTTGACAAGCACTTGCTTCCAAACAAGAATATCCTGCCAAAAAGATGCATCAGTAGCATGACTCAGGCTCCATCTATGGAGAAGACTCACCTATCCATCTCATCAGAGATGTCATGATTTGAAGATACTTGGTCTTCTGCACGTTGAAGAAGGTAAAAGGACCCAGGAGGAGAGTGAATGCTGCCTGGAAGGACAACAAAAACAGGTTAAAAACCAGAAATTCTACTAGCAAGACAAATTTATCAGTAAAGCAAAGCTTGCCTTGAAAGTTCACCTCCAGACACGTCTGTCACAGAGCTTTCTTTGTTGCTTATTTTTACAGCTAGGTTGGCTGAGACACAAGGGGTCAAGCAAGCCGCTTGGTATCAGAACTCGCCTCGGGCAGAAGCGGAGCACAGGATGCTCTTGGCTCTCAGCCGCTTGCTATCACTGCTACAGCCTGTCTTCACTGACACGTTTCGGTACAAGCTCTCAAAGCAGCTTTACGAAACATTTAACTGTGGCCTCTTTGTCCAGGTACACGCTCAGTTTAGGTCTGGATAGCAACAGCTGTGACCAGTCTGCTTGCATTAACATCGATGGCTAGCTTCGAGGTGTCCAAGGCTGAACAGCAATGGAACCAGGTCTGCCCAGGACATTTTTCCTCACACCAAGTTGCACGTTTTACAGCAGGAAGCTTATAGCTTAACAGTTACACTGTTGACTTGGGTGCTGGTCTCTTCACTGCCCTCTTAGATGTATATTGAGGGACTAGCGGGTCTTAGCCAACCAAACTGGGGTACACTGCAGCACCCACCTGTGGCACCTCTTTCAGCAGGGCTGCAAAACATATCCATCAAAACTGGAAGCAATCCATGGGGTGGCACAGGCTATCAGCTGCCAGTCGTGGGCTAGCGATACGCTAGCAGGTCCACAAGCAGCAAGAAAGCAGTGTCTAGAAGGCTACAGAGCATGCTGTGCAGATTTGTTCAGAATCCCAAAGGGATTTTAAAGACAAATACTTAACATTAATATTTACACATTGTTCTTTTCCATGACTTCTTAAAGCAGTTCCCAAGAAAAGGTGTCACCAGAAGGGAAGAACAGACTCAAAAGGGCAGGCGGTGCAGCCTCCAGGTCTCTATCGACCCCAACAGAGTCAGTGACAGAACAGAAACCAAGCTATTTTAAGACAAGTACAACGCCAAGAAACCTTTTTTGAGACTGTTTCAGAATATCTGCAAGGCAAATTGGAAATGCCTCACATTGCAAGTATTCTCAGACGACCACAGTAAACCTGGGAAGGGGACCAGAGGAGAGAACCCTTGGGTTTCACATGCCGCTTGGTCAAGACATTCTGACCTCGGGGCCATCATTTACATTGGATCTTGGTTTTTCTGCTTGCAAAAAAAACCAGACAAAGCATACAGAGAATTCAGATTGGCAAAACAATTCACAATCCTTGGAGGAAATGCTGAAATCACACAGAGAATTAGGCATAACTGACAGTACTAAGAGCTACAACAGCCTTAACTACTAAGACACTTTCAGTTTTAACACAGAAGCAAATCAGCCAGTTACGAGTCTTTTTGGCTCTTTCCCATCTTGTTCCTTTTTTCTAATCGGGAGCTTAACTCCCCTCTCCTGCCCTCTGCAGGCTACCATTCAGTCCTACGTGAGTGCACAAACCTAAAGACTAACCTTTAGCCTAAACAGGGATGTAGGTCAAGGACCTAGAGCAAACCAAAGTAGACACCAACTGTATTACTGGAAATTATTCTTGAGTTTGTGACTAATTTGTCTCAACCCCACCCCCCAGAACACACACACTGCTCAGCACAGATCCCTTCAGATCACGTTATTAGCTCATGCATCAGAAAGAGTGGAACCAAAAGAGACAGGGGGAGGATGGTGATAATTACGGAACAGGTGTCTTCTGCAAATTAGAACACACCAGAACCAATTGGCAAAACAGCACCTCAAACCATATCCAGGATCAACACAAGATCACTGAGCACCAAAACAGCTGGATCTGCAACCTAGATTCCTCTTTGTCACTGAAGAAAGAGCTGCATTAGGGTGGATTTGGGGCTCAGTTGCTGAAGAGCATAAAAAGCATCATCAGTTGCTGGAAGAACCTGGGTCTCCCATATGCTCCTCAAACTGCCAATGAAGCATAAGGAATTCTTCTAGATTTTATACTCAGTTTTCTGCAGTTACTCTCCAGTGCTCAAGAGATCTCAACTAAATCCATTGAGCAACTCTTTCAACTCTCCCTCTCCTCTGGAGGCTTTACTCCTCAAGTCATGGTGCAGGGGGGAGCAGAGAGGACAGACACAAGTCATCAGGCCTGAATGGTCGGATTCCCCTTCCATGCTTTAATGTAAGCAGTGTCTTCTGCTCTTTACAAGATCCTGGAACTGGTCCAAAGGAACCAACTGACAAATGAACTCAAGTGCAATAGAAATATATTACCTTTTCCACTTGACGCCTATCAGGGAACCAAGATGGGTATCCACGGATCAATACAAATGATGCTAAGGCCTGGAACGAGATGAGGTTGCGCTGCCTCTGCAGAGATTTGTGCCAGCCACTTTTAGGAAAGGAAGTCGCAGCACACACTGAACTGCTTGAGAGGAGAAAGGCAGGGCAGAAGAGGACATCAAATTGCAAGACTAACATCCCTTCAAAGTGCAATTGCGTACAGCTCTACACGGTGCAGCACAGGTCAGGAAGGAGGGCCAGTTCCTCACCAACAGCCAGGACATGAGGGGCATGGGCTCAGTCCCTGGATTAGACCTAATCTCAGGAAGCCTCAGAAGTGTCCCAAAGCCAGGAAGCCTACTTAAAAAAAAACATCCCCGAAAGGATTAGAAGAGACCACAACACTTGGAATGAGGATGTCTCGTTTCTTGGCCTCACTGTGCCAGACACCTAAATGCTCTTCCTACCCATGAAGTTAATTAGTTTCATAACCCTCCCCAAGGAGAAAGTAAGCCCAAATAAGCACCTCAGACATATACCAAACTTTCTACCTGATGTTTTCCAAGCTCAAGCTTTCCCCAGAGGGATATAAGTCACAGAGCGCTTCATTACATGCACAGTTCAGACAGTCTGAAGCCTACACGGAGAACAGCACCAGCTAGCCCTGCCGAAAGCCAAGCTCTTACAGATTAAAAAGCTCTCCCGAGTTCTCCAGTTCACCTCTTGAGCTAGCTTAGACATCTAAGAGCTTATCATTCACTTCCTGTACTTCAGCAAATTAACCCAAGGCAGAATGAGCACAGTCTACATTGATTAAAGATTTTTTTCTTCTAGTGAAGCAGTTTCCTATTAGGAACAATCAGACACACAAGGGTGATTCATTTCCAAACTTAAACAAGGTAAGGGAATCCTCCCTTCGGCTAAGGAGCATCAGATCTATCAAACGCTGTTTATATTCACAGGACGGCAGAGAGAAGCCTTTCTTCTGCGATTTTACCCAGGACTGGCTGCAAAGAGCAATTCCCCAATCTCTCTCCAACCTTCTCCATTGAATGGGAGAGGCTGGACAAGTGGCCAGGCCCGCTGCAGAGGTACATGGAATCCACGTACAGCAAATAAATGCAACAGATGCAGAAGTGTTCACTTCTCCTTCCTTATGCTGAAAAGCAGCACGGCGATCCAGCACATTATTAACCAAAAACAGTTTCTCACTTGTACTGACATTTCCGGTCAGCAAATTACAAATTTAGACTAGCGCAGAAGAACGAACAGCAGCTTGTCACCCCAGATTACACCCTGCCCTGCAGGCTAGCAAGGCCATAAGCAGCAGCCGTGCTTGCTCGTGCCCTAGCAGGGTCTCCAAACCCACCAGCAGCAGCTGGGAACACACCAGCGCTGGGAGCTGCCCTGCGGCAGCAGCTCGGCTGCCACCACCCTCCCGGTCCCCGCATCTCAGCTCTTCGTATTGCAGAGAAAAGCAGGCTGGGCAATTGGAATCTTCTTGCCACAGGGGAAGCTGGCTGGGGTTTACCATTGCCTGGAGTATATTTTTATCAATATATATTTCTAAAAGTGTATTTTATTAAAGCTCTTATGTTAAAACTTGATTACATAACCTTATTTACTAGCTTATCTTAAAAAAGCAAGAGTAAGATCAAGCATTAATAGGACATCTGGCTGGTTGAATCAGCTTAGTCTCAGCCAAGAGGACCACCAAGAGAGCTCTCAACAACTAAGCGATGGCCAGCTAATACCAGGAGTCTTTCAGACTATACAAATATGCTTTATGCCAAAGTCAGAGGGCTGTATTGACTAAACAGGTTCTTTATTGACCTGAAGGGTACGTATATCACTCTGAACCAGCACAGTTCAATAGCCTTCATCTGCTTCCCAGCATGTGGCTTTTACACAAAAGCCAATACAGCTCAGGAAGCACAGTTAGCATCCCAAACTTAGCTGACTCACATATTAGATGCAGCAGTTATGGCACGATGGCCTGCATACATTTGGAAAAGGACCAACTGAAAGCCAGCTTCCTTCATAACCGTCATCAGAACTTGCTTGTTTTCAGGCTCCACAAACTCATCTGTAATAGCAGCAGCTGTATTTGGTGCTTTCTGAGCACTGTTTAAGAACAGTAGCTACTGTTTCTTGTTGATTGAGGACCTGGCAATTTTCAGACAGGTTGAGTAGAAGCGGGGTATTTATCTGAGGAAAGTGAAATAATGAAGACTAAGTTTATGAAACAAAGCAAACACTCCAAGAAGAGAGTAAAATGTTTGAGATTTTCTGGATAAATGCATTTGAGTGACACGAGGCTATCATACCAATACAAAGCGAACAAGTCTCAGGTACCATGCCAAGGATCCATCAGTTTTAACATGAAGATGACAAAGAAATGTTATAGTGCTCTCTCCTTAAATATCTCCCTTCAGGCTGAGGCCTCAACCACCCTTTACCTTCTTCCTCCTCCCAGCCTTCCTCACCCTCGTTCAGAAGCAGAACCCACTCCAAACCAAACTCTTCCTTCTTCTGTCAAGTGCAAACATCTCATGCAACCTTTGTTTCACAACATTACCAACTCCACCTCTCCAGACATTGAGGTTTGGATTTCATAACTGTTGAGTAAGGGTGCCTCTACCCCAAAAGAGCAAGTAACCCACCCTAGTGGGGAGCAAGCTGACATTTATAAAGATAGTTACCGGTTCAACAGAACTGATCACTCTCCTTGGTAGACTTTGCCACCTTGGTAGGAAAGCTGTGAGTTGAATTCTTCATTGAGGATTATGGGTATGGAGCATCCCCACAGCAAAGTAAGATAACGAGAGGAAGACACAAGCTCGATTGAATGAACACCTCCCAGAGGAAGCTTTCTTTGATTCAGTGCTCGGACACAAGGAAAGTCTCCTTGAACACGGTAGGAAAAAGCAGACATTTCATACTTGCTGTCAGGAGTGGCAATTCTGACACCCCTTCTGCTTCTGCAAGACGTCCCTGAGCTCAGAGCTGGAAGGGACAGACAGACCAATGCCACAAACTGGTCTGTGTGAGTGCGGAGAGCAGACGAGGTGGTACGAGAGCCAGGGACTGGCTGCTCTCCATGTTAGCTAGCCACGTTAGCTACTCTCCTCTAGGCTATAAGGACATCTGGGGGAAGAAGCACCAAAAAACAAATTATTTACCTGCACTGACACAGATCAGAGGTTTTTAATCACTAGTGAGAAGCTTGAACCAGACCGACTGTCTTCAGTAAACAGTAGTTTCTTATGAATTGGTGTTACTACTCACGTCCTCAGGGAATATTTTAGGGCTGACTTTGGACAGAAATGTTAAATTTGAAATGCCTTCCCCACTCCTGTTTGTCACTTTGAAATAAAGAGAGCAGAGCTTTAAAACACTTGAGCTGCTTACAGCTTCACCCACATGCCTCCGGTGTGCGCCCAATTCAAACGGTGGCAACTGCTGCGCTACCAGCAGCAGCCTCTGGTCGCTCACACCAGGGCTTCAGTGATTTTCAGCTAAAACCATCAAGAGGAAAGGGTCTCAAGGGCAACAGCACGTCCCCTCTGCCATCTCTCCTCCCCTCTGCTCCTGCGACAAGGCCGTGTTTCTCTTCGCATGAGCTCATATCTCAAGCTAAAGAGCCAGATGGCACATCGCTGAGGGCTGCCATCCAAGCTTTCGTTGGTAAAGCTTTACCCCTTGCAGTGGACAGTACAAATATAAATACGTGAAAAGAGTCTGACTGTTCAGGAAGGAGCTTTTTAGAGAGCTGAAAAAAAAAAATGAAGCTGAAGATCCACAGCCTCTCAAGGCTGGAGGCAGGGCTGCAGCAGGGGCTGTGCTGTAGGCAGTAAGTTATCAGCAGACAAGTGATTACAAAGCTCCTAAAGTTGGTTGAAAAGAGACAACCCAGCGACACAACAAGGATTGCTCACAAGTGAGAGACACGAGGGATTTTCATTCTCCAGATCCCCTGCGGGGTAATGAAGTCGCAACAGAGGGAGGACGCAGCCACCAGACGTCCCACAAGCAATATTTATCGATGGAGAAAGGGGGCCGGTTATGCTTTGAGTACAGCAGGCATCTGCTGCCACAGCAGCTCCGGTAATTAACGTGCCACCCCTGGGACACCTGGCAGCAGTTTGCTCTCATAACTCACGTGGAGCACGCTGCTGGCACCAAGGAGCCCTCACCCACCCTTCTCCCCCATATCTAAGGCAGGCAGCAGGTGCCCCCAAGAACTACAGTTTCAGCTGCTGCCATGACAGCTTTTGCCATCGAAGCGAGTGGCATTTCACCCACCCACAGCACCCTGGAGCTGGAGGCTGCCTCTCGTGGTCCCTGGGGCACTGTGCTCTGAGCACGTCTTCCAAAAAGGAAGACTTTCTGCAAGAAAGGCAAAGAAGGGCCTGCACCCTCAAAGCTACCCAGCTGAGCAGATCCAAGTACAGCCGAGAGACTTGCAAAGGCTTTAGTCCAGCACCAGCTGACAGCAGCTTGCTTTTGCCCACCCAGAAAACAAGCATAGATGTCATATTGCTGTCACTGCGAGCTATGATCTTACCGGCCATCCAACACACCAAGGAGCAAGCAGCAACCAAAGGAAGCAGCACGGCGCTACCGGATGGTGCTGCTCTCCTCTCCCCGCCCTGACCCGGGGCAGCATCTTGGTAAGTGCCATGAACTTTCCACTCTGGAAAGAGCACCTTGGCAAAACAGTTCTTGCTCCTCCTAAACTGAAAAAAAAAAAATCCAGGCACAAAGTGTTTTCAGAAAGTCATTCAGCGCGAGGATTGTGGTCCCTGGCACACCTGGGTGTGCAGGATCATAGCCAGCGGCAAGCTTGCACTCTGGGGTAAATACACTTCCATAATCATTTCTCACAACAAGAGAAAGATGGGGGCCAGCAATAACCCTGAGGTGACTGGCATCTAATTTTTCATCACGGGAGTATTTACGGCACTACCATTTGCAGCATCTTGTAATCACTTTAGCGCCTCCTTGACCCCTGGCTCCCCCTTACTCTGCATCTCCTAATTGCATCTGAACAAGCAGGAGGGAAGCAGCAAAGTGGATGGATGCGGGAGAGCCGACCGGTTGGTTCGTGACACTTGGAAGGACGGCAGAGTAGCTGCAGGGCCAGGTCCGGCTGTACCCCTGCGGCTTGCTGCGACCTCCCATGGGCTACAAAACGGGATCCTCCTCCCCGACACCGCTAACAGCCTCCAGTCGTTGCTGTCCCCCTCACTCCCCAGTTTATTAGCACGGTACAAGAAATTAATGAGTTCCCTCCAATAAAATGCGAGGGCATCATCATTATTACACACACACTGCCCCAAATTCTTGCATATTCATAGGCTCTCCTGGCAGAGTATTGGCAACCAAACCCGTATTTATAGTGCCTACGAAAGGCCCTGGGTTAGATGGCATAGAGCAAGGGAGACGTGGACCAGTGTGACATGGAGGACTGTTCCCAAGGGCCACTAACCCCTTGTCTGCCGCAACACACAAACAGTGCCTCCACCACTAAGCCATCACGTTTCCTCTCGACTTTTTCCCCTGTGAACTTCTCGCACAGTTCTTCAGCTGCCTAGAAGACGCAGTTTCAGGGACAGCATCATCCCGTTCACTGTGCATCGCCAGGCAGGAGTTGCCTGGAGGGAAAGGACACATCCCACCCCTTAACTATTTTGCAGCAGCACAAAAGGAAGAGAAAGCCACGTTGCCTGGGGCTAGCAGGGGGTCTGCTTGCTCCCAGCCTCCTCCCCTGCCTCCCAGACTGGTGCAACAGGCTTCAGAGATCAGCTCTGCCTGAGAGCATTATACCGACTTCAACTTACAAGATAAATCCCAGCTGCATTATTTGTATTTATAGTCCTGCTTACAGAAGCATGAGCCATGTGTGGGATTTGCTGATGTAGTCCAAAAATCCACATTTTTGGACAAGAACGTCAGTGATCTCACCCAGACATAAAGTGCAATTTAGGAGGATGTTAAGAAGTTGCAGACTTATTTAGGAGCCTAAAGAGATACCATTCTGTCCAGAACTCTTCCCTCCACGGCCTCTGGTAATGTTCAGAGTGGCATAGCTGCGCAGTTCTGCAGCCCCGGTACTTTCTATATTCTGTATATTAAGGAATTAATGAAAATTTCAGGGGAGGGAAGATCAGGACCGCTGCCTTACTTGATGAAAACGCTGATGAAGTCAGGCAGGCAGCAAGGTCGGAGCTGTGTTTAGAAACAAGACCGGTGTTAAAGCACTGAACAAAATGCTGGAAAATATGCTGTTGAGAGAAAGGCTTGTATCGAATCTCCCAGGGGAGTGCTTAGCCGACTTAACAGGCCTCCTCCAACGCTGGTTTTTCCAGCGCTGTCCTACTATCACACAAAATAACACTGCACAGGGGAGATGTGTTTATAACTTATTTTCTACAGAAGTATTCCAAAAACCAACAGATCAATGAATCTCCTGGAACAGTCCAACCCAGGAAGGAAATTTTAAAGGCCCTTTTTAAGCCTTTCCAACTCTTGCAGCGAGCTGGTGATCGCAAACAGATATCAGTTCTGACACCTGCCCCATTTAGGAGAGACCGGTCTCCAACACCTAGAGAACAGTGTCAGCTTCGGTGCCTTGCTGCCCGAAGTGAGCTTACTCCAAAGGACAGCTTTATTTAGGAAGGAAGCAGCGTGGCCCCTCAGCCTCACCGGGGTGAGGGAGGACCAGCCCTTGGTAGGCAGGCTCCGGGAAAGCTCAGCATCCAAGTGACAGCAGAACCCAAGCTCCATTTAGGAAAAAAATGCTTCTCACCGTGAAGTGAGCAGACAGCTCTGTGCAGAAAACACATTCCAGTTCCCTGCACTATCGATTTCCCCATGAAAAGAGACAAGCTAATCCTTCAAAGTTAGTTGCTTCAATCCACAGTCTTGCAGTTTCTTCGCTGTCGTACCAAAGGCTCGCTCCGCTGCCCAGCCCCAGCAGCGGGGAGGCTCGCCTTCTGCCCGATATTTCTTTTACTCCAAATGCAATCGGTTACAAGGAAGACAAAAAAAAAAAAAAAAAAATCCCATCACACACCAGAAGCTGACCTCCAGCTCCTGGGTCACCAGTGCAAGTTTTCATTCCACTTCCACAACACCACGCTCCTTTCTACCACTCCTCCTGCCAGGCTGGGAAAACCTCTCCCCCCCAAGGCCAGTTATTATCTGAAGTTCCCTCCGCGTTAGGAAACACGAGGGATGTGGGAAACTCTCTGAAACAGCTAGTTTATCTGTCACAGGCATATGATGAGTGAGCAATTGAGAGAATTTATTGAGAAGCCCACAGAAGAAGAATGGACCAGGATGAAGGAGACGGGATTTATGCCATATTAACAAGGCTGTGTGCCAATTTCAACCTTATTAGTTTCACAATAAAAAAGCTGAGAACTGCTTTCCTGTCCCACACCCAGACACCATTTATTTTAAATGAACTTGGCTCCTGTCCTTCTTCAACTACTTCAGAGCAAAGAAGCAACTTAATTGACCTCACTTTTTGGAAGCAGACTAGATGAGAGGCATGAGAAGACTCCAATCAGCCCAAGACCGGGCTTTTGGCCAAGCAAAGCTGTATTTTGAGGTACCTGTAACAAACAGTTAGGGCTATTGGTATCTATGCTTAATGCAGTATTAACTCCTCTCCTGCCACAGTTATGGCTCAAAGCTTGGGTACCTGTACCTACAGAAATGGCACAACACTCAGGATCCTTGGGATGCTCTTCCCTGTTTTCAGGGCTTTCAGGACTGGATCTATGCACAAAAATAGAAACAAATATACAAACAAAATGTGACTGCTATTTCTCTATCAGTATCATAATAAAAAACATTAGAATGTTTGTGGTAGGGAATATAATGCAATAAATCTGGCAAGGTCTTACTACAAATGACTTCTTACACAATATGCAGGGTGCCATGCTAATAGCGCCCCAGTCCTGCTGCATCCTTACTGTAAGCTGTGGTAGCCTGGACCATAACAACGCTACAGTTCAAGCGATTTGTTTAAACAAGATGATGGCTTCACACCAGCAGGTAAACTTCCATCAGCCTTCCTTCCCTTCCCCCGGCTCACCCTGGGAGCCCAAACCCTTTTGATTGATGTGCTGTGAAATCAGCCCTCTCTGCTCCAGACACCTCACCTGCCACCGAAGCAGCTACCTTCACCACCACTGGTTCTCAAGGTCTCTAGACAGTGAGACCTGCAAGAATAAATATCCAGGAGACAGCAGCTGTGACCCATTTATTACCGGATGCTGCTGCAGGGCACAGCTGAGGAAGGCAGGACAGGAAAAGCACTTGCTGCAAAGGGAACATGTGGAGCAAACCCAGGTGTCCTTGAAGAAGTACTCCATTTGCAGCCCTGCTCCAGCTCTGTTTCTCCAGCCCCCAGTGGGCCAGAGACAGCTTGAACGTCCATGCTTGATCTAAGTATTGCCACGAGGGGTCCCCTCATAACTGCTGGGATGGGAAAATCAGACAAAAACAGAGGTCAGAAGGCAATGTTGAGCTGGAGACATGGAAAGAGAGGCTACGAGTCTCATGCACACGAGGGCAGTTGTATCCAGAAATATCTGTTTAGACAATGAAAAACACGGGTACCTTTACACGGCGCAGGGCAGCGCACACACGCAGTACAGCCAGGAAGGAGAGAACCGGAGCACGTACACCAGAGGCACAAAGCAAAGAGCTCCAGCCCGCAGCCGGACAGGGCCCAGGAAGGCAGCACCACGCCGAGGCAGACGGAGACGGATCTACATCAACACTTATCAGCTCAGCCTCAGCATCTGCCGAAGGAGTTCTGCTGGCACCGAACGATTGCACGTGTCCTCAGAACACCTCCCGGCCCCCCGGCACAGCCTCCCGTGGCCGCAGCCCGGCCCCACTCCGGTCGCTCGGCATTCTGATCAGAGCGTCAGGCTGGGGTGACATTGTCCCCCCCGAAGAAGGATGGAAAGCGCCTGCGAGCCCGCTCATTTTATTCACCGCACAAGCACGTTTCCAACTGGGATAATCTCCATTAAACCATCTGCGCTCCCATCTTCGCTCGGCCCGCGCCCGCTGGGCTGCCTGCGATACTGCAGCATCTGTGAACCTGTAAAAGCGGATGCCGCGTCCCTTTCCCCATCAGCTACAAAACCAGCAGAGGCTCAGACAGAACAGATGCACCCGGTAGCTTTGACACACTACCGAGCCAGGCTACTGGGGTACCTGTACCAGTGCCTCTCCCCCAAAAGGCGTATGTCTTCCCCCGCGAATACAAGCCACTTCCTTCCCATTAAGGGAAGACACCAAACTGCCAGAAAAGGAGGGCCGAGAAGAGAGCAGAGGTTCTAGCTGCCCTGGTGCAGAAGAGAAGCACCACCTGCCAGGCTCAAATGCATTTTGGATCAGACACTGAATGGCTGCTGATCCCCGGGATTTAATCTCTTATTTATCTCAGTATCTGCTTTCTAGAAACAGAGGCTATCGTGTCCCATCCGTGCATCAGTGTAACGCTGGAACAGAAAGACCAGGAAGCGTTACGAAGAGAGATCTGAAACTTCACCCAGCGCTCGCCTCCAGCAGGGTCACCGGGCCACGTAACCCCGGCCTTCCTCCCACCCGACTCGCCCCACAAGGCCTGCCGGGCTCCCGCCCCCCCAGAGAGAAGGCAAACATCAGCAGTAAGCGATGGGACGGGAACAAACGATTATTTCAGTATTTCCTGCACTTGCCTTCACTTATTTCCTTTGCAAGCCCTTATTTTCCGAGGCAATTTACAAACAAGAAGTGAGATACCCATTTGTTCAGACAAAGGTTAATAGGGGCCTAGCGGTCTCTGAGGACTCCGCAGTCACACTTAGGTGAGAAAACTTGGAGCAGCAATAAAGATACTGCACAGACAAGCAAGTCCCAAGAGGGGGATTTAATCTGTCTAAATATTCTCATTATGTACATAGTCTTCAGCTTCCATTAACAGTGATCAGAGCCGAGACAGCTTCCAGAGGCTTTTTTGGACGACAAACCGTGAAATGGGATTTTTACATCAGTCATTCTTCCTCTCCCCCCAGCTGAATAGTCAATGTTTTTTGTTGAAAAGACGACAATATTGGGAGAAAGAGTCAACAGGATGAAGGCAGGACAAACCTTTGGCAGACTGGTGGCACTTGGCACGAGAGAGCTCCCATTGGCACCATCTTCTCAGAAAACCTCAAATAGACTATTTATCCTCATAGTCCAAAAAAGGCTTGCTGTGGGGCCATGCAGAGGAAGAGATACAACTACATCCAGAGACCTGCTTCACAGGGAACAGGGCAGCGATTCTAGTTACATTCACCCGTCGTGTTCCTACAAACCACTCAAAGCCCAAATACAGTACTAAGACAAGGTGAGAGAACTAGAGGCAGACATCTAGGACAAAAGGGCTGATCCAAAACCTCAGCTGCTTTCTTTTGGGATCGCAGTGTCCATCTGTCCCCTTGCCACAGGGGAACTTAGCCGGCAAAAAGAGACCTTGTTTGTCCACTGAAACGTGGAACCAGAATTATTCCAACAGAAGAGAAATTAACCAAGAAAAAGAAAGCCAAGAAAACAGAGCAGGTTCTCTAATGGCTATGATCCCCTTGGACCGAGGGACGAAACCACTATGCTCTTGATGCATCTCACCCCTCCTCATTCTTCTGAGGTCTTTTCCTTTTCAGACAGGCATATTTTAGCTTTTCTTGCATGTCCAGGACTCCACTCCTATACCCAAGAAGCTTAGACAAAATTCATAGAGAGATACAGTTCCCTGCGCTGGAAAGAGGAATACTGAGAACACTCCGAAGCCTTGGCGATATGTCCAAGAAATACCTGCCAGACCTTCAGCACTGCAATGGAGCAGCAAACACTTCTCGTGCCTGGTTTTGTATTACTCACACCATTCAGATTAAGCTTAAAATAAATGCTACATACAACAATTCTGGCAGCATCATGTTTAACAAACAAAAGCTTGACCACCTTGTAGCCTGGTCCATGGAAAGATGGGCAAATTGGAAGAAATCTGATACAGAGACTGCACCTAATGCCCTGCACTGTGCTTTTCTTTAAGTGAAGGTTGGCATTTACATCTGACTGCATCAAGTCCTCTAATTTATGTAACCCTCCAACAGGGGTTTGAATCTTTCTACAACAGAAAGCTTCAGTACTTATCAAATGCTTAAGCCACAACAACCTAGCAAGTTACAAAATCTCTTCGCTCTTAAAATAGCTCAACTGAAACTTCAAACTGTCTTACATTTTCTAGGATAGCCACAGCAAAACATTTCTACCAATTTGGTGGACAATGGAAAAACTGTTTTGCTATTAATTTTTTTTGCTCAAAATCGAGAGACTTCGTACCCATCCTACCCCTGCGTTTCTCTTTGAAAGTTTACGATTTGTAGCTACTGGTCATTAGTTTTCCACATTATAAACAGAACAGTAGGGAAAAAATATTAATAATTAATATTAACTCTTCAGTATTAATATTAACTCTTCAGAGGCAGTCCAAACTTGAAGGCTGTGTCAGTGCTGTGGGTCTTAATGTCTTATAAATGATTACATCTCTTTTCCCTCTCTAGGGAAACCATCACCATTTTTGTTTTCTAGAGGGAAAAAAAACACATAGGTCAAGCAGGGAGTGGGACCAGAGCTGGATGTTGAACAAGGCCCAGTTTGCTCCTGTATTAATCCATTATGGAACAGAGGGCTTAAAAAAAAAAAAAAAAAAAAAAAAAACACAACTCAGAGGTAATGCTGACACCCAGCAGCCTCCTGAACACAGCAACTGTGGGACACTGCCTTCCCCCCAGTAATCCACCACAGACTTGTGTTTTCCAACAAGCAATCCCTCCCTACTTGTAAGGAGGAGCACAGAAAAGCACTGAAACTCTCCTCTCAATTACCAAGCAGGAAAGGATTAACCACTACCAAAGACTTTGCAGATATTTATTCTCCAAATCCACAAGAGACAAGCAGAGGGAAAAGCGCCTCTGAGAGTTGTGTACACAGACAGCAAGTCTAATGCTTAGTTTTGTTTTGTTTTTTTAATTTTTCAAGTCCCAACAACAATTATCTTCATGAATTATAGACATAATATCTGAGAGGCACAGGCAGTAATTAATGTATGTCTGCTCTTCTGACTAGCTCCTTCTGCTGGGGCAGGCAGAGTTATTGAAATTCAGGGAAGAAATCCTCAGTCTTGTAGAAGGTTTAAAGAAACAGACCAAGACAATTTAATAAAGCAATAATATTTCTCTTAAATAATTAACTAGGCTTTGACGTTCACTAATATTCCTGAGGCCCAGCTCTCACTTTTGCAAGAACACTGGAACAAGCACACTCAGATGTGATCTACTGCACATCCAAAATGTACCAACTACAAAATGGCTTCAAGTAGTCTTTACCCCAGATTTCTTTGCACACACACAGGCACCTCCATCCAGAGCCTCTTTACTCTTTTCCTTAAAACTCTGAGACCTCTGGCATCACTGTCCAAAATCCCCACTGTGCAGCTCTTTCACACCTCCTTCTCATTTTGCCCTGCTAACATTTACCTCCAGCTACAAGTGCTCAACTCTCCCCATGCGCAAGAGAAGCGGTGTTTATCATCCTTTGGGAAAACCTTGGTTTCACAGCAGAACCACAGCACAGTAATAGATGCAATAGACAATCTTAAACTAGACAGAAAGCTATTACTAAAGCAGCATATAGCACTGATGTTAAGCGGTCTGTTTCCATCATCTTTCAAAAAGCAGATTCTCCCACAGCATAAACAATTTTATTCACATAAAGAATGCACTCAAGAGAGCTTAATATACTCGAGTTTGTTGAGAACAATTATCTCAAAGCGACAACTACTTCAGCCAGCCATTAAAGAAAACCCTTTGTCATGGACACATCACTTGCTTAAGCAATATAAAACTACGCAACAAGAAGGACAGAACTAAAACTTGAGATCAGAAGAATTATTCTGATTGCCACCAAACTGAAACACAGCCATGTCACCAAGACTAGAGAGAAGTATTTGGCTAAAAAAAAAAAACAACTGAAAGCACAACTGAACAACTTCACACTTCTGTTGTTCACTTACACCACATTGTCTCTATAGCAAAAAACCCTACCCACCAGAAGGAAACTTAAAGAAATAAAGGTCATACCAGTTTCAGAAACTCACCAGATACAGTCTGTAAGCATCAATCCTTCGAACTGGCCCCCAGCACTTGTCCGTATCATTATACTTTGTGCCATCTCCAACGCTGCAAGAATGGTTGCCGAGAGCACTGCTAGGAAAGGAGGGAGAAACAAAAGACAGTCATCAGCTCCCAGCAGATGTCCTCCCCTCTCCTGCGTTCAAGAAAGAGGAATGGTCAGTGTACATTCCTCCCCTACCTCCATGAGGGCACATACCCCTTATATTTTCTGGACTATTTAACAGAGCAAGGCACTGAATACCATGCATTTAAAGGCAAATTCTTTGATTACCGACAGTTATTTACAAGCCTGGTCATTAGACTAGCAAGTTTAGAGGTCATATATGGATCACTGTGGTTTTCCATTTCCAAGTCTTGAGCCCAAGTGCCGCCCAGCCCAGATCCAATCAAACCAGTCTCTTTCACTAGCTATTTCTTTGAGGAAGGAACTGGTCTCAAGCCCAAAGCTCACCAGGTAAACACAGCAAAGTAGTGTCACCACTCCCTGGTCACAGGCTTGGTAAGCATCACACCTCTCAGCTCTTATCCAGAGACAGAGAAGCTAAGATACTGCCCAGGGAATGGCAGTCAAACCAGCAAGCAACGAGTCCCATGCCTGCAAGGTGCTGAAGCTGGAAGCACTTCACACCTGAGGACTCATCTGAAATCACGTCAGGTACTTTTCAGGCATCCAACAACAGCTAAGCCTGCAGCAGGCACTTGGGTGGGGAATACAGAACAACTTCACCTTCCCACCCACAAGCATTGAGGTGTCCTTGAGTGATTTCTCCACTCCAGTCTTCAGAAAGCAGAGCTGAACCCAGTCAAACTCATCACCCCAAACCTGCTCTTGGCTGTTAGCACATAACTGCACAGCAGTAAGCACACTTACCAGGTCACTTGCATAAGAGAGACTGGTACAGCTGCTGCATAGATTGCCAGGTCCCCATAGAGGTAGATAATTATGCAGAAATAGAAGAGGTTGACACCCACTGCAGGAAGAAGAAACATTGGGGATTCTTGAACTCTGCACTCTAAATCAATAATTCACAAAACTTTTTCAAGGTTTTAAAAAAAAAAAAATATCACTATTTCCCTCCATAGTTTACTACTTCTGCAGCAAACTCCACAGAAGGGTCACATCAGCAGCTCAGGGAACTTCGCTACAGCACAGGAACTGATGGGACATGAGACACCTCAGAGCCCAACTCTGCCTCCTTAAATACCTGGCCTTCACGCTAGGCACTCTAGTTTACGCCCATCCTCCAGTCACTCCTCAAGGCCACAGGTCTCACATAAGTGCCAGATGAAGCTGTCAACCTGGAAGAGCCACAGGCAAACACCTAGCTGATGGCAACAGACTTGGTGTGAAGACAGCTTGAGGAACAGTGAAATGAAGAAACAAGAGCTTTTAGTACTCTGCCAATTCCAAACCCTGCCTGTGCTTGCAAACCTGCAGGACCTTCGCAGTAAGGATTTGGCCCTGCAGAGATCCAGTAAGGATCTGAAATCAGTAAGGATAAAGATATGATTGACGAGACCCTGGGAATCCTGTCTTCCAAGAGAGTTGGTATAAATCTCACCAAGGAAAAACAAACTGGAACATACTTATGTTCAGAGACAGCTGAGCTACAAAAAGAAGCCTCAGATTTGTTTCATTTAGGAAGTTGATATTGAAGGAAAACAGCTCAAGGAACCTGTCCACACTTCCAAGTTGTGATACCACCTGATGCTTAATCCTAATGTAGCTCAGGCAAATCAATTCACCTCTCCAAGACTCACGAGACAGCTATCAAATAAGGATGTCATTACTGCAGGAATAGGGATTAATATTTCTAGAGAACCTGGTTGCCCCAAAGTTTTACCACGTGTTTTGCCATCATATTGCCCCTGGATCTCTAGGTGTCAGGAAACATTAACAAGCATTCCACTTCCTTTATATAAATTACTCAACATACTGAGCCTACTTAGCATAAAACATTTCTACAAAAAGGGCTGTATGGGAAAGCAGCAAGAAAGCTTCCCTGCTTCTACAAAGCACTGAGCCAATACACTGGAGTTGTTCCTGGTTTGCCTTAAAAGATAAATGGAGATCTTCAGCACCTCCAGAAATAGTCAGACAATTTCTTATAGGACCTCCTTTGTTTTTTTCCTTCTCTGTGAAAGATTTAAGATGATTACACAGCTAAGGAGTCAGCATCATTCTGAAGACAACAAACTACCTACCAGTTTTCAATTTCCTATTAAAAAGGGTTAAATATTATAACAAGTATCTGATGTAGGACAGAAGCTGCAAGATCACTAACTACAGGACTAGACAGACTTGCATGTAGATTCTATTTTGGGGATCTGCTACTGACATCAGGTCTCAGTTGCTCCATACACAAAATATGGCTCACAACAAGCTAAGCTGCAGCAGCACCACCAAGTACTCACCAGCACACACTATATCCCTGTTCCAGTGGGGATTTCTCTGCTGGTGGGAAGTCCAGGTGTCTGCCCACTCCCAAACTCATGCCCTCTGAAGGGGGAAAGGCTTTATTGCCAGTACTTTTATAAGCTGCTACTGATCCTCCCTGATCAATACTTTCATTACTGGACGAAAACGGGAAAATCAATGACTTCCTGTGGGGGGACAGCATGATAGATGTGCCCAGACTCCATTACTGCAACAAATGACCGCTCAGACCCAGAAGCAAGCACCCAACATTACAAATAAAAAAGTGGTTCTTCAGAGCCAGCTTTTTTTGAAAGAACATATAGGCCCGTCACAGCCTAAACCTAAGACAGCTCTCTTTAAGAAAGCAGACAGTCTGAGATGGATACTTATCCTCAGCTTACCTCCCAGGACTGCAGATTCCGCTCCTGTCAGATTATTTAAGAAAAAAAGTTAAAGAGAAAAGAGCAGAGAACTCCCTATATATCAGAGGCTTTAAGGTCTATTGCAAAGCCTTCACCAGCCTTCCCTCTGAAGGCTGTAAAGCGCTCAGACACCTTGGGTTTGGATCCATGCTTCATATATTGTGAGCAAAGCCCACCCAGACACTTGCTAGCTGGGAAACTACAGAGGTTGGTGCTTGGAGCCAGGACTCCAAGCCTGGCCCAGTTTGTCGGCGCCAGGCAGTAACAAGGGGTCACTGAGCAGCTGCCCTTAGTCAAGACCTTTCTGTGCAGCTGTCAGCACGAAGTGCTTCAGCAAGGATCTGCAGAGGGAGGTACTTAACCTGTCTCTTCTCTGCAACTGCTCAGCAGACCAGAGGGCATCTCTGAACTAGGACCAGGACTCGGCAACAGCTCGTTGCTGAGCATAGAGGAAGGGAAAGCAGCAAGTGAGTTCCAGCTGCCCCAGAACCTTTGCTGTCCATACCTTTCATCTCATCTCAAAAATCACAAGTTGTTTCAAGCTATGGTCTGCAGCTGATCCAGCTGACTTCCTGCAGAGAGATTCATCCCTTTGCACTAGGTTGAGTCAGTCCAGGGGGGATCCGTAATACAGAAATCAGATAACTGCTAAAGCAACATTAAGAAGGGGGATTAAGATTTAGAATACTAAGCAGTTAATATCACTTCACTGGGAAATGTCTATCAGCACCACCCAGGATATGTATTTCCAGCACCCTCTACTGGCTGAGCAGCAGATAGCACCAAAGCAGAGAAGCCTTCTAGAAAGCAACTGCTCAACACCTGGCTCGCTTGAGGGGTTACCACCATCTCCCTGAGAAGCACAAGGAAAGAAGAGGCCTTCTGAAACTTGTTTGTGTTCCCCCGGCCCAGCTGCAGCTGAACAGTTCTCCATACCTAAACCCTCAGTGATACCGCTAAGCCACATTGTCCAGGGCTTACCATCAAAGCAATATCCAAATATTACTCCCCAGAGGACTACCGAGAGATAAGGAAGTATCCGCAGTGTTTCACAGATGGCAAAGAACACAAGAGAACTTGCTGAAGTCAGAGCAACTCAGTGCAACAGACAAGACAAGGAACAAGATGTTTCTGGGTCTCCAGCACACGATCAAGTCACCGCTCCTCTTCTATGACTCAGAAAAGTGGCAGTCTGATTCAACATGGATTTTGATACTCCTGAGTGATTTACAGCTACAAATGCCCACAAGGGGCATACAGGGAAATCAAGTTTTTTTTTTTCAACCAGACTTTAAAATCAGCGATAGTATAGTTCAAAGAATCTTCACTCTTTAAGCCCAGCTGTCCTTCAGAGGCAACAGTCTTACACTGGCATAAAACTGATGTAATGTAGCGGAAAAAAGAGCCCATCACATCTTCGTAAAGTGGCCAGTGAACAAGAGAAAATGTCACTTTCCACAAGAAATGGGGCCTGACAGGCTCAAAGTTGCACAACCATGGTGTCTGATGATTTTCTGGCTCTGCACAGCATTTCAAATGTACTCTTCACCAAGTTTCAGAATGCCTAACACTGTAGCTTGCATTTCTATTGTATGCAGCAATGGATATGGCTTTATCGCAGTATAGTTACAAGCTTGTTCCCTGATGGACAACAAAAGACACTTAACAGCACAAAGACAAGACATCTGCCTACCACGTGCTCACCAGGGACCCTCCTGGATTCAGTAGTTCATGTCCCAGCAGAACTACTGAATAGTTCCCTACCCCCAGACACCTGCAGTTCTCAGGAGCTCTCCCCAGAAGCCTCTCTCCTTCAGACTGACACTTTCAGGGTTCAGGAAAGACCAAACATTTTATTGTCAAATGCTACCGAGGTGGAACTAGTGAACTCTACAGCTGGGCTCTACCACTGTAGACAGCGGAGATCACAAAGGATAGATCCAGTCCAGGGTTTGGTTAAGAGCAGTCAGGAGAGGCACTGCCTTATACTTACCTGTCTCAAACTGCCCACAACCCCCAATCAGTATTTTTGGCTAGTTCTGCGACCACCACAGCACCCTCCCCTTCATGCAGGTTCTGGCCCACCTGGCCCACAAATATTCTACTTTGTAGAAACACTACACAGATGGATGGATAGTTTGCAGAGAAGGAACACCACTTTTGGGTGGAATCATCCCAAACTCAGGATGCAAACCCACACTGAGAAGCACTCAGGCTTAAGGAAAAAAAAAAACAAAAAACAATGTGCAGCAGGACTAGGAAGGACTTAAAAGCATGAATCACTTACCTTTATTGAAGAACATGGAAGCCATCTGGCCCATTTCCACTCTTTCAGTGATTTCAAAGATATTGGGCGAGCCACGTCTCTCTGCAAGTTGAAAATAAGAAGGTTTCAACCACTCCCTCGAGTAAACCCAGAGGCCAGACTATTTGAAGACACCCAAGAAGCTCCAACAACAGCTTGAAGGACAGTATGTACTATCTACCACTCCTCAGCTGCAGAGTCACTGGTCCAATCACTCTGCTGAAGTTAAAGTGTTTTCAAAATAAGGTATTCTCATCTTAGTGACCTAGAAGGAGAAGATCTTTATCAGGCTGCAGAAAGTAAACTGAATTCTCAATGAGTCTTATCTCGCAAGTGCTAAGGACTTTGGGATGCAAACAAGCGAAATTAAGGGCAAAACGGACAGAAGAGTCCTGCTCCACTTGCTGGAGCCTACTGAGATGCTGTCTGCAGAGAAAAGGTCTCAGACAGTGAAAGCATGAAGCAGGTACTTACGAACTGACAGGATAGGTCGCGTCTCTGCTCGCTCATAGCCATCTTGGAGGAGAACATCACTGTCAGATACTCCAGAGGAAGAATCCTCATCCTCATCATCCTCCTGTAAGAAAAGGCCAGACCACTGCTGAGATTTCCACTACCCACAGCACAAGCTATGGCACCACCGGTGTCACGGTCTCACTTCCAGCATCTCAAAGGAAGATCCCATACAGGGCAGGGCAGGACATGCTGTCAAGTAGGGGCAATACCAGGGGGCTCTTGGCCCAGGCTTGGGACACCGTGGAGAGCAAAAAAGAGCACTAGCAGAGCAGACTAAGGTGAGTGCCAGGCTCTGCTCTCTTAGCAGGTCATACACACAGCAACAGTGTCCAATTCACACAGTGATACATGGCACAAGGAAGTTAGGAACTTCTGGCAGATCTAAAGGGCTGCAGAACTGGTAAAAGAAATCTTAGTGTTTTGATTGTCATAGCCAACCAGAGCAGAAACGTCCAGCTCATAACTCCAGCCCACTAACATACAGGCAGGGATCTAAATCAGCACAAACAATTATACCTCGCACTGATCCAGAAAAGCCACTAAAGGCAGGATCCGAAAAGCCACAAGTAAATTTTACAGCAAGGACATACTTCAGGACTGTCCACTCCCTGGGATACATCCTGACTGGCAGCAAGGACATTCCTGCCTGTCCCAGTTAAATGACCAGAGATCAGCAAGGATTTACAGACCTCAGCACACTCCAAATGGCACCTATACATCGCCTGCCACCTCTCCGCGCTCACTGAGCAACGCTTCAGGGCAAGGAGAGCACATTCAGTAAGAAATGTGAGCAGCACAAGAGATTTTTCAAAGCTGGAGCAGAAAATCCTGTCTTTAATGAGCAACCCCACAGGGAACTAACAGCCATATTTAACATGGCAAAGTTAAGTAAAGTAGAAATTTATTCCTTTATTGGAGTTGCTAGTGAGGCAAGACAAAGATACAGAGGAATCTCAGGCAAGACTTACGTGATAAAAGAACACTAAAAAAATGGAAAATTAAACCCCACACGAACCTTGCGTTTTTCCATTCTCTTCCATCGCAGCTGGGCATTTGCAGCAGCCATGGCTTCCACCACAAAAGTGGTCGTCATATAGCTTGAGAGAGAAATTCAATTAATAACAATAACAGTCAAGCACTGTTGACATGGAGAATTATTCTCACTGTTTGTAGGAGCAAACAAACCAAATAAAACTGCTTTCACCAACTTTGCACCCTCCACCCCACTGCCTATTTCACAGTGTTTCTTCTCAGTGTGCTGCTGCCTTCTGTTCTTGAGATTGAGGTGTTCAAGCAGAGAACAAAATGCAGTAAGAATATCCACGCCTTCAGATATAAGGAGACACTCAGTATCTGGAAAACACCGTGCTAGTCGTTTTAAGGGTTTGGGAAGACAGGAGGAGTTTCCCCCTTGTTAGAAAGCAAGCTTCCTTCTCCCTTTTAGGGCCTAGGACTAGCACAGTACTATTATGCTGTTTATCCATTACAGCCTGTGGCAAAGGTACTATGCCACAAAAAAGAGTACTAAAGACTCTTACAAATGGCATTAGAAGCAAAGCAGCAATACAAGACCAAGGGCAGATCACATATATATGCAAACACACGTTGCTGGACGCCATGGGAAAAGCTGTCCAGGGGCACAGCTAGAGCCACTGATGCTTCTATGGAAAGAACATCATTATCTCAGCTAAACAGTCCTGTAATAAAACAAAAAATTCAAAATCAATCTTATTTAAGGCTTTAGAGTGGTTTCTCCCTGTTTCAGGAATTTGACTCATTTATCAAGCTCAAATGAGAGANGTGACAGGACGAGGGGGAATGGGCTCAAGTTGCGTCAGGGAAAGTTTAGGTTGAATGTTAGGAAAAACTTCTTTACCGAAAGGGTAGTTAGGCATTGGAATGGGCTGCCCAGGGAAGTGGTTGAGTCACCATCCCTGGAGGTCTTTAAAAGACGTTTAGATGTTGAGCTTAGAGATATGGTTTAGTGTGGGCCTTGTTAGAGTTAGGTCAGAGGTTGGACTAGGTGATCTTGGAGGTCTCTTCCAACCTGAACAATTCTGTGATTCTGTGAAAGCAGCCCTGTTCTGAGGCCCACATCGCAATTTCTGCACAGACTCTTCTTGCACTGAAGGGTCATTGCCCAGAGGGCAAGAGGAACTCAAGCACCAGCACTGGGACAAAAGCAATGCAGCTCCCAAGGCACTTAATGCTTCGAGCTCTGTTTTCAGTTCAGTCTGGTGCAGTTGTGGTACCCACGTTTGGAGGCTTGTGCTCTTCTGCTGACCTTGAAGGATTGTCTGCTAGTGCTGCACTTCACTCACTAAATTTATGCTTTTAAACAAGTATCTAAAAGGATTGTTTATACATCTCCCAGTTACTCGTACCGCCACAGTTTACATTTTAATCAAGCCTCTGAAGCATACAGCTTTGAGGTGGGGAACTTAGACGCAGTAATACACTGAGCATGGCTACCTCTATATAGCAGCACCTAAGAGATGGGAAAAGCACTGCCTCCAAATCAAAGGCACATTCAGGCTGACAGAACTGGTTATCCACAAGAAAAGAACTTCTAAATTCTGTTCTTACAAGCAGGAGGAGAGTTTTATTCTTATTTATTTTTAAACCAAGCAAGAAACAAGCAGGGATGCACAGCTTGTCAGGAAGATGACAATTCTATTAATAACTGGAGAATCTCAAGCTCTTTGGACATCACTGCTGTATCAACAGCCTTCAGCTCCACCTGCTGCTCCAGCAGGGAGACACATCTGGGCAGAAGCTCATGGCAAGCCAGCTTGAAAGTCATGAGACCAGCTCCAAGGTCTCAAGCAGCAAAGGGCAGGCGATAGATGGGCCCAGCTACACAGCAGTTTGTTTTCCTGACATGCTTGCAGCTGCCCAGAGCATTGCCAGAGGCAAGATAAAACACAACCTGTCTGCTTCACACCTGCAAATCACGAGGCAGAGAAATGAACCCATGTCACTTATGGCCTGGTTAATGTTTGGGGAATCGATCAGTGACATAGGCAAGCATGGGACATATCCACAAAGAATACAGGGAAGGAAAAAGGAAGCTGGGATAAAGGTCCCAAAAGACTCTGGACTAGAGGAAAAAGCCTTTCCCATGAGTCAGGAGTTGGGGTGCAGCACCATGTCCTAGGCAGCCAGAAAACACATCCCTCCAAATAAGGTCTGCAGGCAACACAGCTGCAGAGATCAGCGCCCAAACAGCAGAGGGACAGGATCACTCAGGAAAGCAGCATAAGTCTTAGCACCTTTCTTACGGCTCCACCTCACTGAACACCCCCAGTCTCCTGAAGACACAAACTCACATCCTACCTCATAAAGCCCAGGAACATTAGGAGAACAAGGCTGACGAGCCATCCTGCTGTTGCAAATGCCTTCGGCATGGTTAGAGCTCCTGTCCCGACGATGAGGTTGAACATGTAGACCAGACCAACCTGCAATCATCCACATAATCTAACATGAGCTTGCAGCTGTGCTAGAGATCATCCAAGACACCTCACATACATACTAACTTAGAGAGCAATCACTGTGAGCAAGCAGGGTGGTAGCAAGCCCATGTTAGAGATTAATATAGTAGGAGACTGATAACCAAAGAGAAAGCAACTTAGAGCACATTTTCCATGAAACTGGTATTCCTTCTCCATTTTTCTAATTCTTTTTAAATATTTTTTCCTTCTAACTTTCAAAGTTAGAAAGCACAGGAGCTTTTTGTTTGTTTTTATATCCATTAGCTTCTATCAGAAGTGTCTACAATGTGGGTTTGGTTCTCTCCTTATTTTCTGACCCAAGTACTTATGACTACAAGAGTTCCCTTTCAGAATCTTACTGTTCACTATTCTTAGACAAGCAGGAAATATCCAAACAGAATTACAATTCAAAGCCTGCTTGCCATTTTACCAGTAAGCAGCTCAGCATGCTCTGAAAGAGGTACTTCTCTTCTGGAAAGGAAAGGATTTCATCTTCTCTAGTAACCATCTTTTTTCTGGCCAGGGGCAAAAAATATAATTGTGTACCTGGACAGCACACCCTAGACTGTAAATTTAGCTGAACTCACAACCAAAAATTGTCCCAAAGTTCATTGTTTGTTTGTTTGTTTTTTAAATATAGGTCAGAGTTTCTCTAGAAGAAAGTCAGTAAAGAACTGTGGTTGAGTATATTTTTCCAAGTGTGAAGAAATTAATACCAGGAGAACTATTCCCCAGAGACCTTGCACATACTCCTGCCCTACATTCACTAACATAAGCACAACAAATTCATCTTTTGATGGTTCTCCCAGGACAAAAATAAGCCATTGCAGCTTGCAGGAAAGCTCTTTTCATTCAGCTGGCACAGCTGTCATTCCCTAAGCACACCTCCTGCTCAAGTGCCCAGGGCCATGACTCACACTTCAGTGAAGGACTCTTTAAAATAAAACACCCAGGTGATTTTCCTTGACTTTGGTCAAGTATAGTTAAAATGAGAATAGTGCCTGTGTTTTCAGTCCAGCTGGACATCTTCAGGCAAAAAGGAGAGCTCTAGACTTTGAGATAAGACTCTAGGAAATTCCTGCAATGCTAACACAAGAGCAGGTGATGCTAATCCTTTAGGGTCCAGACATCCCAGTTACCGTCTTGTTCTCTATTTTCTCAGTTGTGGCCTATTTCTGCAGTCTAATATCCAGTTATTCTAAATTCAATCATTAACATGGGGATGAAAGTTTTAGAGCATTTGAAAGGCAACACAGATTTCGGTACTGGTTCTTTTTCAGTGATCTGTGGGGTTCATTTGGGGGGTTCATTGGGCGGGGGGGGTTGCAAAGCACTGTTCTAAGAGCTGACACTACTTGTGGCTATGAAAACCACGTCTCCAGTAACATAGTAAAGGAGTAATTGGTTCTGCATGTTCACAGGACATCACACAGAAGAAACATCTTGACTGCTAATTTTCACTGAAGGGGGTTAAATAAATTACTAAAATTTACTTATTTGTAGCTATTCTTTTATATAAGATTTCCCTCTGAATTTCTTAAAAGAAAAAGCGTAATTTCCACATCAAAATTTCCCCTGTTTAAGGGAGCTTCACATGACATTTGTGCTGATGAAAAGGTTAAAGAGCAGCAGGTAGAAGGATGCAAGGGCTGATATTGGACATGAAGCTATTCTTAACACATTTTAAGAAACCATACCTTAAGCAGACATCGTCCTTTACAGTACATAAAGGAATGTGTGACGTTGTAAAAAAAAGCTACAAGTACTGAGCATTTTTAAGTAGCCTTTGACCTCCATCACCTCTTGAAACACCGATGTTACATGCACGGGGAAGCAGGAAATGACAACACAAACCATGCAGAGAGAGCAGGATTTTGAAAAGACTTCTGAGAAAAAACACAGGCCAGCGGTGAGCCCGCAGAGCAGCACTTACATAAGGCGAGTAAAGCTCCCCTGTATCGGTAATGCCGCCAGCCATGGTGAGGACAGCTGGGAGGCTCGCAGCAAAACGAGGAGGGTGTTTTCAACTTCTGTTGCCTTTAACCTAGGGAAAAAAAACAAAGTTCTGTCACCTCGCTCAGAAAGAGGAGGACCTCCCGAGCCAGCTTTTGCACACTTGTTTTGTGGCATTTGAAGAGAAGGTTTCAGCCTCACACAGGTGCACCCCGCTCGCCTGCGGCACCCGGCTCGCTGCTCCAAGGGAAGTTCCCTGCGCCCGCTGAACCGGTTTAAAAGCAAAACCCAACGGCCCTGCCCTTTCACGGCACGTGATGCCCAAAACAGCCGGAGGGACAGTTTCAGACCCAAACCTCAGGAGGAAGAACGCCTGCCCTGGGGATGATCTCACACCTCCGCTCCTCCCGCAGACACCGCTCTTGCACAGCGCGCACC
>VXAA01002208.1:552258-566069 GCA_013399115.1 Anseranas semipalmata | reverse complement strand
TCGGTCCAGCCGTGTCCCCGTTTGAGAGCCGAGCAGCGCCTGGCTCCTCGCCGCCGCCGTGCCCGCCCCGGTTGCAGCGCTCCCCGGTCCCGGGGGATGGCCGTGGGAGTGCCCCTCCGCGCAGGCAGCTTCCACACAACTGCCGGTCCCTCTCCAGCCCCCTTCCCACCTCCGTCCGCAGTTACCGAGCCTCCCCGGCTCTGCAGAGAGCCCCGGGCTCCCTGCCCAAGGGCACGGCCGTCCCTCGCCCTCAATACCGGGAAACGCTGCCCTTCCTCCCTCTGCCGCCGGAGTTGCCCACGGGCCACGGGCAGGCGGGGCTGGAAGGCAGCCCTGGGCAGAGAGGTTTCCTGCTGCTGGCTCCGATCAATCGCTGAGCTGAGAGCACGAAGCCGGGTCTGCTCCGGTGACTGAGCCATGCTTCGCACCCAGCTCACCCTCACTCGTGTTAGGGGGCCCCGAGTCTGCACTGGGGCTGCCCCAGCCAACACCTTTCCAGCCATCAACCCATGGGCATCCACGGGCAGTGGCACAGCACAGAGCTGCATGCACACTAGGGCTAGTGGTGTGCCACCCCAGAGAGGGGCAATAGTTTGTGCTAGGCATTTATGAAACCTGTGCTAACCAGTGCCTGGCTGCCCCAGCAGCTTCCCTTTGGAAACTCACTGCAGAGAGCCCAGCAAGGAGCCTGCTTAGAGTGAAAAACAAGTTGTATTTAGAAACAAGACAAATCTGTGCCTAAACCTGGAGGTGACAGTCAATATCTCATTGAGATCCTTTTATTCACAACTCCCTTTAGAGCAATCTAGTGCTTTTGATTAGAAGGGAAAGAAACAAATCTTCACTGAGAAAGTTATTTAAGAAAGACTCAATTCAATCTCCGGTTCCCTCCTTCCGGATCAGCAGACGGCCCCGAGCCAGAGGAGCAGACCATGTTTCCAAGAGCCATCTGCACCCGTCCGATTGCTATTTTACTGCCTGTGCCTGACATTGCTAATTATATCTGCCCATTAATTCCTCTGACAGCAGATATGGTTCTGCCAGGTCAGAAGATCAGTCGTGGCAACAACAGCCAGAAAAGAGGAAAATCAACCCAGAGAAGGGGGCTTTCAGGCTTGCCCGAGGCTGGGAAGCCATACCCAGGCCTGATGCAAACCATCCTACCAGACTACCCAGATCTTGAGCACTCAGAACTGATCAGCAACACAAAAATAAGCAGCATCATTAGCCATGGTGTCTGGATCAGATAATTTATAAGTGACAGGGCCAGCACTGGGGTTCAACATAATGCATACGCACCGTACCAAGTAGGGCCAGGAAGATGGGAGCAGCAAACAGGGTGACTTCAACAAAACCAGGGCAGCTCTTCACCCCAGGGACCTGGGCTGTGCTGAGCTCATACTAGTGCTCAGCCAAGCCCCTCCTAGGGCTGGGATGAACCCACCCCCCTGCAAAGAGGAGATGAAGCCCCCAGTGCACCACCAAGTCCATGGCTGTGGCTCTGCTTACCTCAGGAGGGGGTTCCTGGCACATCCCTGCTGCAGGAATTGCTCAGAGAACATCCCCTGGCTGATCGCAGCCCCACCAGGGTTCATTCTCCTTTTCTGAGCCATGAAGGAGAGCAGCAAGGAGCTGCTGCCCGGCCAGCAGGAAGGAGAGCCGCGGAAGCATGAACTCACCCTTCCTCCTGCAGGCGCTGGCATTACACAGAGACACGTATGGCCACGCAGGTTTAACAGCACTCAGGAGGAAGAGAGTTTTCTTAATTCACCCTGATAATGCCAAGAGTAATGCAGCTTACAAGACAACACGGATTGCTGGCAAAAGACAGGCAGGAGAAGCCAACACAGCGCTCCAGCAGCACAGCCTGGCTCTGCTCCAAGGGCTTTATAGCACTTTATGGCTCCTGAGGACCTGACCCATTACAGATAAGTGGTATCAGCAGCTTAATTGGAGCCCAGCTGCCTGACACCTGGAGCACCCTCTGTGCCTTGCACAGCAAAGGATGTTTTTCCCACCATCAAAAGAAAACCAGTGGCCTTGGCAGCCTCTCACAGCCCCGGGCAGAGGCTGCCGGTAGGCAGTGAGCAGTCTGCGCCCCGAGCAGGTGCAGAACAGCTGAAATCAGCGCAGAGCAATGAAATCAGAGGAAACGACCTGCGAATGGCAGGAGTGATTTCAAAGGAGCCTGCAATTTAGCCCCATTGTTTGGTCTCACTTGCTGGTAGACTGTACCTCTGATCGTCCATAGCTTATTTACTTGTCTATTTGCCTTGGGAAGTATTGGAAGATTTACATCCAGCTCAGGGGGTTCTGCTTCGTTGTCCCCCTCTCCCAGTCCCGCTCATTCTCAGCTGCCTGACCGCATTAACTGCCCCGTTCTCCCCTGGACTACTTGTATAGCACTTCTGGGGGAGATCTGAGCCCTGCTGAAGCTGTGAAATAGGAAGGAGTCAGAATTTCATCCTCTGCATCTGCGGAATGTTGCTTCCTCAACTTCACCGCAGTAACGAACCCCTGCTCTCTGGCACTTTCTGGCTAAGGACTCCAGCCTGAGGCACAGCCCCAGGCCGCCCTCCACCGCAACAGTCTGCAAGGATCTCTCTCTTTTACCAGCCGTGCTAAGTCAGGATATCTGGGACTGATCTGGCTTTATCTTGGTTATCTGAGATGGCAGCGGAAGAGAGAGATCAGATAGTGTGTGCTCAATCAGCCAGCACTAAAGGAGCCACATTAGCAATTACAATATTCAGCCTTATCTCACAGGGACAGTTTCACCAAAGTTGACAAAGCAGCACATGAAAGCGCGGTCTGAAACGCACAGATTATTCTTCAAAGACACCAGATTAACTAACAGGATCTGGGGTTGGGAAATGTTGCTGAAGCCAAGAGCAGAGGACTCTGAGAAGGCTCAGATGCTGCAGTGGGTGATAAGGTGGGACGGAGCTGGGAAGATCTTTTGGCTCTGGGCTGGGCATCCATGGGGCTCTCCATGCACTGCTTGTGCCTCGGTCGATTCAATTTCTGCCCAGCTCAGGGGGGGCTTTCAGCTTACCCCACGGCTGCTCCTTGCTGCCAGCCTTGTAGCGGGGGGAGCTGCCCCATTTCGGGGTGCTGCAGGGGGAGCTGCCACATTTCAGGGTCACGCTCCTTCCCCCACACCAGCCTTCCTCTTCCCTTTAGCAGCCCGATTCCAGGCAGCAGCTGACAAACCCCGTAGGAACAGGCGTTATTTAGACACAAGCTTTTAGGGACCTCGCACAGGTAGACCTGTGGGGCACCTCGGATCTTCTCCTTTCTCCCCCCTTTTCAGGATTTTGAAAAGAGAGGCAAGGTTTCCTCTTTCATAGCGAAAAGCCCTGCTCCATCTCTCCAATCCATCTGCATGAACTTGCTCTGAGCCGCTTCGCACCCAGCCCCTCGCTGCCCAAAACCCCAGTGCCGGGGGACAGGCACCCGCTGTAGCTCTGTGCCAAGCGGGTGAGCTGTCCCGCAGCTGCCCAGGGGCTCTGCCTGTCCCACCAAGGTGCCCCACATCCCACAGATGTGACCCCATCCCTAACACCACGATGCAAGAAACAGGGGACCCCTGCTTGCCACCGTGCCCCATGGCTGGATGTGCAGTGGGACCATGGGCCAGCAGTGCTGCTTCTCCCCAGGTGTTGCGAGCCTGTTAAATGAGCAGAGATCAGGGCCTGTGGCATTTTTAAACATCTCCAAAGCAGGGGTTAAAAGCCCAGTGTCTCCGGTCCAGAGCCCTGGCTGCGGGTGACCAGTGGATGCAGTGCCCTGGCTGCACACCCCAGCCAGAAGCTGCTTGTAATGGGACAAGCCCAGCAAACAGCAGGCAGCCTCGGGGTTATTTTATCCTCCGCGGTTCTTGCATGCGGTAATAAAGAGCCCGAGGGGAAGAAGGGGAGGCCGGTGTCAAGACGGAGATGTGACCTCTGTCCCCACCCTGCCCCGGTGCCCCAGGAGGGAGCTGCTGCTGCGGCCGGTGCGGTCACCCCGCTCCCACACAGCTGCCGTCTGCTGCTGTATTTTCACCTGCAGGCTCATTTCCTTCCCTCTGGTTCTTCACGTAGAGCGAATGGGCCATGGGCAATGTGGGGAGGAAGGAGGGCCCTGGGGTGGCCCCCCACACCCTGTCTGGGGGGTCCCATCCTGCGTGCGCCCCGCGAGGCGTGCTCGCCCCCCGATGGGTCATTGCTGCGAAATGGAAACAAACGCAGCAGTTTTAGGAGGAAGAAAACCCACGGGGATGGAGCACAAAGAAGCCCCCGTTGCCGTGCGAAGGGCCTGAAGCCAGGGGGATGCTCAGCTCCGTTTGTGCCCGCGCTGTCCCTGCCAAGCACCCGCCTCTGCCCACGGGGCTCTGGGTCCGTGTGAGGGCAGGGAATCCACAGGCGAGGGGGCCCTTTGTGGGTGCTGGTTGCTCCCAAGGGCGACCCAAGCCCCACCAACTGCAAGAAGATCGCCTTGTGGGAGAGGAGCGGGCGTTTCCATGTGGCCCCGAGGACAGCCATCCCTGTGCTCGTGCTGCTCGGTGGCGTAAGGCACACGAGAAAATTCAAGCGGGGAGAGGCAGTGGCCCTGCCTCAGCCGAAACAGAGCCGAGGGGCTGAGCGGAGCCCTCCGAGCACCCAGGAGGTGGCATCCGTATCAGCGCTGCCGAGGGGGACAGCAGGACAGCCAGCCTCCCCAGAAGCACGGGGTGGCCACACAAAGGTTGGAGCTCCCTTGCTGGTTTTGCTCCATTTTGGCACTCAAAGCTGCGCTGGGTGCTCCATCCTCCCCCTGCAGCGGCTCTCTGGGGTGAGGGCCCTTCCCTCCTGTGCTGTCCCACTGCATTTGGTGCACGGGCTCCACATGTGCTTCTGCCACCCTCCCTGCTGACCTCGAGCACCCGGCCTCGCTCGGTGCCTTCAGCTGGGCTGGTTTGCAAAAGAAACCAGCTGAGAGGCTCATTCCCCACAGCAGAAAATCCCCAGCCCCGGGGGTGAAACTCTTCCAGACAAAAATAACCCAGCCAGCAGCATGCTTTGCGGTCACCGCTTGCACGAGCAAGGAAGCAGCAGAAAAAAGCAGAGCCCCAGCACCAGCTCAGCATCCCCCTGCACGGCGCAGAGACCGGCTGATGCTCGCGGGCCTCTGGAGCAGAGCAGGATGGTGGGGATATGGCCAGGCTGGGGCTGGCTCCTTCTCCCAGGTGAGGATGGGTGCAGCAATGTGGGGACCGAGGGGACCAGGGCTGCTGAGCCCCCCGAGCGGTGCGGGCTCCCCTTGGGGTACCAGCCCCGCAGCCAAAGCCTCCCATCACCACATCCTTATGGGGCTAAAAGCGGGCGGATGGGGGTTCCTGCAAAGCGGTTATTTCTCGCTGCCCCTCCAAAGTGAGCCCTAAAGGAGCGGCTCAGAGGAAGGCTGCCGTTACAGACCAGCGCGCTGTTTTTCTCCAGTGTTGCTGCTGGGTTTCTTTGCAGTTTGCCGGGCTCTGACCGTCCCTAGGGAGGTCAGTGGCCGGGTGGGCGAGACACTGTCCCTGCACTGCTGGTACGCGCGGGGCTACGAGGGCTACAACAAGTACTGGTGCCGTGGGGCCGCGCGGGACTCCTGCCGCAAGGTGGTGGAGACCGCGGGGCGAGACGTGCCCCGCCGGCACGGCCGGGTCTCCATCAGGGACAACCACGTCTTCTGCTTGGTCGTGCTCACCGTGGAGGAGCTCTCCGAGGCGGATGCTGGGAGTTACTGGTGCGGGGTCGAGCGGGCAGGCAGGGACCTCATGAAGCCGGTTACGGTGAGGGTTTTACAAGGTAAGTGCTGGCATCGAGCTGGCTTGGGTTTTTGCTGGGCAGAGCCCTTTTTGGGGATGCTGCTGGATCATGCCAGGGAGAAACAGCGATGCAGGGAACAGCCCCTCAGCTCTGCTCCTGTTGCATTGGTCGCCACCCAGTATAAACCAGTGGCAGGGTTGGCAGGGGTGACAGGTTGCTTTCTTCAAGGGACGCTCGTAGATGCATGCAGAGCGTGCTGGAGCCCCGTGCAGGGTTTTGCAGCACCATGGCTGAGCCCGGGCTGTCACTCGGGCTCCCAGCACCGGTGCCGTGCAGGAAGGACGGGAAAGCCACTGCCTGAGCTTGGCTGTGAACGCTCGCAGCTGAGCCGCGGTGCTGTGGCCGGAGAGAGCCTGCACCAGCCGGCCTCTGAAAATGAAAGCAGGTCTGGGGTGCAAAGCCTGAGTTTCTAGATGAGGAAAAGGGGCAGATCCAACCCCTCCAGCCTCGGGAAAGCCCTGGTTCACGGCAGCTGGAGAGATGCCTCTCCACGGGGAGCTGGGTGCAGGGAAGGAGCATCCCGCGGGGATGCCGGCAGGGTAGGGGCGAGGGCTGGACGTGGTACAGGCAAGCGCTCGCCTCCTGCCCATGGAGACCTGGGGGACCCCAGCTCCCACCAGGGCCATCCTCGATGCGGCCGTACCGGCTGTCCCTGCGTCTCCCACAGCCGCCCCTACTCCCTGGCTCTCCAACACCACGACGGAGCTCCCCTACACTGCGAACATCACGAATGCCACCACCACGAATGCCATGGGGTGAGCCCGTGGGCACGGTGGGGCGTGGGGCGGGTGGTGGGGCTGTCTGCCATAGGGTGTGATGGGGGCCCTTGCATGAGGGGTCTCGTGGGTGCATGCCGGAGCTGGTGCGTTCTGGGACGATGCAGCAGCAGAGACCAGAGTGGGGTCCCACGCTGCTGTCCCCACTTCGTGCCCCACAGTGGGCAGGGGGCTGCAGGAGCGAAACACCAGCTTTCGGGAGGGAGAGAAACAGCCCCGCTCCTCTGCCCTTGCCTCTAGCCCTGCCAGGCCAGCCCTGCATGTCCTGGTGCCCACCGCGGTGCTGCTCTCCCTCCTGGCTGTGGCCGGCTCTGCCGGGCTCATCTGCGCCCTGCGGAGGAGGAAGGAAGGTAGCAGCACCCAAGGGTGCCACTGTGCCCGTCCCAGGCACAGAAGGTCCCGTCCTGGGGAGCTGAGCAGGGCAGGAGCTGGGGGTCCTCTACCCGGAGGGGGCAAGGCACAAACCCAGCCTTATCCCCCCGGGATAAGCGTGTGCTTTGACCCGTCTCTTCTTTCTGGCCCCCAGCCCGGCGGAGACCCCTGGGAGCAGCGGGATGCTCTAAGCCCTACCCACCATCCACAGACTCACAGCTGGAGCTGCACCCAATGGATCAGGCACTGCAGCACCATACGGCAAGTGTCCGGCGAGCCCCTGGGGCCACCGGTCCCCGTGGGCATCCCTTGTGGCTACAGCCTTTGGGCTCCTGTGGCTGCCCAGGGGCACAGCTGGAGCCTGTGGGGCTGAGCCCAGCGGAGAGCGGGACCCCCACAGCGGGAGGTGGCGGGGGCAGCCCAGGCGCTGAGCCAGGGCTGGGGAGGCCACCGCAGTGGCCAGGTGTCACCAGGGATGCCGGAGCGGTGTCACCACTGCTGCAGCCCGGGCTCCTGTCCCCCTCTAGTGACCGGTGCTCACAGAGGGCTGCCCACAAAAGCGCACGTTTTGGTGCTTCTGGAAGTGGCGGGGACAAATGTGGGGCCGTGACCCTGCCGCAGCCCGGCGTGGGGACAGGCAGGACAGGCAAGAGGGGCTGGCTGCCCCCTGACCCCGCTGCCTGTTTCAGGCCATTGGGGAAATGCTGCCCCCTTGCACCAAAGCCCCCGCAGCCCCCCGCAAGCCAGGCACCACCGCGGAGCTGTGCAACGTCTACGACAACGAGCTGGACCTGAGAAAGTTGAGAGCCCCGGCACGGGCAGCACAGGTAGGGCCATACCACGCAGCTGCTCACCCCGGGAAGCCCTCGCACCCCCCCAGCCGTGTCACCTGCTGAGCCCCTGCTGTACCCCAGGGCCCTGGGGACGTGCCCTCCCCGCACCAGGGCAGCAGCGCCAGCAGCAGCGACGCGGAGCAGGACGCCGAGCTGGAGGACGAGCGCGTCTACACAAACACCGTGTGTCAGGGCAGGAGGACGGGGACGCCCGGCCGTGATGCCCAGGAAGAAGACTATTTCCTCTGGTCCTAACCGAGCATTGCTTGCGGGCAGCAGGGTCCCTGGGCGGTCCCCTCCGGAGACGTGGGTGCTTTGCTCTGAGCTGGGCAGGGGCGGCACTCCCCTCCCCAGCATCCTTGCTGCAGGCAGAGGGGCTGCAGGACGCGAATGAGTTTTATCAGAGGCTGCTGTTCCATCACGGGAGCATCTCAGCAGCGTGACAGCCTCTGCCCATGGAGCCGGAGCCCGGGGTCACACCAGTTCCCCACCCCAAGCACGTCCCCGCTCTGTCCCAGCCTCCTGCCACTGCCTCACTTCTGTGGATCGACCAGCGCCTCCGGCTGGGAAGAAACCAGATCCGATTCCTTCACACGCTGATGCACAGGACGTTTTCCTGGCTTGGCAGCAAATGGGTTGCTTTAGATTCAGATAAATGGCAATAAAGAAACTCCCTGGTGAGGCTTAGTGCAGAAGGGACGGGATGATCAGGTGCCTCTGCCACGGGCACTCGCGGGACCCTTCAGGTGAAACAGGGACCTTGGGGCACCCAGTGGTGCTGGGGCTGTGCCAGTGGGTGCTTGGGGGGACCAGGGAGAGGGGAACGGGAAACAAAACTCAGAGCAAGGAAATACAGGAGTGGGCAGGGGGCGGGCAGCGGCTGGGAAGTGGCAGCCTGAGGCTTCGCTGCCCAGGTTTCACTGGGGGGGTTATCAGCAGACATCAGGTTGGCAGTCGCTGGCCACTTCTTGAATTTAGATCTTGCCATTATCTGCAGTGACTCAGGGGCTGGAAGGGTGGATGCAGCTCACAGCCAGTCCCCCAGGTCTCTGGGAACGGAGTGACCCCATGATGAGAAGGAAAACGCAGAGCTTCCTCCTGCCATGCCGGGGAACGGCATGGGACAGGACGGGGGCAAGGAGCTGCCCCAGCCGCCGGCAGGGTCTCACGCTTTCCACTCTTTCCAAGGGGCATTGAGGAAGAAAGCCATCGGCAACGGAGCTGCCAGGGAAGTGGCTTTACTTTTGCACAATGTTTGGGTTTCTGAAACTTTCATTGGAAATGTTTAATTTCAGAAGAACAGCATCGCCACTCAAAAGCCACATTTGTGCCAAGAGAGGCGGATTTGGGGAAGCCAGACACTTCTGCTTGTTAAAACAAACAAAAGCAGCCCCACTCACCCTGCCAGCCGGCTGGGGAACCTGGGCCGGGGGGCTCAGACTGATGCGGTGTCCATGGGGCAGGTTCACGGCTCCTTCCACCCATGGCAGAGCCGACCCACGCGTTCCCTCTCGTCCACCTTGTCCCCATCCATTGCAGCCATCCCGGTGGCCCCGGCTGGTGCATCCGCAGGCGCCAATCTGCGCTCGCTCTGCCCCAGTCCCGGGATTGCTTGCACTGGCCCAGCCCCTCTGCAGGGACCGCAGATCCCGTTGGGGATGCTGGGATGGGCACCACGGCTGCGGAAGCCCTCTGCATGTTGGTGTTTTGCTGAAAACCAGTGGCTGTTTCAGAGAAAGATCATAAGACCAGGGTGACTCATGGGCCGATGGGAGGAGGCAAATATCTTTAAGAAGGCACCCAGGGTCTCAGGGCACACACTGCCCGAGGGGACAGGCTGGGGAGCCTCCCGGTGAGCCAGGTGCATGAGAGCCTGGCTCCATCCCGCTGGGTGCTGCGTGAATGACCGCGGGGAAAAGTCTGCATCAGGAGGCAGAAGGTGGAAAATGAGGGCTCTCCTGGTTTGGACGCTTTTCCCAGGTGAGTACGAGTCGAGCAGGAGCCCACGGACTCGGGGCCGGTGGAAGCAGAGGGGCTGGGGCCGTATGGCCAGCGATGCCCACCACGGTCTGGGACACAGCTGGTCCTCGCACGGCCGCAGAGGGTGACTGCGGCACCCAGAGGAGGTCTCTAAGCTACACAGCCTCTGTATTGCTGTCGCATGAACCCGTTTGTAACGAGGCCTTTTGCTCGTTTGCTAACACGCTTGGGGGGCTCTTTTTTACCACTGGGGACATCTCCTCTCAGCACCGCCCTCAGCAGCCGGCTGAGCTTGCGGCTCCTCTCCCTGTCCCCCGCAGGTGGCTGGGCGGTGACGGGCCCCGCGCAGGTGACAGTGCCGCGGGGCAGCTTGCTGGCGGTGTCCTGCAGCTACGAGCCGGGCTACGAGCTCTACTCCAAGTTCTGGTGCCGACCGACCTATTTCTGGGTTTGCTTCACCACCATCGCCCAAACGGCCGGCTCGGAGGCGGCGGTGACGTGGGGCAGGGTGTCCATCAGGGACAACCACACGGCACACTCGTTCACGGTGACGATGGGTGGCATCACGCCAGGGGACGCGGGCTGGTACTCCTGCGGGGTGACGAGGCCCCTGTGGTACAGCCTGTGGCACGCCACCAAGGTGGTCGTCTCTGCAGGTAAAGCTGGAGGGTGCCCTGGTGCAAAGCGCGGAGGAGGTAGAGGAGGGATGGACGAGGCTGTACGGGGCAGAGCCTCTCCCTCGCTCCCTGTGAATGTCCCTGCTTCTGTGAGCCCATCCCTTAGGGTTTCCAGTTCCCCCCTTTTCCATCCTCCTCCCCACCAGCACCCAGTGAATCACCAGAACAGACCAGGCGAGCCCCCAGCCCGGCTCCCAGCAGTGCCGGCAGTGCGTCACAGCAATGATGCTCCTGCATAACGTTTCTCCGAGGAAAATATAAATGTCCAGCCTCAGCGCAGTGGACCTCTGATACTGCCCATGGTGTGATTTTTCTGCAGCCCTCAGCACTTTCTACACGCCCATGGGGATGGAGCTGACCCCGGGTGGGCAGCGCTGGTGCGGACAGCAGTGATGCTGCGCTGGGTGCTGGGGCCGGGTGGTGGCACGGGGCAATGCCCCTGGGTGGAGACCCCCATGGAGGGAGAAGGATGGGGTGCGGGGGTTCTGCGCTGATTCTGTGCTTTCTCTGCAGCTGTTTCAGCCACAACCGAGGCCAGCAACAAGAGCCCGTTGGCGAAGAACCCCACGTGCACCACGGACTGTGAGGAGCCTCCAGTGCTGTGAGTTGGGGCTTAGGGGCTGGGCAAGCCCCCACCGGCAGACCTGGCCCTCAGCGTACGCCGAAGCCAAGGCCCCTTTCCCCTGCACGCATCCCCAGCCCTGGCTCACACCGGCTGCGGCTGCTCCCAGAGCATCCCGGGGGGACAAGCGGGACGGCTGCTGGGCGTGGAAATGCCCTGGCCCCCATCCTCCTTGCCCAGACCCAGCTCAAGCTCTATCATTATCTCGCTTCTCCTGCCCAGGTACCAGCTCCCTGTCACCCTCCTGCTGCTCTTACTCAGCGTGAAGGTGCCCGTGATGCTGGCCCTGGTGTGCGGGGCCGTGTTGGTGAGGAACCTGCGCGGGAGCTGCAGCTCCCAGGAAAACCTGCAGCTCTCGGGGGCATCCGGCAGCACCAGGGCACCGGGCAGCCTGCCCCCCCCGATGGCCCCACAGCACCCTCCTGCCCCCCTGCCCCACACTCTGCCAGGGCCGAGCAATCCGTCCCACAGCGGGAGCTGCTTGGCACCAGGCACCTCTCCCCCTGCAAATCCTCGGCCGCTCCCGACACCCCCCAGGCTGCAGCGGGGAGGGTTTGGGGTGCAGAGAGCCTGCGTCTGCTGAGCTGGAGCTGCCAACGAAAGGGAATTTTGCAATAAAGCCTGGTACCTGCAGGTGCCTGTCTGTCTGTCTGGGGCCCCAGGGGCTGCCAATACGGACATGTGGGGCCATGCAGGGGCTGCTGGGTGGGGAGCCCCGGTTGGGGGGACGTGGTGTCATGGGGGGGACACAAGAACCTGGCTGAGCCCCGGTGTGGGGAGGGGAGCCCTCAGCAGTGCCAGCCCTGCTGGCTGCAGCCAAACGCCCATTTCCAGGCTCACCTGCAGCTGACTGAGCCTGGGAGCTGCGTCCTTCCAGCTTCGCGTTAGGGACTGTCTCCCCCAGTACGGCCGCTCTCCATCTTCAGCCTGAGACCGAAGCTCACATCGCACCCGGCTGCAGTGCACGCTCCTTTTCGTGTTGCTCTCACTATTCCCCAGGGTCTGCATCTCCAAGAGGCGGGTGCCTACGTGCCGCTGAAATCCCCAGAACGGAGCCTGGGGAAACCCCACCAGTGACTGGCCACCAGCCTGATGTAACCCCAGGCACCACAACCCTTGGAGCCCAACCCATTGCTCACCCATCCTATTCTGTACTCATCTAGCTCTCCCACCCACTGAGGGGTTTGCCCAACAAAGCACAGGCTTAGCAAGTCAATGAGAAGGAGGAGGGAGGATGCTGGGGAAACTGGTGCTGCTGGGGGACAAGGGATGGGGACAGGAGAGGGCAGGAGGCTTGGAGAGACATGACCGGCATGGGACCCATGCCCAGCCCACGGGGCTGTGCCCGCTGGGGACAGCCTGAGGGGACATCCTGGCCAGGGCAGTGGGGATGGGGCACGTTTGGGGCTCAGGGGGTCCCTGCGCTGGGCTGAGCCACCCCTGAGTACAGACCCCCGCTGCGTGCCCCGCTGGCTGGAGGCACGGTGCAGCGCGGCAGCGAGGCACGGAGGGGCAGGACTGCACCCACCGTGGGGGCACCCCCAGGGGTGAAGGGGAGCAATGGGGTGAGGGCACATGCAGGGCAGGAGCAAGGCACAGGGGACAGGGACGGGGTGCTGTTGGTGACATATGGGGACGCAGGAAGTCAGCTGAGACCAGAGGAAACAAGAACTGCCACGGTGCTGCTGACCTCCGCGAGTGACTGGTGTTGAGCCACCGGCAAAAGAGGAAGCAAAACCCCGGAGAGCACCAAGGGACGTGTTTGGCAGGAGGGCTGCCCGACGGGTGGCAAACGCCAGCCTGGCCATGCGGCTGCTGCTGCTGCTGCTCACCTGCACGGCTCTGAGCCGCTCGGCAGGCAGCGGGGCAGTGACGGGGCCCGGCACCGTGCGTGGGCACCTGGGGGGGTCCCTCTCGGTGTCCTGCACGTACCAGCCCGGCTACGAGACCAACCCGAAGTACTGGTGCCGCCCGGGAACAGTTAAAACCTGCGCCTATGACAGGTTCATCATCACCACCTCGGAGGAGAAGCCCTGGGCGCAGCGGGGCCGGTTCTCCATCCGGGACAATCGCACGCAGCGGGTGTTCACGGTGACCGTGGAGGACCTGAACGAGAGGGACGCAGGCGCCTACCATTGCGGGGTGCGAAGGCTCTTCTTTCATTTCGATGTCAGAGACGAGGTGCGGGTGATCGTGTCAGGTCAGTGCAGAGTCCCCTGCACACCACCACTGCTTTCACCCCCTTTTCNCGGGTGATCGTGTCAGGTCAGTGCTTGTGGGTCTCCAAGGTCCAACGCCGGTGCCCCCCGGGACGTGTCACCAGGGCTGTGCGAGCTGCCGCTGTGGCAGGTGCCACCTTCCAGGTCTCACCACGGCCCCTTCTTGGTGCCGCGGGGTCAGCCGCCCCCATCACTGCGGTGCGTCACCGTCCTCTCTGTGCCCTGGTGCGGGGGCTCTTGTGTCGGTGCCGGCTGCACGCGGGGTGCCCAGAGCCCCTTCCCGCAGGCTGANGGGGGCCGGGGCCGGGCAGCGGGGGAGAGAGCCGGGAGCCGCTCAGTGCCGGGGCGGCCGCCCACGCACCTGCTCCCCGGTTGTGTTTGCAGACCCGCGGCTCAGGGCTGACGATGCCCTCTCTCGGACCACCCGACGGCCGCTACCGACGGGCACGGCCGCTCCGGCGGGCACGGCCGCTCCGGCGGGGCGCTGCGGCAGCCTCC
>VXAA01002208.1:528984-543804 GCA_013399115.1 Anseranas semipalmata | reverse complement strand
GGGCCCCTGCGGGACGTGGGGTGGGGGGTTCGTGGGTGCCCCCGGTGGGGGCTGTCCGCCTGCGGTGCGAGGGCAGAAGGGCGTCCTGCGGCCGTGCGCGCCGTGTCTGCGCCCCAAAACGCCAAGGCAAACGGCGCTGCATCCCCTTTACCTGTGGGGAAACTGAGGCAGGGGCTGCTGAAGGCGTTTGCCCAAGGTCATGCGTATGGAGCGGGTGTTGAGCAGGAGGACCCGGGCTTGTGGAGCACGGTGCTTCCACCTTCCAACAAAGCTCCCGGCCGCCGGGTTGCTTATTCCCATTTATTTGCCCGCTGCGAGCTGCTCAGGCTGCGCCCAGGCCTGCTGCGAGCCGGGGGCTGAGGCTCATTGCTCCCGGAGCAGGCGGGAAGGGTTGGTGGTCCCTGCACGGGCTCCCTCGGAGAGCACCTCGCCTCCGCTTCGTGGCTGCCTCCCAGGACCCAGTGGTCCCAGGACTAGAAACTTTTCCCCGAGAGCAAGGAGGTAAGGGCGGGAGCGGGGCAGCGCCTTGCAAGGAAGCAGGAGGAAGGCATGTAAGGTGGGCGCGCGCTCGGCGGGTCAGTTCCCAGCCCTGGGCCTCCTCCAGGTGAGCGCCTCGTGCGCGCTGTGTCCACCCAGCAGCAAAACGGAGCCAGGGACTGAACGTGGCGAGCAGAGGGCACACGGAGTTGCCTCTGATCCGAAGATGCTGTGAGTGTGAGAGCAGCCAGGTGTGGGGGCCAGGTGTGCCTGGGGGCCCCGTCCCCTTTTCTGTGACCTTGGCCAGGGCACTTCAGCAGTCCCGGCTTCGCCTTCCGTCTCTGCACCATCCCGCACTGCTCGTCTGCTGTTACCGCTCGGGAAGGCAACCCCCGGTGCCACTGTCAGGTGTGCTGCCTGCCTTTGCTCCTGCCCTGCGCGTCCTCCTGGGTTGGCTCTTTGTGCATCCTCGCCTGGTTTCCCCGTGTCTCTTCCCAGCCCGGAGCTGGGCGCTGACAGGTTTGGCATACGTGGGTCCCCTCGTCTGGACAGGCGATGGTTCACCACCGGCAGGCTTACGGCTCTGGGGCTTGGCAGTGTAGAAGCCTCTGTGGAGGAGGCAAGAAGCGTCCTGAACTTTACTGACAGCCCAAACCCATTAGCAAGCTGGGAGAAGTCCGGTTAACCGTTATTCTAAAAAGTCAGCAAAGCTCTTCGTTTCTGTGCCCTCCTGCAGTTTCTAATTTTGGCCAGCCCTGGAGGAGCTGCTGTTCCCCCGGGGTATTTCTGGTAAAGACGAAGGCAAGGAGACCTCTCCCAGGAGAACCTGACCTTGCAGGCTTGGATGGATTTGGGGAATGTTGGGATCCCCTAATTGCTTACATAAATGGCTCCTTGCCACTAATGGGCACTGCTCTAGCCTGGCTCGTCCCCACCACGCACCAGCTGTGACTCGCCGGAGTGAGCACAAGGGAGCTGCGAGTCCTCCGCGCGCCGTGGAGCATCTGGTGAGCTCGCCTTCCCTCTTGGACCAGCGGCCCGCTCACCCTGCGCGCGCTGCGCCCGGGCTGGCAGCTCAGGTGTTGCCAAAAGCGCCGCTCCAATCGCTGCAGGTGGCAGTCCCCTTCCCGGAGGTGTGACGGGAGCAGGCAGGGCAGTGTCCAGCCAGGCTGAGCTGGGTCTGGGGGCTGCAGCTGCGTGGGAGCGGGGGAAGGAGGGAGGTGGTCCCGGCCTCGGCAGGGCTGCGCGAGAGGCTGCAGAGCCACGCAGTCTCGTGCGCCGCGTCTGCCCCGTCTCCCGGAGGACAGGCTGGGGACATCTCTGTGCTCCTGCTGGCTGCCGGGACGAGCGGCTTGCTTCCTCCACGCTGCTCTGCTTGGCGGGATCCGTCCCCAGGGGCTTCCTGCTCGGAGCTGAGCAGAGGCTCAGTGAGGATTCCTTTAGCTTCGGGCTTTGCCCTTCCCCGGAGCAGGTTATAAAATCATCTCACACCCGCAGCACCGAGCGCTCCCTGCCCTGTAACAGGCTTTGGCGGCATCGGAGCCACCAGCCCAGCCCTCCTGGAGAAGGACGTCACTTGGATCGTGTCGCTTCTCGCTGCAAACCCTCACGCGTGGGATGGCTCGTGGCCTTGGCCTTTGAGCCCAGCTGCACAGCGTCCCTGGATGTGCCTGCCCGGCTCCTTGCCTGGAGTTACCTGTGCTTGGGTTTGGTGCTGATTCCAGGCCCTAAAGGCTCCTTTATTCACCAAGCAGATGCTTTGTGGTGTTCGGGCCAGCAGAAGTTGGATCAGTCTGCATCCATCCAGCTCAGCGCTGAGTTCTGTGGTACCCCTGCAGCAGCAGTTGGCGTGCTGGGACTTCTCCTTCCTCCAGGAAGCCAAATGACCTTGTTCCACCGGGATCAAACACCGTGATACCTGTCCAGACGGATGGCTTGGAGAGGATGGTCCTGTCTGCGTTTAGGGAGCTGCCCGTGTTGGTTCGCAACCCGCACTGACAGCGTGCCCGCCGCAGGCAGCGTGAGCCTGCCTGGGCACGGAGGCAGGGCGTCTGAGCATCGCGGTGGCACCGACGGCTCCTGAGCGGCACCCGAGCAGGTCTGCGGTGGAGCTGGCTCCTTGAGCAGCACAGGCTTGAATGCGCAAACTGCAGAGCGTCCCCGTGGGTGGAGGCGAGGATCTGTCACCTGGGAGAAATGTTATAGCCCCGTCACGTCTTCGTTCTCCCACTTCGCCTCCCGTCTTCCTCCCGCCAGGCAGAAGGAGGCTGCTCTCTGGGGCCTGTTTGCTGCTGTCGTCCACGTGCAGCGGCCTCTAGAGAGGCTTCCTACGAAATGTCTTTTCTTCCAGCTTTGCCGAGATGCCTTTTTTTTTTTTCTCCCCAAAGAACTTGTTTTTAGGGGCTGTGATGGAGTCCATTGTAACGGTGAGGTTTAGTTTCTGCTGCTGCTGCCTGAACTAATGGCGGCTGAGCGTCCAGATTCCCCTGGTGACTTTGGAACGTTTTGGCATTTGTTTTGCCTGATGAGAGCTGGTATTTGGCAGACACCAAAGTCAGTCAAGCCCAGGCAGAACCCCGCAGGACACCAGATGTCAGTAACTCTTCTCCTCACAAGGGTCTCCTCTCTCTCCCCACTGATACTTCTATTTTCCAATTTGTATTTGGACCCTCTGCAGCATCCAGGACCCGAGGCAGGGGCCCAGATGGGTGCATCCCCTCTGCCCTGCACAAATGGGAAGAGATGCTGGGGGAGGAATTGGTGGCCGTGCTGCAGAGGCTCTGGCTGTGCAGGGACGGTGCTCGCAGGTTCACTTACTGCTCCCTAAACGTGTCGTGGGGCAGCCAGTCCCTGTGCCCCCCCTTTCCCAAGAGCTTGGGCTCCAAGTATGAGAGGTGAGCAGAGGGAGGTGTGAGAGGTGGGACATACGTGTTCAGATCAGCAGCCTGGTGTCAGTCTGGAGGAGAGGAAGGAGGGTGCCGTGGGGACAATGGCCACGTTACTGTGCATTTCGGACGTGGCCCTTTAGTCCCATGGCAGGCCCCATGGAGCAGTCGGACCCACCCCAGGGATGGGGGCCATTAGGTGCCTGCCCTACGGCTCCCTCGTCCCCAGGGTGCCACATCGGGACGAGGCAGAGGGGACGCAGGACAGGGCAAGTGACCTCTGGCCAGCGGCTGGAGTCGTCTGCGCCTGTCGGGAGGAGGGACGGGCAGCTGCTGGCTCTCCTGGGAGCCCTGCCAGAAGTCCTGCGCACGAGCCTTAAATACAGCAGAGCAACGTGGCCGGAGCTGTTCCCTGCCTGTCTGGGGTGGAGGGATCGCTCCTCTGTGGTGCAGTAATTAGAAGCCATTGAGTTCGTTAACTAGCAGCTCCGGAAAGGCTGGTGATGTTTCTGCTGATTTCCCTGCTGGGGACAGCAGCTGGGCTGCTTCTGGGGGACATGCGGGGGCTACAGCCGCACGGGGGCATCGTGCAGGGGCTGCGCGTGGAGCCGGGCACGCCAGGAGCCGTGCCTGTGGAAGAGACTTGCTCGTCAGCCACCTCCTGCCTCCCTGCTCCTGCGATGTGTGCGGAGAAAACAGGTTCCCAACTCCCCCGACAGATGGTCCTGCGTGGTGACTGATGAACCGCTCGTGGCTGTGACGCCTGTCTGCGTGGCAGAGGGCTCGTCCGAGCCCTGCTGATGCCAGCCCCTCGGGATTCAAGCGGTTGCGTGGCCCCTTTGTGGGTAGCCGTGGGTTGCGGGCCGTGGGGAGGCTGGTTCACCCCGGCACAGGTAGCCCAGGGCCACTTGGCTGCCTCTGCCTTTTGGCTGCAAGGCGCAGGGCGGCTGGAGCGGGCAGGTCTCGCTAGGTGCTTCCCAGCCTTTGCACAGCGTGGTTTCTCCTGGCCGTGACCTTCCCGGCAGCTACGCCCACAGGGAGGCTTGTGCAGCCGATTAATTTGGTCCCGCTGTCCCCATCTGCATGCCCTCAGAAGATGCTGCAGCCCAGGAGCAGCTCCCGGCAGGTCCCGCTGCCTTCTGTGGCACCTGGTCGGTTCGGCTGCTTGGGGCAGTGCCAGCCAAAGCCCTTCCCCAGCCCCGGGCAGCCCTGGCCGTGCCCCTGGCTGCTCAGCTCTGTGGCCCGGTGCCCAGGGCTGCTTCTCCCAAAGGGTTTGCACGGGACCGCTGTGGCCAGAGCGAGCCACGGGGCTTGTGTCTGACAGCATCCGGCACGCCGAGCTCAGCACCTTGGCCACGCAGCTCCCTCCCCTGTTGCTGCTGACCAAACTACGGTGCGTCCAGGAACAACTCTCCCCAAGGCTAGCTCATTTCTGCTAATCAGCCAGCCTGGCAGAGGTAACGAAGCGTAATTAACTGCTCCCTTTACACACAAACTTGGCTCCGTGGGAGGGTTCATTAAAGGGATTTGTAGAGAAGCTGGCGATTGCAGCATCCGCTCCAGCCCAGTGCTGGGAGCCAGGGCGCGGGGAAGGGAGCTCAGGCAGGATCTCGTTTAACACCTCTCCAGCACTTTTAGCCCCAGAGGGTGCAGCTGACACTGTCTGGGACCCCATCTCTTGGGTAAGCTGGGCTTTGGAGCCAGCTGGGACTCGCAGTGTGATTGTGACAGCGAGGAGCTGGTCTGTTTGCTGCCTGGTAAAATAACTACCCCCAGCTGGAGGAGCCCTGTGCTCATCCCCACTCCTCTGGGATGTCCCTGCCCACACAGGACCCTGGAGGGTGGCACAACTGACCTCATCCATGTGGCCTCACAGAGAGCAGTGCCTTGGGTGCTGTGAGCACAGGGTCTTGCAGAACTTGCTGGCATGTAGGGACCTGGGCGCTGTCCCTGTGAGGGTGCAAAGGACCATGCAGGGGGGTGCCGTGGGGCCATAGCCTGGGGTTTTAGGTGATGGAGGAGTGGTGTAACAGCCTCCTCTGCTGCACGGCTGCTGCTGCTGGAGCACCTGGCATGCTGCAGCACTGGGCTGTCATGCTCACGGCTAATTGAAACCTGCTCGAGGCGGGAGGGGCAGATTCGCTGCTCCTCTGGGCTCAGCGCTGACTTGCTGCCCTGCGGAGATGGGTTGCAGCGAGGGATACCTGTCCCTTCCTTAATTGTGGTGACACCAGCAGGTCCCCGAGACTGGCAGAGAAGGGCGTCAGTTACTGGGCTCCATGGGGACACAAGCATGGAGCACTGGGAGCAAGGATGCTCTGAGTGCATTGGCAGGGCTGGGGGGAGGCAGGCCTGAGTTAATGCTGTGTCCTCTCCTCTGCATCCACCTGGAACAGGAACGGCAGAAGAAAGCCAGGCTGCCCGAAAACAGCGATGGCTCCAAGGACTCCGACAGCTCTGCTGGGCGCCGGGGCAGCGCGAGCAGGAAGCACGGGCGGTGGCGGGGACGGCTGGAGAGCCCCGGGGTGCTGGTGTCCAAGGTGGTGAGAGCCGTCACGGCCAGACACAAAGCGGGGCGGTGGCTGCCGGCCGTGCCGGACTCCTCCAGCCGGAGGAACCTGACGGAGCCGCGCGGGGACGCCCAGCAGGCCATCTTCCAGCAGGGCGACACGGGCAGCGTGGAGGGGGCTCCCCAGCCCACCGAGAACAGCTTCACCCCCAAATGTGAGATCACGGGCAAAGACGCCCTCTCGGCGCTGGCCCGGGCCAGCAGCAAGCAGTGCCAACAGGAGATCGCCAACGTGGTGTGCCTGCACCGGGCCGGCAACCTCATGCCCCTGTCTGTGCCTCGCCACTGCCAGCTCTCGGGTGAGTGCTGCCGGGGTGGCCCTGGCTACCTCTGGGCATCGGGAATATCCTGGTGAGGCACGTGGGCCGCCTTCCTTGTGTGAGCAGACTGTCCCACCTGGCAAAAAGCTGCCTCAGTCTGTCACTGATTCCCAGATTACCGCTGCCTCTGTAATCCACTCAAAGCTGCGCCAGCCTCCTTAAGCTGGGTTGTTCGTCCTGACCAGCAGTGGCTGCAGAGACGGGAGCCAGGCGAAGCTGCACCTTCTGTTTCAGGGGGCCAGAGGAGCCGTCCCCCCTTTCCCAACATATCCCTATTACCTGCCCCGTGTGCACTGCAGCATGATGGGCTTTGCCCTAGGCCATGCTGTTCCCTCTGGTCCCCGGCCTTGCTTGGATCTCCCTGCTACATCAGGAGCTGCGTGTGGCGTGCCCGGTGCCATCCGGATCTGAGGCCAGTGGGTGGCTGACAGCCCTCTCCTCCTCCCGCAGGAAAGGTCAGCCCCGTGATCCAGTGGGACGAGAGCCGGCTGCAGCAGGCGCCCCCCAGCAAGCCCGTGCGCATCGCCTACATGCTGGTGGTGCACGGCAGGGCCATTCGCCAGCTGAAGCGGCTCATCAAGGCGGTGTACCACCAGCAGCACTTCTTCTACATCCACGTCGACAAGGTGTGCGGCAGGGGCGAGGGAAGAGGGGAGGGGATGCGCTAACAGTGTCTGGATCCGTCACCGAAGCAGCCCCTAGAGCTGGGGTGCGGACTGGTGGTAAATGGAGGTGCGGCATCTCCTGTGCGGGAGGAGATGGCTGGGTGGGGTTTGTCCTCACTGCCTGTGGAGCTGTGACCTCCCATAGCTCTGCATCCCCAGGAAAGTGTAAGTAGGACTCCTGCTGGAGTTCAGGAGGTGTTTGGACAACGCTCTCAGACATACAGTTTAATTTCTACGTAGTCGTGTGTGGAGCCAGGAGTTGGATTCGATGATCCTTGTGGGTTCCTTCCAACTCAGGATGTTCTATGGTTCCATGATCTGTCCACGCTGCCCGGAGCAGGGGGAGCTCAGCCCTTGGGGCCGCAGGCAGCAAGCGGTCTGTGCTCACCTTCCCCTCAGTGCTGCTTCCTTTCACAAGATCCCAGGGAGAGTTGTGGATTTGCCTGGTAGAAAGGAAAAGATCAGCTGGATCAATCGGCTCTGTCCTGGCTGCCCGCTTTTTCTCTGGGCCACACAAATGAAAGGGGCTGCTGTGCCCTGGGCAGGCAGCAGTAGATCATAGGATTGCTACTGCAGGGAGCTGCCTCTGCTGCTCGGGGGACCCTTCACAGGCAGGCTGGGCTGCCTGGCCAGCCCGCAGGCTGGCTGGGAGAACAGCAGGATGGGACCCGGGAGCATGGAGGGGTGGCTGAGCCATTCCAGGCAGTGGATGGGGTCTGGCTGCCCTTGCCTGAGGCTCCCGACCAGCCCCTGAGAGCAGCAGCCTGCAGGTTCGCTGTGGTGTGGGCTGGGGCACCCCAGGGCTGCAGGGTCCAACTCTGATGGTGCTCAGGAAAACGGGCAGGGGACTGAGGAGGGCAGCAAGGCACAACCAGAGCAGGGCTGTGCCAGGCTGGCGGCGAGGAGGGCAGGGCCCAGGGAAGATGAACGCCTGCTGACCGTGAGCTGTGTTCCCCGGCAGCGCTCCAACTACCTCCATCGTGAGGCGGTGGAGCTGGCCCAGCACTACCCCAACATCCGCGTGACACCCTGGCGCATGGTGACCATCTGGGGAGGTGCCAGCTTGCTGAAGATGTACCTGCGTAGCATGAAGGACCTGCTGGAACTGTCCGAGTGGCCCTGGGACTTCTTCATCAACCTGAGTGCCACCGATTACCCCACGAGGTAGGGACCTCGCTGGGTCAGGGGAGGGCAGTGGAGGGGTTCAGGCTGCGTGGATCCCCAGCAGCCCTGGGAGTGACGCTGCTGGGAGGAGCGGGTTGCTCAGGGAAGTTGAGGTTGGAGATTGCACCCACGTGCTGGTGATGATGCCCCAGGGCAAGGCTGGTCCCGTCTCTGCAGAGGAGCTCAGCCAGTACCTCACAGGCTGTATTTTCCTGTTGTCTGGGTGTTGCTGGGGAATGCGCACGTGAACATGTGTGAATACACGGGCGTGCATCACCTCCGCACACCCTCAACAGGCACCAGGCAGCAGAGGGGCCAGGGCTGTGTCCTCCCACGATGGGATAAGGGTCTGAGTCAGCGCCTACCGAGGAGCCTGAGGCTCCTTGAGTCTGGTGGCTCTTGCAGCATGAATGTTTACTGGGTTGCTTTGTCACAGGGGCCATTGACACTTTCTAATTTGTGTCTCAGGACCAATGAGGAGCTGGTGATGTTCCTGTCCAAATACCGAGATAAGAACTTTCTGAAGTCTCATGGCCGAGACAACGCCAGGTAATCCCGGCTAGGGGCAGAGCTGAGCTGAAGGAACAGAAAAGGGGGGGATTTGGGAGAAGAACAGAAATGGGGCTGGGGGGCTGTTCTGGCTGTAGCTACCAAAGTGTAGCAGGGCTGCTGTGTGGCCAGCTCTGCCACGAGTGGTAATCCATTGGTTGTACACTGCAAGAGATCCACCCCGTGTCCCAGCAAAGTGGGTGACATCCCTATCCTTGTCCCTGTGCCCAGGTTTATCAAGAAGCAGGGTCTGGACCGCCTGTTCCACGAGTGCGACTCCCACATGTGGCGGCTGGGCGAGCGCCACATCCCCGAGGGCATCGTGGTGGACGGGGGCTCTGACTGGTTCTCGCTGACGCGCAGCTTCGTGGAGTACGTGGTCTACGCGGACGACCAGCTGGTGTCCCAGCTGCGCCAGTTCTACACCTACACGCTCCTGCCAGCCGAGGTGGGTGCTGCCCGCGGGATGCGGGCAGCAAAGTTTGGGGCCACCTTCGCTGCAAGGGCTCCCGTGTTCTTGTCTCAGCCTTATTCCTTCTCCCCAAGAAACAAACAAAAAGTGATGCTGGCTTTGGCAGGATTTTCTTCCCACTGTACTTAACATCCCTGCCCTAGGGAGCTGTGAAGGGCGCTGCTGGTTCTGCTCTGGCAGCTTTGTGCCTCTCCTTTGCCCAGGCCTGGGTATGAAAGAGGGGGAGAGGAGCAGACATGCCAAGGGTCGTGTTTGTAACCAGCCCTGTGCTTTAGGTCCGGACACTTGTGGGCTGGATAAGGACTGATGTGCATGCACAGCCTGATCTCTTATGGGTTGCCCTGTGCTGGGAACTGGGACAGATCTCTGTTCAGGAGCTGTCCAGGCCTGTCCCGTTCCTCTGCGAGTGAGGGGTAGGGGGCTCCGTTAACCACCCATCCTCCATCTCCACTGGGTCTCCTGTCCCTTCTCTGCCGTGCACAGTCCTTCTTCCACACGGTCCTGGAGAACAGTCACGCCTGCGAGACGCTGGTCGATAACAACCTGCGAGTGACCAACTGGAACAGGAAGCTGGGCTGTAAGTGCCAATATAAACACATAGTCGACTGGTGCGGGTGCTCCCCAAATGACTTCAAACCCCAGGACTTCCTCCGGCTACAGGTGAAAAAGATCCTCCTTTCTCCTCCTGCTCTTTCCCCTCTTCCCTGTCTCTGTCCCCAGCTCTTCTCTCTGAGCTCCCCTGCAGACGCACCCCTGTGTGCAGTGCCAGCTGCTCTGCACGTCTGCATGAGCCTCACCCCAACCCAGCAAGGGACAGGAGCAGGATTGGCTCTCCAGACACAGTGGGGCTCAGCACAGACATGTCTGTAAATGCTCGGGTGGCGGGATTGTGCCGACTGTCCTGCCCGGCAGCCCGGCTTCTGCTTGCAATGCTGCTCCTTTTCCCAGACTTTCTTCCTCGTTTTCCTGCTCTTTCCCTGCAGACTTCTTACTTGGGGCAAACACCTGCTCAGTAAAAACACTTCAGAGTGCTGTCCTCTTTGGCAGGACAAAGTGCCTTGTGACAAACTGCCTCCCGTGCTCTCAGCAAGCAGAGATGTAAACTGAACAAGGGAGGTCTGGGGGAGATCCAGCCCTTGAAAGTGAAGTTAGCAAGATTTTCTAGCCGGGGGCTGCGGTCCTGAGCTTATATGGTGCATGGCCCTGATCCTGCAAGTGGTGCCACGTGGCCGGGGCTCTGCAGAGGCTCTGGAGGGTGGGGGCCCATCTGAGCAGAGGTTGCAGACAAGGAGCTGGATGACACGTGGCTGCTTCTGAGCACGTAAAGGAGAAGGCAGTGGGAGAGATGAGAACCCATCTGCGTAACCAGTAACCATACTGTTTGCTCCCACTGATCCTGCCACAGAGGATCCCACGTAGAGGCTGTTTGTGCTTTGCTGCTCTTTAGCCTGTGCCATCAAAGGGGGCAGGATGGGTCCCAGCATGTTTCCTCCCAGTGTGCCCCACACCCAGCTGCCCTGCTGAGGCAGGAGGGCAGAGGGGGTGCCACCAACGCTGTTAGAAATGCCTGTGCTCTTCTAGCAACTCTCCAGACCCACCTTCTTCGCCCGCAAGTTTGAGTCGACGGTGAATCAGGAGGTGCTGGAGATCCTGGACACCCACCTCTACGGCAACTACCCCCCCAACACGCCGGCCCTGAAGGCGTACTGGGAGAATGTCTACGACCGTGTCGATGGGCTCAGCGGCCTCAGCGATGTCACCCTCACCTTCTACACAGCCTTCTCCAGGCTGGGGCTCCGCAAAGCCACATCCGTGCTGGCATCGAAGGAGGAGAAGCTCTGCAGGTGGGGCATTTGCCACAGCTTGATCCAGGCTCTGAGTGGTGGCCGCATCTCGTGCTGGGAGGATGCTGATACTCACGCGTGCAACCCCTCTGTCTCTTTTTCCAGGTTTGAGCCCCGGGGCTTCCCATCCAGTGTGCACTTATATTTCTATGACGACCGTTTCCAGGGTTATCTGGTGATGCAGGAAGTGCAGAACTCGGCGACTGGGCAGGCAGAGTCCCTGGAGGTGTGGATGATGCCCCAAGGAGCTCTGAAGCTGGCGGGCCATGGAGGGCAGACAAACCGGTTACAAAACCTTGAGGTAAATGGGAAAAGTTTCCCGCACAACACCTACTTTTCTCCCCAGCTTTTCCGCACCGTGCTGCCCTTCCTTTTTTCCCCAGCCTGCATGCTGAAGGGGGCAGAGGGACACGGTGCTATTGTCATGGTTGAGAGTGAACCTTTGTCCAGGAATTCAGCTTGAGCGTGGAGCTAAGCATTTGGGAAAAGGCCTGAAGGGATCTTTCAGGGGGCAGCTGAGACTGCTGGTGCCAGCACCTCTGGCTGCGGTAGGCATCACCTGCAGCTGGATTGGCCCTGACATGGTGCAGGCAGGCAGGGGAGCAGGGCAGGGCGGGTGTGCGTTGCTTTGGGCTCCAAAGCTTATGCCCTCCCCAGTTTGCCGTGGTGAAGCACAAAACGTGAGCTGGTAGTGTGTGCCTGTCCAGTGTCCCACTGCTTTGTGCCTCCTGTCCCTGCAGGTGGGCACAGAGTGGGACCCCAAGGAAAGGCTCTTCCGCAATTTTGGAGGCTTGATGGGGCCTTTTGACGAGCCGGTAGCCATGCAGAAGTGGTCGCGGGGCCCCAACCTGACAGCCACGGTGGTGTGGATAGACCCCACGTACGTCATTGCCACCTCCTACGACATCACGGTGGATGCCGAGACAGAGTTCACCCAGTACAAGCCCCCCCTCAACCGGCCCCTGCGCCCCGGCGTCTGGACCATCCGCCTTCTCCAGTTCTGGGAGCCCCTGGGGGAGAACCAGTTCTTGGTGGTGCCCCAGACCTTCAACCGCAAGCAGCCTCTCAGGAAAGGTGAGGATGCTCTGGAGATCGGGGCTGGGGTCTTTCTGTGGGCAGTCCAAGGTGCTTGCACCCTTTCTGGCCTCGCTGGCTTGCAGCCGATGACGAGGCAGGAGCCATCCTCCCTGGTGGTGTCCCCATGTCCACGTGAGTCCTCAGTGCAAGCCACCAGGCTACTGTGAGCCCATTTGCAGGCCAGCCAGATCCATCCCTCCATCCTCCAGCTTTATCCCCGTTCCTTGGGCTGGAGGGGATGGGGGCTGCAAGGGGCTGGGATGCCGAGGGTGGCGGTAGGAGGAGCTGGCTGCCGGGATGTTACCGTGCTGCTGATCTCTTTCTCCCCGTCCTGTCCAGACGATAGCAACTGGCTGCACGGCGGGCCCCCCCGCAACGAGTACATGGAGCAGAGCTTCCAGGGGCTGGGGGGGATCTTGAACCTGCCGCGCTCCGAGGAGGCAGAGGCGGCGGCGGCAAGGAAAGCGCAGCTGACGGGCCGGGAGCTGGACGAGTGGGCAGACAGCGCCGTCAGCGCCTTCTGGTCCGTGGCGGACGTCTGTGTCGGCAGCTCCTCCTCCTGCTCCTCCCTGGAGACCTGCAGCAAAACCTCCTGGAGCTCGCTGTCCCCGGACCCCAAATCTGAACTGGGGCCCGTCAAACCCGATGGGCGGCTGAGGTAGCAGGACCAGCCGGGGGGGCGGCGTTGGGAGCGAGGAGCATCCTCCGTCACTGGCGTGGGGGGGTCTCTGGACTACATCACCCCGTGCGATTCGCACCGTAGTTACTCGAGGAAAAGAGTATGGGAACCGGCGGGCCAGGGAAATCCTCCTGTGGGTTTTTTAGGTGGAGAGGGAGGTGTGAGAAGTGGTCTTGCCCACCTCCCCCAGGAACGGGCACTTGCTGGCCAGGCGAGAGCGTGCCGGGGCGCCCGTCACCGCGGGGTGCGGATGGCGCCGGCGGCTGGGAAGAGCTGCGTGCTTGTTTCTCCAGGCCTCGGTGCCTCGGGAAGGGGTGATGGGGGAGGGAAGGAAGGCTGGCAGAGGGGTGGGCTCTGGACCAACTCAGCACCCTGCCCTCTCTGCCCGGCCCGGGCTGGATCTCTGCAGGATCAGGCCCTGTGCTGCCTCCCCCTGGGAGGGCTGGCAGGGGACTCCAGGGACAGGGCACGCGGGGACAGTCAGAAGCAGAATGGGTCGAAGCCTGGCGTGTGCATGGAGCTGCTGCTGGCCCAGGGCTTGCATCTCATCTCCTCAACCCCAGCCCTTTAGTTTGTATTTTTATAAATATATATATAGAAATATATATGATGCAAAGTGCAATAGAGACGAGACCCCGCGTTGGCCGGGCAGTCCTTGTGTCTCCATCTCCCCTGAGACTGTAACATACCTTGTTCTCTTGGGTGTCCTGGTGGTACAGGACAGGGTGCTGGGTTGTTTACATTTTTTTTTAATTATTATTATTATTATTATTGTTTTGCTGTTTCCCCATTTCCTGCTGGGGGCTGATGGGGAACCACATCCTGCTGCCCCTGGGCAGGGCTGCAGGGCACTGCCTGCCCTCCGAGGCAGCTGCCTGACTGTGCCAAATGTTTGGAGCTGCTGGTGTTTGCCGTGCGATGGCTCTGGCTCAGCGAGCGCTCGAAGTCCAGGAAGCCGCTGTGGATGCCGCAGCCTCTGTCTCCGCTTCAGCTGAGGCTCTGGGGGCTGGGCACCAGGGTGCTCGTGTCCCCTGCCAAAATGCGATGCACGTGGCTGATGTCCTGGTGCAGATGAGATGGCAGCTGTCCTGTGCCACGGCCCAGCCTTCTCTTTTCTCCCTGGTCAGCAGGAGCTCTCAGGATCTGCCGTGCTTCCCTGGCCAAAAAGCAAAGAAGCGAGACGAGGTCCGGTTCCATCCGCTCTCTGCTGTTTCTGCTTCCCCCCGGGGGGAACAGATGCCGCCTCCTTCCCATCCATCTCCCAGCTTGGGGACTGCCTGCAGTGCTCCTCTCTCAAAGACCAACGCTGCATGAAGGCTGGGTTTGCTTTTCCACCCTGGGAAGATGCTCCACGGGCCGTGCTGAACCGGAGCGGGAGCTCGCGCGCAGCCTGGGATCAAGGCATTGCCCCCGCGCCTGGGCTGGGGCCGGGGACGCTGGGGCCGGGGACACCCCAGCCCCTCTGCTCGAGGCACCAGCTGCCCTGTGCCACCTTCACCTTCCTCCAAGGCCCGGGGCTGCGCTCAGGCTCGCCCTCGCCATCTCCTTTCCCCCGTCTGAGGATCCTGGTGCTGCAAGAAGGGGCTGCTCCTCGCGCCGAAGGGACGGAGCCCCTTGCGGGGGCAAGGGCAGGCGAGCTGGTACCGGAGCCCCCCCTCCGTCACGTTGGGCACGCGGGGGGAGAGGCCTGGCCCCGAGGGCGGGCAGGACGCCAAACCTCTGTGTCGGAAGCGTTATGTAAAGTTGTCTTAAATATGCAACATCCCCACAAATATAGCTATATCTCTACGGGGCCGTGTGTCGGGTTTTTGCTGCGTGTGCTGGAAAGGGCGAGGGCTGGGGGGGCTGCTGAGGGTCTGAATCCCCTCGGGTCGTTTCTAATTAGCCCGGGCCTAATTAGCGGGAAGGTGCAGGCCTGGCGCAGGAGCAGGTGGCCCGGTGGGAGCTGGAGCTCATCAGCACCCTGATCGCATCCCCGCTTACATTAAGGTGTTAATTAACTAATTGATGGGCACCTCAAGCTGCCCGGTGCCTGCACGGCTCCTGCAGCACGACGGGGCCTCAGCCTCGCAGAGCAGCCGGGGGGAAGCGGGGGGCCGTGCTGGGGGTCCCGGAGCCG
>VXAA01002208.1:507042-528213 GCA_013399115.1 Anseranas semipalmata | reverse complement strand
GAGCCGGGGCCGAACCCCCGGGCTCTGTGGCTCGTCCCTGACTCACGGGGAGGGAGATGGCTGAGGGCAAACGGGGCTTTCGGTGTCCTCGGGCCAGGCAGCGGGCAAACCCGGCTTCTCTGGGTTCTTTCCAAGCTGCTTTTTCCCCCCAAACCCGGAGGGTGAAGGGGGGCAGCCGCTGGCAGGCTCTGCCCAGCCCTGCTCGCCGCCCGCTCACTTCGGTTCTTCTCCCATCTCCGGCAGCGGTGTCCACGTCCGTGTTCATCGTGGCGGTCCTGATCCTGCTGCTGGTCCTGTACCACCGGGACCCCATGTGCTGCCAGTTCCTCTGCTCGTGCCGCTTCTTCCGGACCCCCGGGCAGTGTGTGAGTATCTTACCTCCCCTTCTGCCAGCGCATCCACCGCTGGATTGCTTGTGATCCCATCCACCCGCACGTGCCTGGCCATGCGGCTGGGGGTAATGCCTCCGGCTCCCCGAGCTGCTTGCAGAGGGGTGTCCTCCTCCCCCGGCGCATTCTGTGCAGGGCGGGGTGCTGCTGCTTTACGGGGAAGGGGCCCAGCAGGGAAGGGGGCTGGAAGGCTCCGCTCAGAGGCAGACAATGCTGCTCTCCAGTGCTTGCATCCCAGCAACTGGCTTCTTGCGCGCGGCTCCCAGGCGCGGAGCGGCGAGACACAAAGCCCTTTCACTCGCATCTGTAATTTCCTGGGGCTGGCTTTCAAGTGGGGAAGCTGCTGATGGAAAAAGAGCAGCGTGTTCAGCCAGCGCAGCCTTTGTGGTAGCTGCTGCCTGGGGAGAGCTCGGCCTCCAAAAGCTGCAGGGACGGCAGCTCAGGAGGAGGGCTCCGGGTACCGCTCCGGTGCCCTGCAGAAGAGGGGACGGAGAGAGTGTTTGGTGAAAGGCAAATCTAACGGCCCTCAGGCTGCCAAGTCCCCAGCAGAAATCACAGTGGAAGTGGGCTGCCCTGCTGGTGTCCCCTGCCCGCTTTGCTGGATCTGCTCCTTTCCCCTCTTCTCCCTGCTGCTGCTGCAGGGAGAGGGCTTGAAGCTCCTGGAGGCTGGGCAGGATGTGCCCCGAGCTGCAGAGCCTCTGCGGTGCTTGGCCTGGCTCTGGGTGGGAAGTTAAAGGAGAAGGCATCTTGTCTTCAGCACAGGCCTGGCACTGCTCCGGGCTGCCGACAGCAGGAGCTCGCCGGTGCCAACCCGGATCAGCTGGGATGTCACAGCCCCGGTGCTGGCGAGGCTCTCCTGGATGTTTGCAGTCACAGGCGCGGGGCCTGACCGACACTGGGCTGCGTTCTGCTGCTGCACGTGCCCTGCAGATAACGTGGAGGTTCTGGGCTACTTTCTGCTGGCAGAGACGCCCTGTCCCTGAGAACAAGGAGCGTCCCGCGGCTCCTCTCTGTAGGAAGAATCTTTGCTTGCTCTTGCTCAGCACGTTTCCAGGGAATTGAGCTTAAGTGGAGCAAGGCTGTTCAGGAACAGAACGTCTATTGCTCTTCAGATTTGCTTGCTGTGTTACTCCAGAATGACTCCCTTGGTAGATAAGCATTTACAAATTCTGCAACCCTGAGCATGTGACACAGCTGTTATCTACACTAGCGGAATGGTCAGGTTGTTGGGTTTTTTCTTGTTGTCCACCAAAGAAAGCTAGTTCTGCTGAGTCTGAATGAAACCCTGCCTCTGGGGCCAGGCTGCTGTGTTGTGGTGCCAGCTGGCTCGGGTACTGCCTGGTGAGGATGTGCCTGTAGCTGTCGGCATCGGTAAATAGGCAGGCACGGGGTGGCTGTGTGAGCCTGATGGGCAGAGCCAGCGGCTCTCCCCTCTGGAGCTACAGGAGCATCGCTGGAGCTGAGCACCTCCAGAAGCCGAAGTGAGAGCGCTGAGCCCTGCCGGGGTGATGAAGGCTCCCGCTGGGGTGGAAAGCGGGCTGCCTGCTGGCTGAGCTCCGCTCGCTGTCAGGCGGGGTGGGAGGGATTTCAGCTTGCACTCACCTTCTCCTCCCTGACCCCTCGTTACAGGACTGCCCCCCTCCGTACTTCAGCAGCAGCCAGCGGCTTGTGGGGCCCCAGTGCAGAGCATCGCGGCTGGAGAGCGCTGCTGAGAATCCTGGCATGCAGGTGATGGGGCTTTACCTGATGGGAGCTGGGGGGAAAGGGTAGCAAAGGTCCTGATGAACTTGGAAGGAGACTGCGGTTATGGGGATCTGGGAAGCTCTTGGGGCATATGGAGAAGGCGCTAGACAGCAGGAGCAACTTTGGGAAGTGCTGTCTGGATGTCAGAACATGCAGAGGAGGGCCAGGGATGCTACAGAGGGCTCCAGGGCTACTGTGTTACCCTGAGGTGTTTGGGCACGATCCCTTGCAGCCTGCAAATTTGCAGAGCACATCTGCATCGTGCGGCTGTGGTGTAATTACCTCCTGGGAGGGTGTGCGGATTTCCTCTTCCAGGATTCAAGGAATGGCATCCACAACTTTGAACCCCGAAGTACCTTGAGGTGGCACCAGGCCGTGAACGTCCAGCTAAGAGAACCACTGCTGGCGCTGACATTTCTCTCTGGGCTTGGCATTTCTAGGGAGACGAGCTGTTCTGCGTCGGGCCCCCCAGCAGCTATCAGCTGCCTTCCTGGGAGCAGCCCCGCTTGCCGAGCTATGAGAGTGTGCGGAAGAAAGATCGCCAGCGGGAAATCCATCAGATGATCGCCAAGAGGTTTGGGCTGTGGGCAGATCCTTCCCAGGAGGTGAGCCTCAGGGTGTTCTCAGCTGGCAGAGGCCCAGGGGCAGTCCCCACTCCGGTCTGGATCTGGGTCTTGCTTCAGCAATTTGCGGTAGCTGTGGACTCTGTTCTCTGATAGCCTTTATCTCTGGGAAAGGCACACAGTGTACCAGGAAGCTCCTTTTGTGTACATCTGTGCCGGTTAATGATTCATCTCTCCTGGTGCATTTGCAGAAATGCCTGTGCTGGGAGTAAGGGCAGAATTGCTGATGAAAGAGCAGATCCTTAGGATCATCTACTCAGCAGAAGTCCAAGCTGGGAATGTTATTTTTGGATCTGTAAGGCTTCCATGGTTTCTTGCTCCCTTCTCCCTACAGGACACCTCTGACAGGCCCCTCACAGTTACCTTGAAGTGTTTATGGCTTATTTATGAGCCAGAGGCTTTGCCTGTTACCACATTTAAGATTTGCACTTCCTCAACAGAATAGAGAAGAGCAAGTACATCTGCCAAGTAGGTCCTGTGGCAGCAACCCAAGAGACTCCCGCTGAACAAAAGGACCTCATTGACTAAAGCAGAACAGAAATATTTTAGAGCACAAAAGGTTCACCAATCTACCTGGATTTTGAGCTTGTAATGCTGTGTCATAAAACTTGGAATAGTCAGCACTTGGCACTCAGTGTTTGGGATTGTAACTAATGATACTTGCCCTGAAGTGAGAGCACTGAGGGCACAGGGAAGTAAGGCCCAGGCACCCTAGAGACGAGTAGCGGAGCTCGTAAACATTTCTTGGTCTGTGCCCAAGTGACTTGCTCAGAAGCAAGCCACGTCAAAGCCCTGAAGATGTAAATTCAGGAGCGCTAGCCCCAAACTGGGGTGTAACTCAGCTGAGAAAGCTGAAGAGAAACATGCCTGAAGAGGTGTGTAAGGAGGTGGGAGGGGCACAGCGATACAGACTGGTACAGCACCGCTGGCCCTGGCTGGCACGCTCGGGGCAACATGAATGAGCCATGCTGGGAACAGCAATGGGAGCTCTTCCACAACATCCCCTGTGCCACCGCTGTTGCTCTTTGTGGGGCGAAAGCTAGCCCGGCTCTGCCGAAACAAATGTAACTGCAGTCCAGAGGTTCTTCCCTGCTGCTGTGTAGTGAGACCTGCTGCCAAAGCCTGGATACAAGTCTGGTGTCTAGGTGCTTGTGTAAACCCCTGTACAGCTATTTATACATGGTCAAAGGAAAGCGAACAATGGTCCTGTGTTAACAGAAGTCAATTCTTTTCTGGCTTTGCAACAAGTAGTGACGAGTCCTCGGGACAGGGAAGAACAAGAACCTGGCACAGTGTATCGGGGGGGCGGGTGGAATATGCTGTGTCCTTGCCAGTGGATTTCTGTCCCCCTGTGTGGCAAACGGGTGCTAAGCTCTCATCTTCCAGGTGCTCACCCAGCCAGCAGCCTGCTGGTCTAAGGAGTGCAGGAATTTCATTTCAGGCAGGGCATGGTTGTGAGTCTTGTATCTGCTCTGTAAGAAGAAGTGGGGTAATCTCCTGGTTATTTCTGATCAGCTCTAATGCTCTTCCTCTCTCCTCAATAGATGCCACCTCCTTATGAGCATGCTCTAAGGCATCCTCCAGCTTTCTCAGGAACAGTAATCATCTCAGAGACCTTGGACAGACATGGCTTGCCAGACCCTTTCCAGGCCCCAGTCAGCTACCACACGCAGCGATCCACAGCCGTGTAAGGCCTCAGCCTCAGTGTGCTAATTCTTCCCTCGCTGCCAACGATGGAAGTGCCTGGGACATCGTTCTCGTCTGCAGGGAACAGCCAAACCTCAGACCCTCACCCTTATTTCTGATCAGCTGAGAGATGCAGGCAAGTCAGACCCAGCCAGTGGAGATGCCCGTCCCGCAGCACAAGGACAACCACGGAGCCAGCGCTGAGTACTGCGCTCCGACTGGCGTAACCAGGGATGTCTGCTTGCTCTTCTCTCTGGCAAATGCACTGTTACCAAAGGCAATGGACCAGCTGCTTTGTTCTGCAGAGGGGCAGAGCAGAGGTGAAGGTCTGCTCAGCCGAGCTCCTCGAGGCAGCTGGTGTACCATACCTCTGTGAGGCTGCGGCAGGTACCGCAAAGCATACTTAGACCTCAGATGGTCGTGTTGTGCTACTTCACTTTTCTCTTAGGTTATAAAACTGTTTACTTTATCAGCGTATCAGATACCAGGTGGGAATCTGACCTGTGAGTGGCAGAATGAATCTGCGTCAGAGCATTGCTGTGTGCTCTCACAGCAACATTCCTCCACAACTTACAGCAACTTTGTATGAACTTCAGATAAAGATTTGGAGATGCTTGAGATCCAGGGGTTGTGTCACCTGCAGTGCTGCGCGCAAATGCAGACCACCAAGATGAACTGCATGGCTGGATGTGCAACCTGGGAAAGGACAGAAGTGTGGGCAAAACAGCTGGTGGTCTCCACAAGGAACATAAAGCAAAGGTGGAAATGCATGGCCGACGCAGTTTACCTCCTCGTCTTTTGCAAAGCAGACAATCTAATAATGTCATTACACTACCAGTTTTGATAACCTGTTTTCTACTGCAGAGCCAACGTTTCAATTGTTTACAAACTTGTAGATAAAATGAGATCACCTTGGCCACAAGGCATGTGGGTTCCTTTCTTTCAAGTAACGTAAGCAATCATGGAACGACTCGGGAAAGACAAAAGGATAAGTCTTCTGGATTATGGTTTTATGAGACACCTCCAGCTGCTGAGCTTCAAATACCATCCCAGACTTGTGCATCTTACCAGGCTCTCTAAAATTAGTCATAAATTTGCTTTAGGAGTATGAATTTGCCTCGCATAGTTAGTAAATGGAATGCTTCCATGTATTTGAGTTAATCAGTGAGGTGAGTTAGATATTAGCAAAAATCTAGCTTCCTGGGGTGCAGAGTTAGGTGTGATTGGAAAAGAACCTGTCCTCTTCTGCAACGTCTTGTCAAATATAGCAGTAGTGCCTAAAAATGAGTAAACATAGAGGGAATTATTAGTAGGACAAGTATTGGCATAAGGGTGATTCTAGAGAGAACTAATCCAGTGGAACACCAGGACAGGTTCCCCAGGGGAAGGCAGCTCCACATACCGAATGAACACAGGTGACATTCTATGAACAGTCAAGACCCTCAAGAACTCCAGTGCATTTATTGAACACTCTTACAAAATCCAGCAGATGATTCCAATGCCTGAACACCGACCGCGTGTCCTTTGGGAGCAAGAGAGTAAAGGTGTGAACAGGTATCCTCAGAGTTAAATATTCTTGTCCTCCTCAGATGCCAGTCCAGCTACAGTGGTCTGTCCCAGCCACTCCTCCTTCCCATCCATTCCTACGTGAGGCAGGAGACTCAGAGCATGGTGACCAGCTTAAAGCTTCCTACTTCTGTGGTAGGGATAACATTGATGAAGGTTTTATAAAGAATTGCTCCTTTGGGTAGACGACAGATCACCTCCCTGCTCTCGCTGCTGCGGGGTGGAGGTACGTACACCTCTTTGGTGTATCTCACAGTCCCATCCTCCAGGGCATACAGCGTCTTGTTACGGCCCATCCCCACCTGGAAAAGGACCAGCACAGTGTTAGAAAGGAGAGGTTGGAGGTCTACTACTAAAGCAGATCTGATCATCTGTCTGCCTTGTGTGATATCTTGGCTTCAACAGCATCTGCTGCTTCGTATTTTAAAATAAAAGAAAACCACACTACTTGCTTCCAGCAAACAGTATGTAATGCTGCTCATTGCAAGGGAGGAGATACTGATTCCACCCTAAAGTATAAGAACACAATTAGATCCCAGTTCTGTAACCCTCAGTCCTTTCCTGAGTCCTGTGGGCACAGCTCTGATTCTGTGCAGGCTCTGTGACTAAGAAATACCAGGTAATGAAACCCAATTTCAGGATTATAAAAAAAAAAAATAATAGAAAGGATAATTGAAAAACAGCTTGAAAGAGAGGAGACACTGAGGTGGGCTGTTGTGGGCTGCTGTTCTGAGAACCAAGAGAGATGGAAAAGCGACTTACATGAGCCCCTGGATGCCAGCGTATCAATCGCTGCGTAGCCAAAATGTTGCCTGCGTGCACAAATGCGCCTGCAACAGAGTGACAGAGTCAGACTGGAGAGAAATGGAGCTCCCTGAAGCCCTAAAGCTGGCAGAAAACAAATGGTTCCAGGACTTACAAAAAACAGCTTTTTGTGGGAATTTTCTACGGAAAAATTACTTCAAATGCTAAAAGCATCTAAATGAAAATGCTGTTAGCATGAAACAGAGAGCAATCGCTATACAACGGAAAAAAGCAATTCTAGTCTTTGAAAAGATTGCTACAAGGGATTTTCTATTCGCTGAGGCATTTGTTTTATTACCTTCAACACTGGTATGTTTTCATCAGCAAACTCACTAATTATTAAGCACTTACTGCAAGAATCTGTACTTTGGCTTCTGCTACGTGTCATAATTCTCCCCTTCGTAAACATCTAAAATGCCCAGCTTTTCAGCACAGCGTGGGGGGAAAGCGCACTTAAGTTATTAGGTGTCCCACAGCGTACCCTCCTCCTAGACTCTCCAGAGAGGCAAAGTTAGAAACAAAGAATATTTTCTAGAGCCAATTTTGGCTGGCCGCTCGTGGGCCCATTGAGGAGGAAGGCTGACTCACCCTGCCCTCCTGCTGCCTACCCTTGATCGGGAGGTTTTGCTGAACCTCCTGTTTCCTTTCTATTGGAAGAGGCTCAGCCACCTCCTACTGAAATGCTCAACAATTAACACCCCTACTGGGGACAACCTGTGAAGAACCCCATGAAACACAAATAAGGTCAGAATATCTGTTTAGCCTACCTTCTACTTTTTTGACTCCATAGCGCTTCCCAGGGCTGCGGCCACCCAAGTTTTTTGAGCTGCCCCCAGATTTCTTAGAAGCACATCTGACAGCAACCAGGCTTGTTTGTGGAACAGTCAGAACTAGATTGGAGCAAGAACAACAACAAAAATAGCTGAAAAAAAAATTAATACACACGCCTTTTTCAGATTTAAAGGATACCAGTTTATACAGTTTTTAAAGGTAAAGGTGAACAAAAGCCCTGAGGAAAAAAAGTTACTTCTGAGATAAATCACAGTTAGACCACCCTGGGCTAAATCCTCTGCAAAGAGGCTATCTCAAGTACCGCTGCTACCCAGACAAGAATAAAACAAGCAGTAAGGAGGTTGAAGGACATATACGAATTCATGTCTCAGCAAGGCCTTGTAAAATGAGCTACAGAAATTGCAGGTTGCTACAGACTGGCCTTATATTGCTTCGAGAAAACACAAACTGTGATCTCTGTTTCAGTTTCACCTTCAACCAAATGGCATTTATTTAATTAGTAAATATTTTGTAATCTTGCAAATGAAGAGACTCCAATTCAGAACAGTATATCAGCATATACAGAACTGTTATCGTGAACATAACAGCTTAACCACTTTGTCTAAATCCTCGAGTTACAATCAGGGCAAGTCAAGCAAAAAAAAGTCAGTTGTTACAGTCACTGACTGTCTCTGGAAACACAGTATCATTCACACCAAAAACTTCTTCCCTTAGGGAAAAAAAAAAAGACTGACAGAAAATACACTTACTTTCTTATCAAGAAAGCTGACCCTCTAGTGAACTTCTCTTTGTAAAACTGACTGAGACGTAATTAGTTCTTTTTAGAAAGATCTCAGCAGCTCCTCCTTTCATGCAGTCAGCAGGCAAATCCAATTTTTCTAAATCCCTCTATTCAGCCTCTTAAGCAGCAGGTAAGTACAGAAGAGTGCTTATTGTAACATGCTTGTTTCCTTGTTCTGAGTGAAAGCACTGGATTAATTCAATCTTAAATTATCATAGATACTCAGCGAGCCAGAAATTTTGTAGAGAGAAAGGGAAATTACTCTGCAAAGAACCATTAATTTCAAATGCTTGATGCTCATTAAGTAAAAGAAAGGCTCTGAGACTTGCCTACAGCGAAGCAGGCAAAGATGAATGAGAGTTACAAAGTTTAATATACTGAGGTTCTACTAAGTTATAGTCCAGTTAACTTTTGTCAGAAAACAAAACCAAAATAGTTGATTCCAGGGTTATGTTTTGGGTGACACGAAATTAGTTTGCCAACAAAAAGTAAAACTCAAATTATCAGGCATGGTGGGAAAGCAGTTATCTGCAGAAGAGCACAACGCAGTTTGTAACTTCACTGAGGCCGTGCTGGAAATCAGCGGAAGCACCGTGAAACTGACCCCGCACAGAGAAACCCCGGGAGCACGCGGGGCTGCAACACCCGCAGACAGCAGGGGGCGTTTTTAAGGCTCCCGACCCGCGCCGCACACGGGCGGGCAGCGCCGGTTGTTCCGCAGCAGCCCCCGGAGCTGACCCCGCTTTGGGGAGGCCGCACCAGGCGCCTCCCGAGCCCGCTTCCCACGGCAGTCCTCTACCTCAGACCCGTGCCCTTTCACCACACGCACCGCCGCCCCCTGCCGCTGTGGGCCCCCCGGGGGCGGCTCAGCCGAGCTCAGCCGCCCCCCTGCACCCCTCCTCTGAGGCGGCCCCTCACTCACACAGCCGCCTCAGCGCCGCCATCTTCCCGGCGCTGCATCACCTCCTCTTCCGGCGCGGCGGGCGCTGGTTGGTCCGAGCGTCAGCGCACGCGCGCGTACGGACCAACCGCCGCCCAGCGCGCGGGCGTGCGCGCGGGCTCGGGCCAATCACCGCCTAGCGCGCCAAACGCCCGCCCGCCCCCTTTCTCTCCCCTCAGCGGTCGTCTCCTGAGGGAGAGGAAATGGCGGCGGCCGAGCGGAGCGATGAGGAGGAGCCGCTGCCCACTCTCGCCTCCCTGCTGCAGCCGCCGCCGTCGGCAGCCAGCGGGCTGCCCCCCCGGCGGGCCTCGCCCCCCTCTCCGAGGTGGGGGAACACGGTTGTGGTGCTGAGCAGCGACAGCGAGGCTGAGGCGGAGATCGTCCCCCTGTCCGAGAGGATAAGGAGGAGGCTGCCCCACGGCGGGCCGTCAGGGGACGCAGCGAGGGCAGCCGGGGGAGATGGCTTTTGTCACAGCGCTGAGCGGCTGGCACCCGGCAGCAGGGGACAGTCTCTTCCGAAAGCCCCGGTGTTGTCTGGCGATACGCCTTGTAGCAGCCCAAGCGACGCGTGCGGCTCTGAGGCACCGCCTTTGTGCTCTGTGACTGAGCCCGCAGCCCAGCCTAACGGGTCCCCCGTAAGTGGAGAGACTTCCCCCTCTCCAAAGAAGCCAAAATATAGCCAGAAGGAAAGGGAGGCAGTCTGCCGGGCTGCGTGGCAGAGGAGAAAGGAACGAGAAGCACGGAAGAGGCAGCAGGAGCAGGAAAAAGAAAGGAAGAAAGCCCTTGCCAAGATGCTGAAAGCTCGGCGACCAGGGGAATGCCAGAAATACATAACAGTGGTGCTAGATCCAGGTACTTCTCCTGGCAGCCTGCGCCTGCCTTGTACTGGCAGTTGGCTCTTGCTGTGGAAGCCTGACCCGTGTATCAATTTCAGTTCTCTTACAGGTAGAAGGTGGCGCACAGGTCCTTACTGCTTTGCAGTCTGCAAATTATTCCTGCGTGGTTGAGAATCAGGCTGTTTCCTGCAGCATCACCTGGAGAAGAAAGACTGTGTTGTCTCAGGTGTGAGGACAAAATCTTGATGTTCTTGCCCTTGTCTTCCTGTGTTATTTGCACTTGATAATAATAGTCTTTATCAACCCAAGTAAACATCCTCCAAACTACTCCCTAAGAGCTCTGAGAGGGAGTGCCGGTTTGAGTGAGATTGAATTATAAACAGACTGTTGGTCTGGCTGTTTGTTTTTGTGTCTGGGCAGATTGAAGATGGTAATGAATGGACAGAAGAGCCAAACGTCCTGGTTCTGCTTCGCTTGGAGGAGTTTTTGTCCATGGTTCACGACTACAAGCAAGTGAGACTGCTTATGACTTTTGTGCACTCTGAACATGCCTTGCTGGAAAGGTGGTATTTGTCATCCCTCTTCATGGGATGGTTTTGATGTGGGATGGAAGCCATGGTTCCAGTAAGCCAAAAATCTGTTTTTAAAGCCAGTATTTGATCAAACACACCAGGGCTGTGTAATGCAGAGTTCTGACAAGTTTTCTTTCCTAGCTACTTTTTTTTCCACAAATTTTTGAAGAGGTAACATTGTCCTAGTATATACTTCCAGGCCAAGTATGTTGTGGGTTGGTTTTCTGTTTTGTTTTGTTTTCTGCTAAACTTGTTACCGGATTGAGTATTGTCCATTTGCCACTGAAGAGCTATGTGAGCAGACCTTTTCATTTGCAATGACTCAAATGCAGGATTGGAGACATAGGTTGCTGGGGTTGTCTGTGTAACTCAGTATGTTCTAACTCCTTTTTTTTTTCTATGGGTCTTTGCAGGAGGCCCAGGGCTGTGCACAAGGACAGAAGGAGACTTTACAGAGCTTTGTAGCTCATGTTATGGAGAAAATGCCTGGGAAAATTCTGGCATTGGTAGTAGTTGAAGTAGAAAAGTATTTCAGGTTAGACTTTTTTCCCTCCAAATGTTTCTGTCTTGTCTCTGGCCTTGAAAAATGTCATGGATGCTTACATTAATTCCTTTTAGCAAAGACGGGAGCATATGCAGTATTCCTACACAGAACTGCTCCACTATTTGTTATATAGGAAAAGAAGCAAAGGTCCATCTAGCCTGTCACCACAGTGACCAATGGCAAATACCTGGGGAAGAGCATGAGGATGGCAAAAATGTCCAGAATGCTTTCTTGGAGTGCTTTCCTAGCTTTGAAAGAATTGCTGCTGAGGAATTATCTTAATCAGATGTAATGCTTTTGTATGTAATGGTCCTTGACAGTTTTTTCTACAAATTCAGTGTCCCTTAGTAGGGATTATTGGTATTGAGTTGTTTTTACACTTCACAGCTGCCTGGCCCTGCTATTCCTGCTGAAGGGAACCCCTAACCTTATCTTTGTCTTCTTGGATGTCTCAGGGCTCAGTCGAAAAAGAGACTGCAACAGGCAGCAGTGAATGGAAGCCAAGCAGAAGAACAGGGAAAACAGAGGAAAAAGAAAGTTAAGGAGTCTGGCCTGGAGATATCCAGACTGGATGTGGAAGAAGTGAGTACCTTTAGAACAGGCATGCAGCTCTTGTTTCTGTTGCTGTCTGCCACCACTTGAACGTTTGACCCAATCACACACTTTCATGGACAGGGACCTTCAGTTTTTGTTAGTTTGTGTGCTGTGGATAGAGCTCTTTGTGTTCAATTCCCCACTGCTCAGTTACATACCTGTTCTCCCATGGACCAATGCGTCTCATTTGCCTTGGTTCTGGACCGTGAAATATGAATCTTGGTTGGCATCTCTCACACTTCATGGCCCGCTGGTAAAGCCCATCACTGCTGCCCTTGGACGGGTGGCCTGTGTGTAACGGAGCCTTCCACTGAGGAGCTGTGTCAGCTGAAATGGCACTAAATGCTCTTAAGCAGCAGGAGACAAAGTGCCCCTAAACACATCTGTGCCTTAAGCTAACTGTTTCCAAAATGGGAAGGGAGCGGGTGTTTGTGACTTATAGCAAGATGTTATGACCCTTTTTTGTTTCAGATAAGAATGGAGTTTGATGTAAGAAGATGAATTGTTCCATTTGCTGTTTCCAATGATGTTTACAGGCCTTGGTGGATTTGCAGCTGTGCACACAAGTCCAAGTCACTTTTCTTGAGAGCTGGGAGGAGCTTGGAGAGTTTGCCACCATGTTCACAAAAGCTGTAGCTGAAGCACCGTTCAAGTGAGTGAGCAGATGAGGTTTGGGCATATCTTCTTTAGACAGGCTATGCTTTCAAGGTTACTGGGAGGCAATAGCAGAGGTAAGGACAGACCCCGATTTCAAGCTGTAGGCTCTCTTGACATCAAGTAAACGTCTTGTTCCCAGTCTGATTTTAAGACTGGGAAGGGAATGCAAGTAGGGTTGAACTCTTAAACTACCAGCTTTTCTTCCATATGTAAGCAGGAGAGACGTTACTGAGAATGACCCATTTAGCTGTTTCCACTGTTAAAGAAGGACAGCAACACGTTACATGGTGATAGCTGAGAAAGCCATCTTCTATAGTCTGACACAGTCCTAGCGTTCCTATTGCAGCAGCTGCTGTATTTTATGTCTCAGCCATGAGAAGAGATGAAATGTATTAAAAAATAACATGTAAAAATGTTTTATTATCCTTGACAGTCAGAAAGTGAATTCATGTTTACCACTGTGTATGCATGTTGGCTTCAACATGTCAGGATTGTTCCCAAGTGCAGGATTGTTTCTTTTTCAACAGGAAATGGGCCTTAGACAAGGAAATTGGTAATGTGTGTAGAGAAAACAGAGTCAAATTTTTAGCATTTTGATGCCAGTGGTGTCTATAACAGCATAACATGAGAAGTGACGTGCTCTCTCTCTGTCTACATGACAAAAGATACAGGAATTTGATTTTTTTTTCATAATTTCATTTGCATTTCTATCCGCTGTCTATAGGCGAGAGCAAGAGAATACAGGATTCTCTTTCTACTTAGAGAACAAGTGGTGCAGAGGTGTGAAGGTGGATCATTCTGGAAAGGGTCTCTTTGAAGTTTGGAAGAGGCAGATACAACAATTTAACCGGGTCAGCCTGGAGATGGCTGAGGCTGTTGTGTCTGCATACCCTTCTCCTCAGCTTCTGGACCAGGTAAGGTTGCCTCATGAATACTGAGGACTGTGTGCAGACAACCAACTACTGTAAAGATGGAAGGAATCATTTAATTAGTATTAATTTTGACACAGTGATTCTGTATGAGCTGTTTAGTAAGGTAGTGAAGGAACTGACTCCTTGGTACCCATTGCTTTGGCTTTACAGAGCAGACTACTGAGGAGCTGGTGTAAATGTTTCCCTTCAGTGAGAAAAGCCAAAGAAGTTGCCCATCACACCGCAGTAACACAGCCTTGCTTGACTTGTCCGCTCTTATCTACTGCAGGGGTATGCCTAGCAGCCTTAAGCGAGTCTGTTGTATTTACACACGGTAGCACTGCTTCTGCATCTGCCTCTAAGCTTGCAAGTGAGATCTGCAGAGAGACCAGGTGAAAAATGAGTTTACATTGTGAAAGCGTAGAGCTGTCACAGGTGCCTAGCTTTGATTATTTTTTTGTGCAATGGATGCAAATAGATGATGCCATGGTTCCTTTGTGTTGCTTGTAGGCCTATAGTAGATGCTCCTCAGAGCAGGAGCGGGAGAACATGCTGGCCAATATCCCTGTGCGTCGCGGTGATGGTGTGACAGCCACCTACCGCCGGATTGGACCAGATCTTTCCAGGCGAATCTATCTGCAGATGACTTCTCACGATCCTGATCTCTATTTGGATGTCACTGGATAGCCCAAGAGAATGAGGATTTTATGGTTTCCCTGGTTTAAATATTCTGCTTCCTTCTGGGAAGAAGTGCTTAGATAACAAATGGAGTCATCACTCATAGTTTAAAGACTTAAAACAGTCTTCATCGTGGTAAAAGAAAGCTGGATAAAATTGCTGAATGGCTGGGGTTTGCACAAGAAAGATGGTGGACACTTTCTATAACAGCATGAGATGGACATGCCTTACAGTACTGATAGTGCCTTTCTATTTGTCAAGAGGTCTTCCTAGGAAATAAATCATTTTGTACAATAATTTTCATTGCTTCTTAACATGCTGTCTTGACAATAGACAGGTATGACCAGATGACCTCCAGAGGTCCTTTCCAACCTCAAGCCATTCTGTGATCGTGGTATGTATTCTGTTGAAAGGAGTGTTTTCTACTGGTATCCTAAACTGCAAGTAGTTACCTTCTCTCTCCAGTGTCAAAACCATGCTCAAAGCAATATGGTGCTGCCCCCAGCACCTGCTCTAGTGAGGGGGAAGAACTTTACCTCACAAACAGACTTTTTCAGTTTTGCGCTGTGGCAGATGGGAATGAGTAAGACTAATTTTCGGATTTAAATTTAGACTGGCCTGATTCAGTCTCCAGACAACTTAATCTATAGAGGGTCTTGAAATCTGATTATACGTGCTGGAATTATGAGGTCTAAACAGTTGGCAGAAAAAGCTTTCTTTTAATTAGATTGGGGAACATGCTTACCTGTTCACGAAGCCATCAGCACTGATGCGCGCACAAGGGCAGTTGAGGTCTTTTGTTACAGAGGCACTTACTGAGATGAGTGCTGAGTGTGAATTCAGCTGCATCCAAAGCATGGAAGTTACCCTTTGGAACAGTGCTACTACAAATTAAAAAATATCCACGAGCTGTGACAGCTTCACACACTCAGCAGGTACCTTTGCGCAGCCGGTAGTGTGCTTCTGACCTGAACTGATAAATCTTATTAGCCTTGCATTTGTTATCTTAATCATCTCTCCTAGATGGCAGAGCAGCAGATTCCTGCCAGACGCTGACAGGAATGTATGCAGAGGGGAAATGTTGCTTTGAATGTTTTTTGCCATGTTTCTGGACATTTCTGGATAGTAAGCAAGGACCTTTTAAAGGCTGTGATCAGTTAAATATCAAAGCAAAGCCTAAAACTGTTTCAAGGAAGCTTGGAAAACATATGTACTGCTAAGCCAGAGCGATAGGCAGCCTTTCCTTCCTTTTATCTTAAATTCATGCTGTTTCTTCTGCGTGGTAGTGAGGGAACCACAGGCTTGTTATTGGACTATGGAAAGGTGAAGGCTTGCTGTTTCAATGATGACCTTGATATGAAATGCTATAGATGACTTCCTCGTGGCAATGCAGTAATAGTGGAGCAGAGGAATTGCCATTCCTCATGGCAACGCAATAATGCAATCAGCAATAATGCCAGGTTTTACCAGAGAGGGAGCAATTCTGGTGACTGATTTAGGCGCGTCTCAGTGGAGTTTGTAGCACGGCTATTCTGAAACCTGCGCTTGCACCATTAGGTGTATGCTTCAATTTGTTTTAGCACTCGTGAACCCTTTGAGGATATTACAAACTTCTGTTTGTTGTAGATTATTTATAATTAACAGGCCTTTGTACAGCTGAGTTTTCTCTAGATGCAAACTGCCAAACCTCCCAGCCTTTTCAGCAGTCCCAAGGTGAAGCCCATTTCTGCCAGGTTGCCTTAGTGTGTGATGCTGCAACAGTGCCACCCCGTGCTGTGTGCTGCTGCTACAGCCAGCAGCCTGCAACAGGCAGCCAAGTTGCCCCCGTCTTTCTGTGAGCATCAGACCCTGTCTATTTCCACGCAACGGGCAAGAAGCCCTTTTTCAGCTGCAGCTCCTCCGTTGGCACTAGCTGGCTAAAATGAGCAGTTACTGTATGCAGTCAGAGGTATTTTAGAAACAGCTAAAAAGTATTTAATTAAAATTAAATGGGTGTTCTGCATTAGCAACATAAACATCCAGTTCAGACAAATTGATGCGAAAACTGTTGTATTGAAAATTTTCAGCTTCTTTCAATAGTACATCAGCTTCTTCACTCCAACATACGGATTCACAGCCATTCCACAAACTTGTAATTGGTCCTGGAGTAGGCCTACATGTATTATCCCCATACAGCCATATCACCGATTTTAGCATTAATGGAAATGAGAGCAAGAAATGGATATGTATTAAAAAAACTTATACCTCCATTATAGAGCTATAGCTACCTAGATAACTGTAAGGCTTTTTTTTTTCTTCTTTTCCCACTCCTATAAATTGGCAGCTTTCTGTATCTCACAATCTAGGTAAAAATCCCTTGGAGGCAAGAAGTATTAACAAATTTAAGTAAGTTAATCTGGGCAAATAATGGGAGTTACAGGCCAACTGAGAAACATGCACAGCAAAGATGATCCAAACAATAACTCTGCTCTGTGTGGAGTGGACCAGCAACTCAATGCTGACTGATTAAAAGCAGTTTCATCAGAACACAATTCCATAGGAATTCTGGCTGCATGGATGGTGGAAGGAGATGCTGACGAAGCAAGTGCCCATCCAGGACAATCACTGCTGTGAGTTCTGTTGTAGCATATTTTGCAGGGTTTTATGGTTTTGCACAGCAGCTACCACATCCTCATAGAGAGTGTTCACGCTGATGCACAGCGGTTGATGGCGTAGCTCTGTCAGCTTGCAGACGGCCAAAGTACAGAGGATGCACAGCAGCACCAGCAGCAGGACCCTCAGCACTGACCGTGACCAGGAGTGCTTGTGCCGAGGTGGCTGAGGTGGACGAGAGCTGGCAGTGGGCTCTGTAATGAGAACATTTGCAAGACAGAAAAGTGAGGAATTAGTCAAATATCTCTAACGGTCTACATTCAGAAACATGCTGCTCAAGTAACGTACTTTAGCCTGTGCTACAGTTGTCTTTTCTCATGAATTCTCATCACTTAACTCTGGTCAATAAATAGATGCACAGGATCTATCCACTTAACATGAAAAGTTTGAGATTTACTTTCATGGGCAGATGTGAAAAGGGAGTAAAGCATCTCTGTGTTGCATGAGATCTGTTTTTAAACATATAGTTCGGTACATCTAAGAAGAAATGAGTGGAGGGAAGTTCTCAGGAACAGTTGAAGAGCTTTCTGAATTTTGTAGTTCAGCAATTCCTCAGGAACCCAGATACTGAAACACTGTCTTCCTCAGCTACAGCTGTCCACCTGTAAGACTTCCAATACGCTCTACTGCTGTGCTGTTTCCCCACCACTCCCGCTCTCTCTCAGCACCTGGGCTGCATAAAAGCAAATCTGGGATCAAAAATATGATGCAAACTGAAAATATGATGCAATTCTATGGCAGTGGTCTTGTTCATTCTCTTCCACTTATTTTTCCTACGGAGTGCTCAAGGCATACATTAAAATATCATACTATAGTCTTTACCTGGACCCACTGTGGAAGCTACTTACTTCGGGTTTGCACGATTTCTTTTTTAGTTTTCTTTTCCATCTCCTGTTTTGCAGCTCTCTGAGCATCATATTCCCGTCTTCTGCGTTCCTTTTCTTCTGCCTTCTCTCGCTTCCTCAGTTCCCTCTCTTGAGCCTCCCTGGCTCGCTGTTCTGCTTCACGCTTCTTCTCCATTTCTGGGGATTAATAGGAAATTTTTTCCTTTTATGTAAAGGGTTGTTATTGCCTTCTTCCTTATTACCTGCTTATCTGTTCCCAATTGGAATGAGGAAACAAATCCCTGGACATGATCCTGGGCAACCTGCTCTAGGTCCTCCTGCTGGAGCAGGGGGATTAGACCCTTACAACCTTAGCTATTCTTTGATTCTGTGAAATCAAATAACTACCCTGTGGTGGTTTGTTTGTTTGTTTTGTTTGTTTTTGTTGTTGTTTTTTATTACCTATCTTCCATTTAGGCTTCCCTTAAAATAAATCCTGTGCTCTTCTTTCATACATTTTACCTGCAACCCATAGGACATTCCAGCTAGTGACCTAACATGTCCCATTCCTGGAAGTGTTCAAGGCCAGGTTGGCTGGGGCTTTGAACAACCTGGTCTAGTGGGAGGTGTCCCTGCCCAGGAATCTTTAAGGTCCCTTCCAACCCAATCCATTCTGATTCTATTGTTCAGGCAAGAAATAGCAAAGTGATCCCAGACTATATTTCTCCCTCCAGCCCTTCTACCCTAGGACTCCCTGATAGTTACAAATACAGAATTCTGATAGTTACAAATATTTGCTAGCTGGCAATCAATATGTTTGGGCATGTAAGAGATCAAGAATAGAATTCAGCAGTGTGTATGTGAGGACTTTGTGCTTACCTCGCTCTGCTTGGAGCTTCCGTTGTCTTTCTTGATCCTGCTCAGACTGGATCACTTTCATATGCTGCAGTACCTTCAAGGTCCAAGAAAACCACCTGAGATCTCTGCAGAGGGCTCATTGCATAGCCAATTCAAAACAGAACCGTTGGAGTGTACAGGAGACAGTCAGCTGGCTCTGACTGCTAACCCGGTAAGTTTGCACACAGCTGACTTAGCCCTACAGGTACAGCTCTGAAGAGAACTCAGACCTTCCTGCATGAATCCTTGCAGTTAAGAAACAGGTCTTTGCATAAAACAAACAAACAAACAAAAAAAACACTGCAAACTGGTGCTAGCTGAAACAGGGGATCACAGAACAATTTTTGTTTCATCAAACTGAATTCTTGTAAGGAATAGCATGGCAAGGCACAGATTTTTAACTATTCTTGCTCCACAACTCCCTGCAACAACTATTTACATGACCCTGTAGTTTGCCAGCGGTTCTCCAAAGATTTTTGTACTCTGGACTATAAGCCTATACATGGATTATTTTGTCTGATTGTGCCTTTGCTTCCTTAGCAAGCAACATTCAGTTTTCTCTTAACTCCACTAATGGAAGGGAGTCCTGCTCAGCCCAGTGTTTTCTCTCTATAGCCATGGAATCAGTGAAGTCAGTGCAGTGAACTGGCACCTCACTGGCTGAAGAAATTTCACAATGCTGCAGCAGCAGCCCAGCTTGCTAAGCAAAAAGAGGAAAAACCATCACCGACAAAGCTAAGTAAGGAAAAAAGAATAAAACAGCAAGCAGGTTCCTTACCCTGACAGCAGCCTGTTTACACTGCTTCTCATCCAGACAGTCTCCGGCTACTTTAGCTAGAACAGGATCCAGGGGATTGTCCTTCAGATCCAGCCACTTCAGGTTCTGCAGAAAGGAACGATAAAGGGGAGGCTGTAAGAGCACACAGCAAGCAAATGACAGCACAATTGTCCTGTGATTACTTAAGAGATCCAAAGCAGAAGCAAAGAGCTACTTAGTTTTCATTAGAATGAAACAGGTATGGAAGACATGTAGAGAGCTCTGGCAGAGGTGTTTTCAATAGATGTGAGATTATTTCCACCGAGCTGTGGTGCAGAGACAGCTGAATTTTGGAATGGGTAGTCATCAGGATGGATGCTTTACCAGAGAAATCAACTTGAGAAGGATCACAAGACCCTGGATTGCATCCCAAAGCTTTACGTAACTGCCCAGCAGTTTTACCTTGAGCTGTGCAAAGCTGACTGGCAGGGTGACTAAACGGTTGTTCAGAAGGTCCAGGTGCTGCAGATTGACCAGGCGGCCGAAGTCCAAAGGCAGCTGTTGAAGCCGATTTTTACTCAAATCCAGTTTCACCAGATGCATCAAACTACAGAAGTCTGACTAAAGCCCAAATAGAAAAAGCAGAAAAATCTTGTCAGCATCTTAATGAAGGAACCTTAGCAGGGAATATGCCAAGATAGCCTGCACGTTACATAAGCCACAGACCCTGAACTTACCACAGGACTGTGGTCAGAGGAAAATCACTCTCTTCCTTTGCCTTGGAAGAGGGAGGGAGGTAACAGTGGGACAGACACGACAGACAAACCAGATGCGGTGATGTGCAGCGGTACAACCAAAACAAAACCGCTTTTCCACTGCTGATGAAACTGGTCTGTATCCATGTGGGAATCCTTTGGCAGGAAGATACTGCAATCTTTGTTGCATAGAAACCTTTTCCCTCTCCTTAGGTGATACCTGCCTCAGTAAAAACTACCCACCCGTACTAACCCTTAATGGCAGCCGTGCTGTTCAGCCACCCCAGGAGGAGAAAAGAGCCATTTCCAAGCCTCCCAGCAAATCTCTACTGGAGCACTAATTACCTCTTCTAAATATTTCCTAGCAGACCTGCCTTATCTTCACAAAGGCTCTCTAGCATCTTACCGGCAAGGAAATGAGGTTGTTACAGGACAGATCCAGTATAGTTGCTTTCGGAAGTGCAGCCTGAAAGAGAAACAAAGTACTTCAATCAACATATAGCTACAGTAGCCTTCTCGCATGTGCTAGTTTTGTTTCAGTCTTCCACGTCAGCCTGTCGATTCCTCCACCGAGGTCGCCTTATATCTCGCTGGGGTCCAGGCTCAGGACTCTGGCTTTAAAGGTGAAAGGCCGAATTATTCTGCTTATGGATGCACAGCATGAGCAGCCGCTCCGGCTACCAGGACGTGAAAATCCTCCTCTCGGCTGCGTTACAGACCTGCAGGCCAGCTCACCCACAACTCCAGCTGACGCGCACAGCTGCCTTCTCGAACCCGGGGGACACTAACAGCATCTGCCCGCACACCGAGCCGGCTCCAGCCGGCCCCGCACCCGGATGCTCACCAGCTCCCTGACGGGCACCTCGCTCAGATCGCACAGGCTCAGGTCCAGCTCGTTGCCGTCGAGCTTGTCCTTCAGGTTCCCCCCCTTCCCTCCGCCCCGCGCCATGGCCCCGCCGCGGGCGGGACTGCGAGAGGCGCGGGGCCGCGNACCGGGAGGGGGCCCCCAGCGCCCTCTGCCGGCCCGGAGCGGACCGCGGCTCTCCCCCGGGGCCGCACCGCTGCCCCCCGGTGCTCGGCGGCCGTGCGCAGCCCGCGGCAGCGCTCCGAGGCTTCTGACCCCTTCCTTCCCCCCCCCCCACGCCCGCCCCCGCCGCGCCCCCGCCGCCC